>OY748294.1:0-311288 GCA_963556515.1 Nudaria mundana | reverse complement strand
GCTTTCCGCGTGTCGAGTGATCGCAGCACTGCCCGTACATCGCATTGCCAGAGTACAATATCAGGCATAGTGTGGCCATAGTTGGCGATGGCGGGGGGCTGCCGGCCACAGTCGTCGACCCGGGAATTAGCCGCAAATAGGTTTGCGAGCATATCCGCTTTCCCTTGGGCTTTGTGACATAGTGTTCCATCTGGGTAACGCAGCGGTGGCAGCGAGGGCTGACAAAAGTTAGACTGCACGGCTTTCGCCAGTTGCCAGTATCCACGGCTGCCCGTGGGATGGGAAGTGAGCTCCTGACCAAGCCGCGCGACGCGCTGGGCATGCGCTCTCAAGGCCCTCTTGATTGATTTTGTGGCCCTTTTGTACGCTGCTTTGAGGTGGCCCACGAATGGGTCGGGCACAGCCCGGGCCCTGATCCAGGCGCGATATGCCGACTGTTTTTGTCAAACAGCTTTGGCACAATCTCGCTCGAACCAGGGACGGGCTCTGTGTATACTGGCGACATCAGTGAAAGGGATGTAATATTCCATCCCTAAACTGATCTCGCCAGCAATCGCAGAAAAAAATCGCAGATCCGAAAGAGCCTTTCCTACAAAGCAGCGCTGGCTCCAGGGGACGGACGCATAATAAACGCGTAGACCGTCCCAATCCGCTGACGAGTAGTGCCATAGTCGTCGTGACATTTGTACAGCACGAGCAGGAGGTGACACCTTCATGCCAGCGTGAACCACACAGTGGTCGGAATTACCCAAGGGGCTCCTACCGAAACACTGTACTGGGCTGGGCGACTCGTCAGCAGCCCAGTACAGTGTGAACTATCTACTACAAGACTAAATCTACTAATACTACTATCGTAACCTGTCAGAGTCGGGCTGCTCTGACTGAGATTTTCTCTAGGTTCACAAAGATTTGATGAATTCCGATTCGACGAATCGTACTTTGGTGAATTGTGTTTTCAGTGAATTGTTCTTGACGAGTTGTTTTTGACGAAATTGTTCTCGAAGAATTTTCCGCAGACGATACTAATGGTGAATTGTTGTGCTACATCAGCTACATATGAAACTTATGCAACACTTTTGGTTGTGAGGTGGCTGCTACATCGTCCATCCACCCATTTGTACCTTAACTTCTAAAAGTTGCATTAAATATTACCCACTTTTCAGATGTCGGCACAACTCAAAAGGCTGCTGCGTGCACTGCTCTCCACTGGAACCGTGGGACGAAGGCTATCTGAAAGAGCACAACATTAAACATATGTCGTTCCACTCGTATCTTCGCAAAATAACATCTGGCAATTTTATATCCCTCGACGAACTCTCCTGTAAAATCAAACCAGGTATACTGACTACTAGTAATTGCACACCCACCCCACAAAGTGTATACCGACACTCAGCGAGCCTCCTCCTCTCGCAGGCTGCTCGGAGCACCCGCCCTGGCCGCGAGGGATCTGCTCCAAGTGCCAGCCGGGCGCCATCACGCTGAACCGGCAGCCCTACCGGCACGTGGACAACGTGCTGTTCGAGCACCCCGCCATCGTGGAGCGCTTCCTGGCGTACTGGCGCGCCACCGGCCACCAGCGGGTCGGCTACCTCTACGGGCAGTACGAGCGTCACCCCGACGTGCCGCTGGGCATCCGCGCGCGCGTGGCCGCCATCTACGAGCCGCCGCAGCTGTCGTCGCGCGACGCCGTCACGCTGCAGGCCGACCCGCGCGACGCGCTGCTGGGGCAGCTGGCGCAGCGCCTGGGGCTGCGGCGCGTGGGTTGGGTGTTCACCGACCTGCTGGCCGAGGACCTGGCCGCCGGCACCGTGCAGCACGTACGGTGGGTACCCACCCGTTGTGAGGCAGGGCGCCGCGCGTGTGTGAGAGTGTGTGTGTGTGACCTCCCGGCTTTGTCCACAGCGGCGCGGACTCGCACTTCCTGACGGCGCAGGAGTGCGTGACGGCCGGCGTGTACCAGGACATGTTCCGCAACGCCTGCCGCCACGCCTCGTCGGGCTACTTCGGCTCCAAGTTCGTCACGGTGTGCGTCACAGGTATGGACTAGACAGTAGACAGTAGACAGTAGACAGTAGACAGCACTAGACACTGCTCTCAAATCGATCGACAAGTATTTCCCGGACAACAGTAAAAGTTCACATCTGCAAAATAAAATATTTACACACTAATGTGATGTAGAATCACAGTCTATTGAAATTAAATTATCCTTGGATAAAATACGTATATCCAATCCATACAGATAAATAAAATTGAAGTGTCTGTGTGTTATTTCAAATTTTCACTAAATGCATATGAAAGCTTATCTCTGCAACGGATGGACCGATTTCAATGAGACTTTCAGTCAGATAGCTAATGTAATAAGGTACAATATAGGCTACTTTTATCCCGGGAATGTGTTCCCGCGGGAATTGGGAAAACTGGTATGTACCAAAAAGCTTGGAGTAATTTACTACAAATGTTATTCTATCTCTATGGTCGAAAGGCTTTAGTCTTTTTTTAAACACTACCTTAAAGTTTTAAAAAGTTACTTTATGGTACAGTTTTGGAGAAAATCTCAGAAAATCATAGGCTTTATATGACTGATGAAGTCATAATTCAAACTTTTCGACATGAGATAAGATAAAATCAAAAATGAGCCTCCAATATTGTACTCCTATAGTACACTAAAAGTTTTGCACTTCTAGCTAATTGGAACTATTTGAATTTCGAATGTTATATTTTTTTAAATGTTGCAACCTTCTTAGTAATAAAAAAACAATTGGCGGGAAATCATTTGTCAATTGTTTTTTATCACACATCAAAGTTCTACGTATGCAACGAAAATGGAATTAAGTCGAAAAGATTTTAGAGCGATGATTTTTTATGACTTTCAAAGTTCTCTCTCTCCGCAAGACTGTGCCGCTCGTCTTCAAAATGCTTTTGGGAGAGAAGCACCTTGTTTAAGCACCGTGAGGCGATGGTTTGCTGAATTTGAGAGAGGTTGAATTTCTTTACATGACGAATTTTGTGAAGGGCGGCCTTCAACTACCGTCAACGAAAATAATGTGGCTACTGTTAAGCGGTTAATTGAAGAAAACTTGCGGATTATCTATGAGACAAATCGAGGACTATTGGGGATTGGTATGAGTCAAATCCAAAAAAATTTACATGAAGAATTGAAAGTTCGGAAACTTTGTTGTCGTTGGATCCCTCATGAACTGACAATTATAATTATGGCTTAGGCTGATGGCTATTGTGCCAAAGCCCAATAAAATAAAAAATGAACTGACAGCGGAGCGAAGCGGGCTCGCGTGGAATGGTGCTCACAGATGCTACTGAAGTACGACCACGGACATTCTAATGCAGTTTATGATATTGTCACAGGAGACGAAACGTGGATTTATTGTTTTGAACCCGAAAAAAAACAGCAATTTTATGAATGGGTGTTTGAAAATGAGAACAAGCCAACAAAAGTGAGGCAGGCGAGAAACGTTGGTAAAAAAATGATCGCGTTTTTTTTCTCAGCTACGGGTCCCATCATGGTCCCATCTGTACAATTCCACTTGAGTATCTGTTCGTCGAAGGTGTACAGGTGAGCGTGTTGTGTCCAGGCGACAGCGCGCGCCAGGTGCACCTGGAGGGCTACCAGGTGTCGGGCCAGTGCCAGGCGCTGGTGCGGGACGGCGTGCTGCTGCCCACGCGCGACGCGCCCGAGCTGGGCTACATCCGCGACACCAGCGACGCGCAGTACGTGCCCGACGTGTACTACAAGGAGCGCGACGGGTACGGCAACGAGGTGGGCGTGTCGGCCAAGCGCCTGCCCGTGGCCTACCTGCTGGTGGACGTGCCCGTGGGCGTGTCCGCGGACTCCTCGCCGCCGCTGCTGGCGCCGGCCGCGCAGTTCCCGCCCGCGCACCGCGCGCTGCAGCACCAGCTGCAGACGCTGCGCGCGTTGCACCAGCACGTGCGCGGCGCCGCCAGCTTCCTGCAGGCGGCCTCCGACCTGCACGTGCTGCTGTTCCTGGCCACCAACGAGGCGCTGCCGCTGTCCGTGGCGCAGCTGGGCCCGCTGCTGGACGCCGTGCTGGCGCGGGACGAGGCGGGGGCGGAGGCGTGGCGCCGCGAGCCGCACCACGCCACGCTGGAGCACCTGCTGGACGCGGCGGCCGACCAGCCCGAGCCGCCCCCCGCCGCGTCCCCCGCAGGCCTGTGGACGTGTCCTCTCTGCACCTTCCACAACGCGCCGCACAACGACTCGTGCGAGATGTGCGCCATGCCCAGGTGAGTGACTACCTCTCCCTCCCCTCCCCTTGTACTGTCACAGTATAAAGAAAACCTAAACCTGCCAGAAAAATGAGCCTCCAATATTGTAGTAGGCTGACGTCTTTGAATTTTTAAAATATCCATACAGGGTTATTTGTAATTAACTAGCGTCCTCGCAGGAGTAGATAGCTGACATTATAAGTAACAACGTTTGTTCTACGAGGTTTTATAATTCGTTAAATTTTACTTTCATACAAAAATAAATATTAATTTAGTTTCACGTCTGTCAGTTATTAACTCTACGCCGCAGTTTACGCGCTCCGTAAAAAATAGGTAAACAAACTCGTATCATCAATTCATGCAATGCACGGATAGGGACAGCGGGGGAAGCGGGGCGGCGGGCGCGGGGCGGGGCGGCGGGCGCGGGGCGACGGGCGCGGGGCGGGGCGGCGGGCGCGGGGCGTGGCGGCGGGCGCGGGGCGGGGCGGCGGGCGCGGGGCGGGCGCGGGGCGGGGCGGCGGGCGCGGGGCGTGGCGGCGGGCGCGGGGCGGGGCGGCGGGCGCGGGGCGGGGCGGCGGGCGCGGGGCGGGGCGGCGGGCGCGGGCGGGGCGGCGGGCGCGGGGCGGGGCGGGCGCGGGGCGGGGTGGCGGGCGCGGGGCTAGCTCCTTTGACCTTGACCCATTTCGCTCGCTATATATATATATATAATGTAGCGGAAGCCTGCGCCAACATGCAGTAAGGTTTCCAAATTTGCCGACACCGAGCCGGGCAACGATGTTATCTATCACACTGCGATTACGCGATTACGGACAGTTTCAGCCCAGGTTCAGTGATAGTGGTCGTCCACCGGCACTCAGTACGGGAACAAGAAAGGATACTGGAGTTATTTGAGGATAATCCCGCCGCAAGTACCAATGACGCCGCGCTACGGTTTAATGTATCGCAGTTCTTCGCGTGGAGTGTCATTCACAACGAAGGCAAATATCCATTCCATCTTCATCGTGTCCAGGAACTCACCGACCGAGCGCGCGCGAACGTGCGTGTGTCGACCTTCAGTTTATGATTGACACATAGACTTAATAGTGTCGCGTTATAACATAAAAACTTGAAAACTCATTATTAAGTAATGTATTCAGTTTTATTAAAAGTCGTAGAACAAACGTTGTTACTTATGATGTCTGCTACCTACCCCTGGGAGGATGCTAGTTAATTACAAATAACCCTGTATATAGAAATGGTGAATGTAATCACACCGTTCGAGTCCTAGAATACTGAAGCCTGAAGCCATCACCTTACTTGCCGACAAAATCGACTTAGCCTTTTTGGGGGGTGGTGAACCAGGTCTTTTCCACTGTTTTGATTGTTGTTTTGTTTCCGGTGTACAGTAATGAACCCATGTTTCGTCCATAGTAACAAAACGATTCAAAAAATCACATTCATCAGCTTCAAATAACTCCAAACAATCGCGTGCAATAGTCAATCGCATCCTTTTTTGCTCAGCTGAAAGCAGTCGCGGAACCCACCTCGCAGACACCTTGTGGAAACACAACACGTTGACTATAATGTTTTGAGTACGTTCATAAGAGATGCCTATAATCTCGGCTATCTCTCTAATTTTCAATCTGCGGTCTCCAATAATTAAGTCGAGTATTTTTTTAATATTTTCGTCAGTAGTGGACGTCGAAGGCCTTCCAGAGCGGGGTTCGTCTTTCACACTCTCTACCACGCTTGAATTCTGCTATCCATTTTTTGACGGATGAATATGAAAGAGCGCAATCCCCTAATGTACTGACCATATCATCATGGATGGCTTTTGATGACAGCCCCTTCTTATGGAGGTACTTAATGACGGCACGCTGCTCGATTTGCTCCATTTGCGGAAATGATGTCAGATTGCTTTGTTAATAAATTTATAAAATTAAAACTAATTATCGCACACGTTTCAAACTTCACACAATTAACAGATCTGAACTGAACTAAATAATGTGGGTAGATTTGATTTTTAGAACTAAATGGATCAGTGTTAGGCGACTACTTTTCAATCCACCCTCGTATGATATGAAGCAAAGATTCGATGTTGTCGGTATTGGTCATCGTAGCTCAGTGGTCAGAGCATTCCCCCTGTTAGGGAAAGGTCGTGGGTTCGAGTCCTGCCGATGACATCAGTTTTTATGATCTATTTATTATTTTATTTTTTAATATTTTAAGAATAGTTTTAGGAAACTCATTGCTTTAAAATACAAAAATATAATATTGTCTTTCAAGTTGACAAACATACCGACAGTCTCTAGACTTTGTCGGCATTTTTGTCAACATCATAATGCTTGTAGGTTGTGTTGTTGTGTTGTTGTGTTGTTGTCACACGTACCTATACAATATTGATTAGGTATTTACGAGTATAATATATATTTATTGCCCACAATAAACTTGGTAATAGATTATACCTATTTACATTAATACGAAATGTGCTGCAAGAGATTATATTAGTTTCCCTCCGCGTCTGGTCCCTCGAGAGGGACTCGACCGTGGGACCGACCTGTGGCGCCACCTGCTGACACCCTCCATGTTTGTTCCAGAAGCAACGCGATGTAGAGCGGCCGGGGGAGCCTCGCCGTGACGTCACCCCAAGGAGTCCCACTCTTCCCTCACACGTCGTTATTGTAACAATAAAACGCAGCGATCCAAATAGAAACATGTTTATACATTTTGATAAACTATATTACACGTTTACTTGCGTTACGAGATCCAAACGTTGTCTCAGTGATGTGCGCCTGCGACCCCGCTCCCTTCCATACACGAGCTCGAGGTGGAGGAACCCCAGTGCAGACCCTGGCCACACCCTGGAGTAGACGTGAGTAGACGAGAGCACGTGACCCTCGTCTACCAGGGATACATTAAAAAAAAAATGCTTTGGAACCTATATTTCCACGAGTATCAAATATATTCCTATGTATTTGATACTCGCGGAAAAATGAGCATACTTCATTGCTAATAAAATATATTTATATCAATTGATTGGCATCAGAGCCATCTAGCTGTGTAAGTACGTAACTGCAACATCGCACCAGCTCGTTCCTTAGCTGCCAAATGCTTAAAATGTTGGTTCTGAAACCTCTCTCCGCATCGGGAGTTAGCGATGGTGAGATGGTCAATAACGGAGACAATTAGCTTTCGGAAATGTTGGTTCTGAAACCTCTCTCCGCGTCGGGGGTTAGGAATGGTGAGATGGTCAATAACGGAGACAATTAGCTTTCGGAAATGTTGGTTCTGAAACCTCTCTCCGCGTCGGGGGTTAGGAATGGTGAGATGGTCAATAACGGAGACAATTAGCTTTCGGAAATGTTGGTTCTGAAACCTCTCTCCGCGTCGGGGGTTAGGAATGGTGAGATGGTCAATAACGGAGACAATTAGCTTTCGGAAATGTTGGTTCTGAAACCTCTCTCCGCGTCGGGGGTTAGGAATGGTGAGATGGTCAATAACGGAGACAATTAGCTTTCGGAAATGTTGGTTCTGAAACCTCTCTCCGCGTCGGGGGTTAGGGATGGTGAGATGGTCAATAACGGAGACAATTAGCTTTCGGAAATGTTGGTTCTGAAACCTCTCTCCGCGTCGGGGGTTAGGAATGGTGAGATGGTCAATAACGGAGACAATTAGCTTTCGGAAATGTTGGTTCTGAAACCTCTCTCCGCGTCGGGGGTTAGGAATGGTGAGATGGTCAATAACGGAGACAATTAGCTTTCGGAAATGTTGGTTCTGAAACCTCTCTCCGCGTCGGGGGTTAGGGATGGTGAGATGGTCAATAACGGAGACAATTAGCTTTCGGAAATGTTGGTTCTGAAACCTCTCTCCGCGTCGGGGGTTAGGGATGGTGAGATGGTCAATAACGGAGACAATTAGCTTTCGGAAATGTTGGTTCTGAAACCTCTCTCCGCGTCGGGGGTTAGGGATGGTGAGATGGTCAATAACGGAGACAATTAGCTTTCGGAAATGTTGGTTCTGAAACCTCTCTCCGCGTCGGGGGTTAGGGATGGTGAGATGGTCAATAACGGAGACAATTAGCGTTCGGAAATGTTGGTTCTGAAACCTCTCTCCGCGTCCGGGGTTAGGGATGGTGAGATGGTCAATAACGGAGACAATTAGCTTTCGGAAATGTTGGTTCTGAAACCTCTCTCCGCGTCGGGGGTTAGGGATGGTGAGATGGTCAATAACGGAGACAATTAGCGTTCGGAAATGTTGGTTCTGAAACCTCTCTCCGCGTCCGGGGTTAGGGATGGGGAGATGGTCAATAACGGAGACAATTAGCTTTCGGAAATGTTGGTTCTGAAACCTCTCTCCGCGTCGGGGGTTAGGGATGGTGAGATGGTCAATAACGGAGACAATTAGCGTTCGGAAATGTTGGTTCTGAAACCTCTCTCCGCGTCCGGGGTTAGGGATGGTGAGATGGTCAATAACGGAGACAATTAGCTTTCGGAAATGTTGGTTCTGAAACCTCTCTCCGCGTCGGGGGTTAGGGATGGTGAGATGGTCAATAACGGAGACAATTAGCGTTCGGAAATGTTGGTTCTGAAACCTCTCTCCGCGTCCGGGGTTAGGGATGGTGAGATGGTCAATAACGGAGACAATTAGCGTTCGGAAATGTTGGTTCTGAAACCTCTCCGCGTCGGGGGTTAGGGATGGTGAGATGGTCAATAACGGAGACAATTAGCGTTCGGAAATGTTGGTTCTGAAACCTCTCTCCGCGTCGGGAGTTAGGGATGGTGAAATGTTGACCACCATAACGGAGACAATTAGCTTTCGGAAAACAATTTAAAAAACGTTTTTATCTTAGGTCGACAAAAAGCGCAACACATTGAGGCTTTTATCTTAGGTCGACAAAAAGCGCAGCACATTGAGGCTTTTATCTTAGGTCGGCAAAAAGCGCAACACATTGAGGCTTTTATCTTAGGTCGACAAAAAGCGCAACACATTGAGGCTTTTATCTTAGGTCGCCAAAAAGCGCAGCACATTGAGGCTTTTATCTTAGGTCGACAAAAAGCGCAGCACATTGAGGCTTTTATCTTAGGTCGACAAAAAGCGCAGCACATTGAGGCTTTTATCTTAGGTCGACAAAAAGCGCAGCACATTGAGGCTTTTATCTTAGGTCGACAAAAAGCGCAGCACATTGAGGCTTTTATCTTAGGTCGACAAAAAGCGCAGCACATTGAGGCTTTTATCTTAGGTCGACAAAAAGCGCAGCACATTGAGGCTTTTATCTTAGGTCGACAAAAAGCGCAGCACATTGAGGCTTTTATCTTAGGTCGACAAAAAGCGCAGCACATTGAGGCTTTTATCTTAGGTCGACAAAAAGCGCAGCACATTGAGGCTTTTATCTTAGGTCGACAAAAAGCGCAGCACATTGAGGCTTTTATCTTAGGTCGACAAAAAGCGCAGCACATTGAGGCTTTTATCTTAGGTCGACAAAAAGCGCAGCACATTGAGGCTTTTATCTTAGGTCGACAAAAAGCGCAGCACATTGAGGCTTTTATCTTAGGTCGACAAAAAGCGCAGCACATTGAGGCTTTTATCTTAGGTCGACAAAAAGCGCAGCACATTGAGGCTTTTATCTTAGGTCGACAAAAAGCGCAGCACATTGAGGCTTTTATCTTAGGTCGACAAAAAGCGCAGCACATTGAGGCTTTTATCTTAGGTCGACAAAAAGCGCAGCACATTGAGGCTTTTATCTTAGGTCGACAAAAAGCGCAACACATTGAGGCTTTTAATACAAAATGCCTGCGTTGGCGGAGCTTTCTTCGAACTGCCTCTCAGAACAAAGAAACCGTAGGGCTTGTGAGACTCGGAGTTGTTGTCAGTTTTGTATGCATATTGCAAATACCAATAAAGCAGCAGCAGCTACCTGCAGTTACGAGATAGCGAGTTACGACTTACCTACAGCACAGTATAAATATCATCTTGAGGCAACTATACAACGTGTTTCATATTAGTGTGGTCATATTTGACCCTCGTTACACATGCGCGTTGAGTTAACTATACGCAAGGACAAAATTGCAAATACAAGTTTAGTTAAAACTTTTAAGGTGTCATGTAAATTTAATTGATTTGTTCATTTAATCGATATTTTATAAACCCAACACTACCTAGGGTCAAATTTAGTCGTAAGGTTTAGTCCCCTTCGATGAATCGTAAACAACTCTTATTTCATATGCTCCTGGTACAGAATACTATTTTGTAGTAATGTTAGGTTGTGGACTTTAAACAACAAAAACTTACCGATTTCATTGTGCATGTCATCCTGGTAGATAGGTAGGTACTGTGTTCCACAATAAACATAACTAACTCACTAATATCACGATACTTAGATAAACATTATTGAATATAATAAAAAATACACTTCCTACCTAAGATACTAATAAACACTAAACTAAAAAGTAGGTACTAAAGTAACGGCTCGAAATGTTCGCCGCCTTGATCAATGCACAGTTGGGTCCGTCGCATCATGCTGGCAGTTACATTACACAGCATGTCTGGAGTTACACTGCTAAATGCATCAAATATTTTAGACTCCATATCTTCACGCGTGAGACATACCGCACTGTACACTTTGTTTTTGACATAGCCCCACAAAAAAAAGTCAAGTGGTGTGAGATCCGGTGACCTCGGAGGCCAAGGTATGGGACCACCACGTCCGATCCACTGGTTAAACCGCTCATCTAAACACGCCCGTACATCTCTCGCATAATGTGCTGGCGCCCCGTCTTGCTGGTACATCATATTTGTGTACAATGTTACAGGCAAGTTTTCAAGTTCGGGTTCTAAGACGTTTCTAAGGAACGCGAGGTAATTTTCACCGTTTAGCGAACTCGGTAGCACGAAAGGACCAATTAAAATATCTCCGATTATTCCCGCCCAAATGTTAACACGCCACTGATGCTGAAAGTTGTTTTCTGCAGATGCTTGTGGGTTCTGATGAGTCCATACATGTTCGTTATGCTGGTTACTGATACCAGCACGAGTAAAAGAGGCTTCATCGGTCCATAAAATACGGTTCGCGAAACTAGGGGATCGTTGTGCTTCCTCTCGGTACCACTGGCAAAAGTTGAGACGTGGTACGAAATCAGCCGGTGTCAGTTCTTGGGTGTGCCTGAAGTGGTACGGATGTTGACCATCTGCTTTTAGCACGCGCCATACTCTCAAATGATTCATTCCCAGAACAATCCCAGCGCGGCGAGTACTTGTTCTGGGATTGGATTGAAAATGCTCGAGAATACTTCTTGCTCTGGTGGTACAACAGATGGTCTGCCTTCTGAGCGGGAACCACGGAAAGAACCAGTGTCATGTAAACGGTTCACTATTACTTAAATACGCCATGATCGATTAACACAGATTACTACGTACGCCTAATATCAAAGTTTACTTGCAACTGAAAAGAAATTAGATAGTTGTAAGTGTTGCCCAAGTGCAATGTCTTATTTCCTTGAATTACGTCGTAATTTTGGTAAAAATCTAATAAAAGTACCAAGTAGGTACTTAGTTTTTTTTATGAAAAAAAGCTAGTAGGTACCTAGTATAAAATAATTTAAGAGATAAATAATAACATAAGTATTATTTACCATAAACACAGGATATTTCCCTAAGACCTATGAAATAAAATAAAATTGTTGAATGCCAGCGCGGCGTCGCTCGCATGATAGTATGCATGTAAATACATTTCGAAACCTGCTTAAACCCATTTAAAAAAAACCGCTTCAAGTACCGTTGCGTAGTTTTCAAGAACTAAACATACATTCAGAACAGACAGACGGAAAAAGCGACTTTCTTTATCCATGTAGTCTAAGATTAGTAATTTATTACCAATTGCTAAAATGAACAAATATCCAGCATAAAAAAGCTAATAAAGTCCCCGTTTATGAAGAACATTGCGTTAACTTGCAACACCGGAATAATATGGTTTTTGCGGTAAAATTTACACGTGTTGTGACGTGTACGTCTTTGATATATGCCGACATCGCTATTGATACCTAGTTTCTTCAAAGCGGCTCCAATCAAAAAAGTGGGCGGTTCTCTTTGTAATTTTTAGGGGTCCTTAAGATACATATTAGTGAAACTGACACCAACACCTCCTACTTTTTCTGATATCCTCGTTCAACCATACAAGTTGCCACTTTTAGCGATAATGTTTTATGAACTTTTATGCATCACATTATCATGACGAATCGAGAACCTAAGTACCTACTCTTTTTTAAAGTCGGTCAAAAATAACCAAACACCTTGCAGATCATTTACTTCATGGTAAATGAGTCGAAAGAGAGTTCACGATATGGTAGTGCAGTGACTGGCATCCACGATCTCTCTATCCCGAAACTGAATACCTACATACTACTATACCCACCAGCGTTCTCAACAGCTACAACATAAACTTCTACACAAACAGCAGTTGTATTTTAAATATCTGTGCGGAACCAATTTATAAAAAGTGTAAATTTAAGAAAGACAAGAACATAAATGTTTCTTCTCTTTTCTTCGACAGCAAATGCGTTGCTCCTGGTATTTGAGTAGGTTGACAACAAATTACGTGTGAGTTGTGACATTCACGACAATCACGTGATACATAAATTCATAGAAAAACTTCAAAAATAACTTTGAGTAGGCACTCTTTATTTTGACCCCAAGTTGTGATTCGGAAACTATTTTGTATGATAACTATTGATAAAGTAACTTTATCTGTTGGTTAAAATATTGAGTAACAACGAGACTTTCCGAATCTATTTCACTGTTTGGCAAACCTACTTGAGGTCAAATCTAGAGTTCATTCTAATCATATGTTTATTTTGTAGTGCAGTCTTAGGGCTTCATTTCAATGAGCTATCGATAAAAAGGAAAATTTATCGACTACGTCATTATACGTCAATATTTTATTAAATTAATTAAAGACCCCGCGCAATATATTATTTGGGCCCTACCCAATGCAACCTTGAGATATGACCACACTAATATGAAACACGTTGTATATAAAACACCGTTCCTTCCTGTATGCAATAGGTGAAGTGTCGGGTAATGCTATAACGTCTGAAGATAGTTTTAATTCGGCTGAGATAGATTTCTGTCTGTCCTAGTACTCAAAAGCTAAAATGGTCCCATAGTATTTTGATTCCCACATGAAATAAAATCGATTGGCACAAAAAAATTTGGAATTTTTGCTAAGATTTTTGCAAAATCTGTGAATGCAGTTCAAAATATTTCAAAAAGTTAGGGAAGGTCTCACGTTTTGCTGTAACTACAACGGTTAAGGTACTTGCCCTTACTGCCCCGTTTCAAAAATACACCACATGATATGTGGAGCAATAAATATGATTGGTGGATATCAATTGTTGCATCCACAGCACACATGTCTGGTGGAAAAGCGCCGAGACAACAACGCAAGGAGGAGTCCCTCGTACATTAACTATTTGAAAATGAAACACTCGAATTTGTTTTGTAAAAATATTTATTAGGTATTATGTATGTACAATTTAGCATAAAATATAATGAGCGGCGGAGAGACGAGTCAGCTCTGCCGCAGTCGTCATACACATACACACACACACACACACACACAACATGTACGCCAAGTGCATCACGAGACTACTCCTGTGGTACTCGGTGAGGTAGTGAGTGTAGCGATGGCGACCCTCGATATCACAATAATTTTAATTATTCAAAGTAATTGGAATTGTAATCTATACAACATTAATGATTAAACGGTAGACACTTAGCTGCTGCCCCGACATCCCCCCCCCCTTCTCCCTCCGCAGGTAACCGACAAGCTAGATCAGTAGTTAGCGGTCGACGATAACTAATAGCTACAACATATCACAACTAATAGTAACTACACACAAATATGTACATACATTGATCACATTTCTTTAATTAAATTGTCTAAGTGTAACTCGCTCCTTGTTGCCATCTTGTATGTACATATGTACTGTATATCTATTTGTGTCCTATATACAACAAGCACGTGACAGCGCCGCACCAGGCTCCTATACTAAACAGTACGGTAGCGGTAGCGGTAGTGCGCTAATCATAACTAATATGGTCATGTTATATCTGATACGACATTTCACTGTTACATCGATACCTATATAGGTACAATTATACAAAAAAAATCGTAGGCAAATAATAAGTATAAAATATATATACCGTTACAGGTAATAATTTTGAGTAATATTTCAGTGCGGTGCCAGTGCACTACACTTAGTACAGGAGATGTGGGAGATGGACCTTCACCCTTCTGATAACCATATGAGACATTTTTGGAACGAAGTTCTGTAACGCGGCATACGGGTAGTGGGATTTAGTAGAAATCGTCACGTTACGCTTATCAGTGGTATAAGGGGATCCTATTTTGGCTTCTGCGGACCACCAGTTGCTGAGCGCACTATTTTTTTTTATCAAATACTATTCATTAATAAACATACTTACGATAACTTGCCTATCGAAAATTGTTATGAATATTTTTATTTTTACGGTCATTTTTTCAGGCGAGCGTATACGATTAGTTTTGTAATTAAATTATATTACCAATATAAATTGAGATTATAAGAAAGATAATTTAATTATAAAAACCAATTTTATCTTACAAAAAGCCGTAAAAATAGCTGTGAACAATTTTCGAAAGACAAGTTACTTCTTCTTTTAAACACGTGGCTCCATCGATATTGATCGATGATTCGCCAATGTCAAGGTAATGCTTGATAAGTTGATAGTCCCGCACAGAAGAACTAGTTATTCCTAACTAGCTCCAGGTGCAGGACAAGAAACGTTGATCGGTATGTGAGTATCTGGGAACCCGTTTTTTGCGGAGGGCCAGAGGTAACCTAAAAAGCCACCAGCCACGCGCTCAGCCGGATCATCATAAATCGAACTTCGACAAGTTACTTATCAGGCTATGATATTGTTAAAAAATGGGTAGTATTAAAACGAGTGACTGTAAAATAAAGTTTTAAGTGTCAAAAACAATTAAGTGAGCGACTGACTGCGAGTGACGAGAAATGACTAAGTGAGCGACTCATAACATTTGAGCGATGCAAGTCGTTTCTGGCACTCGCCGGCCGCTGCCGTGGCATCGCTCGCTTAGCTCGCTCGGCTCGTGCGTAGGAGGTCACAGTTTTAACCTAACCTACCCATTTTGTTTAAAGAAGAAATTAACCCTCTGTATTTCTAGTCGCTCACTTAGTAATGTGGTCGCACGGATAGAATATTATTCGATCGTTTTATAATTCCCCTTAAAAAATATGTCTCATCTGTTTATCAGATAGGTCAATTGTCTACGGCTCCTAGAGCAACTCCTAGAGCACTAGGTACATACAGTTCCGGGGAGAGCAGAGACTCATCGTCACGAACATTCACGTAACGTATCGTGTATCGCTATTAGCTAGCTATACCTAGGTACTGTCGGACAAATACACATTTTTTTTATATTTTAACATTTTGATATTGATTATTTACAAAGTGTTTAATTGTACTAGGGATAGGTACATAACGTGGTCAGAGAGATTAATAGGATCTAACTATAGTGTGAGGGAGTGGCCGCGGGAGGACGCACGATATATACAGCCCCGGGCCCCCCTACCGCGCGTCGTCCTGCTGCGCGGCGCCGGCGCTGCGCATGGGTGGGAAGTGCTTGTGGTCGCGCAGGTCGAAGGCGCCCACGCCTGCGCCCACGCCCGCGCCCCCCTCGCCCGCGCTCGTCACGGCGGCGCCCAGCTCCTCGGCGCGCTCCGACTCTGCACACACACACACGTGACGTCACCACTCACCCGGGTCACCCGGGTCACCCGGTGACTTCAATATTGGTACCTTGTTGTTTTTATTTTATTGCGACGGCAACAAAGTATAAAAAGACATCTGCATTTTAATGAAAATAACTTTTTTTACAGAATTGGATTCAGAATTCCTTGTTTTAATTTGTGGGGGTTTTTTTTTATATTTTTTTAATAAAAATGCTTAATTTTTTGTTTAGTTTGTCGCGTAATTAAAAACATCACACAGACTTTTACAGAGGAACGAAGCAGACGCGTAAATCAACAATTAATTACCCGTAGATGCGGCGCCTCCCGCACCTCCCGCGCCTCCCGCACCTCCCGCGCCTCCCGCACCGCCGCCGTATTAGGACAGGCTACTTTTTGTAAACAGGAAGTGATGAATTCATCACCATATTTTCAGTTTACCAACATTTTTATTACCAAAACGTTAATTTAAATTATCAAAATTTTATAACATGAGCAATAACCAATGTTTGGAAATTAGTAGTTACAAAGTCCCGCGTAAAAACGTATACCCATCGACCGAATCTAGGAATACATTTAATGTGTAGAAATAGACATCTACCGTATTTCGAAAATAAAATATAATTTAGTTAAATTATTTTCCCTAACTTCATTCAAATTCTATATAAATTAAGAAGGTATTGCTTTGAAGAAGCTAGCATTCTTCTCGGTAAAGTTATCAAACTTGCCTTAAAAACACTCTTCTGAAAACCTGTGATTTTGTAGATAGCCATTTGTACTTTGTTGGCGATTTATCAATTTAGTTTTAAAGCAAAGTAGAAACATATTAAACAACTTGCTTGCACAAGAACATCTTGAGAATCCTGACAGTTGACAGTTGACAGTTGACACGTCACATCGTCGCCCGCGCCGCCGCCGTGTAACCTACACCTTGTTTGTTTGTCGCTAACTCGCAACATCAATTAGTATAACCCCAAAATGAAAATAACCTTCCACATTTTAGCATCATCAACTCTGCGGCGAGTCTGTCTGACTGTCTGTCTGTCTGACTCCCATCAACTACGAGTACGAGGGCGACACTGACAGTTTTTTAGGACTTGAATTATTTGCCTCTTTGCTTCTTTGAATATGTATTTGAATTCTAATATAATAATTATAGATTATGATAAATTCCGAGTGGTCATGTCGATGACATACTCGGCAGCGGCACGGGAGAACCTTATGGCACCACCCTCGCCTACAACAGGGATATTTCTTTTTTTGGGTTTAAAACTAGACCTTTAACGCAATAGGGATATTTAATATGGCTATGGGCACAGATAAATAATAAATCCTAACAGCTGTCGACGTGTGCCCTCGGCAGAGCGCCACCTACCTGCCAGGAAGGGGAGGGAGAGGGGGGGGGTCGGGTCGCGACCGGCACACAGGCACCGGCCGCGCCCGGCGCCGCGGGGTTTCAGGGCGGGAGGGGACAGTTCAGCAGGGGGGGGGGGCAGTACCTGTCATCCGCGTGGGGTCCCGGCCTCGCAGCGCGCCCGCATAACTGTTGCTAGTGCTGAGCGCCGCGCCCTCTGGCGGAGGAACAACGTTAGCCCCGTGCGCCCGCGCCGGTGCGCCTCGCTCGCCGAGTGCCGTTACGTCACCGTTACGTCACCGTCACGTCACACGTTACGTTCGCCGACCGTCGCAACAGTCGAGGAAGCGTCACACTCAAATATCAATGTAATCGTCAGTTACGTTGAATATTATATAACTACTCGCTGCCGTGGTACTGTGGTACTGTGGTACTGTGGTAATGTGGTACTGTGGTACTGTGGTACTGTGGTACTGTGGTAATGTGGTACTGTGGTACTGTGGTACTGTGGTACTGTGGTACTGTGGTACTGTGGTAATGTGGTACTGTGGTACTGTGGTACTGTGGTACTGTGGTAATGTGGTACTGTGGTACTGTGGTACTGTGGTACTGTGGTACTGTGGTACTGTGGTACTGTGGTACTGTGGTACTGTGGTACTGTGGTACTGTGGTACTGTGGTAATGTGGTACTGTGGTACTGTGGTACTGTGGTACTGTGGTACTGCGCTGCAGCATGCAATTGAGCGAAGCGACTATTGTCATATTTTTGGTCAATAACTTTTTTTTGAGGGTCCTTAATCAAAATTTGGTCTCGAACAAAACCTGCTCCTGAGAATGCTTGATGTTTGAGGGAAAAAATCATAAAAATCGGTTGTGTAGTTGTCGAGAAACAATATTGTACATCGAGTTGCATTGGAGTCACCTGATGAGGAGCTCCGCTTAATTAAAAGAATTAAATAAACCCGCGAATCGATTCGACAACAATTTGAGGCGAGATTCAAAGAATTTGAACACAATGTTAGGCTAGTAGTTAGGCAAGTAGTTAGGCTAGTAGTTAGGCAAGTAGTTAGGCTAGTAGAATGTATTAATATTTTGCATTGTTCAAATTCATAAAGGTTGAATATTTAAATATTTAAAATAACAAATTAAAAAATAATTGTTATTTGATGAACGACTGGAAACTGATGTCAGCCATTTTGGTCTGTAGATTAAGAATGCTGTGACGTCACTAGGACCATAAAACAACACGATACCTTCGCCTGTTGATAAATGTCTGAAAATGACTTGTTTCATCGCAAAGTGACCAAAACATGGCGACAGCGGTTCGAGGAATTTGAATCTTAGATTAAAAAGCTCGTCATCTTCTACTTTTATGAATTATCTATATCTCACTTCTCACTACATACTTATAAAGTCGCTTTCGTCCGCATGTATGCTTAGATCTTTAACTACGCAACGGATTTTGATGCATTTTTCACCAATTCAACCACCAAAGTTAAAGTGGTTCTCGAGAAAGGTTTTTATGTATATAATTTGTCAAGCGGGCGAAGCTGCGGCCCGGGGCGGACCCGGGGCGGACCCGGGGCGCTCCGGTGACGCAACGGCACTGAGCGAGCCGGGGACGGACACGGGCGAGGGTCGACTCGACGGGGGCCAGAAATAAATACATACATAAGTTATCGGCCGCGCACAAATATAATATATACACAGATAAGTATACGATGATTCCAGTATTAGTCGTCGAGTATGGTCGGAGGGCGCAGGTGAGAGGGAGGTGAGGCGAGAGCGAGTGAGAGGCAAGCATGTTCGGCCGCCGGGGGGACGCGGGCCGTCCGAGGGCGAGCGGCCGCGTCCCCGGGCCGGTCAGTGTGCGGCGGGGGAGGGTGGGGGAGAGGTGGGGGAGAGGCGGGGGAGGGCGAGGTACCTTCAGAGCTCTTGGGCGCGAGCGGGCCCAGCAGCGAGTGGTGGCGCAGCAGCGCGCAGTCGCCGCCCTCGGCCGTGTCCAGCGAGTACACCAGCAGCTCGCCGGCCGACGTGGCCACCAGCAGGCGGGGCGAGCGCGCCACGTGCGTGATGGCGGCCACGGCGCGCTGGCCGGGCGCGGGCAGGCGCGCGGCGGCGAAGGCACGGCCCTGCGCCAGCACGCCGGCCACGGGCGCGGGCAGGTAGCCGGCGCCGGCCGCCACGGCGCTGGACAGCCAGCCCAGCCACGAGCCGTCGTCCTCGGCCGGTGCGCGCGCCGCCTCGCCCGCCTCGCCGAGCCGGAACACGTGCACGGTCTCGGTGTTGGACGTGGCGGCCAGGAAGGCGCCGCACGCGCTGAAGGCGAGGCACGCGATGGACACGCAGCGCTTGACGCCGCGCCGGAACTCGTAGAGGCGCGTGCGCTCGGGCACGGCGAACACGCGGATGACGGTGCCGCGCTCCGACGCGGTGGCGAGGCGGCGGCCGCACATGGACCAGGCGAGGGCCGCCAGGGGACTGTCGTGCGCGCTGATGACGCACTTGGCGTTGAGGTGCACGGCGTCGAAGATCTGCACCTCGCCCACGGCGCTGGAGCCGGGGTAGGCCACGTGGCAGTGCTCCACGCAGGGCGACAGCGCGCACAGGCCGCGCGGGTTGGGCGGCGTGTCGCGAATGGTGTGCAGGATCTTCATGTCGCGGATGTTGTGGATGTGCAGCGACTCCTCCAGGCACACGATCAGCCTCTGCCACACACACAGGCACACGGTTACTCCCACACACACACTACTCCCCCCCACACACACACACACACACACACACACACACACACACACACACTGTTGCACTTGTTTAGATACATATTTGTGTGTACGATAGCGGGCCGCAACATTTATTTTGTTAACAAACTGAGTAAAGGCCAATGACCAATATTGGTATAATTTATGTTTTTCCTTTCGCCAGAAATAAAACCTGTGTGGTATGTTAGAGAACAATATGAAAATTCAATAGCACAAAGAATCAGGTGTGTTATCCGTAACCGAACGAAGGTACACAACGACACGGGGAGACCTGTGGTATACTGTTGTGAGACGTTACCTATTTTCTATATTTACGGAACTACAATTGAGCTTGACATTTTGAGGTTTATAATGATATCAAGTACTTTGTTAATGTCATATTTATTTAGAAAACTGACAATTTTTATCACAAAAACTAGTTAAAAAAGTGGTTTTGCTCGAGCCGGCTCGATGCTCGATGCTCGTGGCTGGTCAACAGTTCAACACAGCCGCATGTTGCGTACTAATTGGTACAAACAGTCACTCTGTGAAATTGGGTCCTCAGAGTGGTGCTTAACAATGGAAACAATAATATGTCCAACATAAAATACCTTCCTTTAACAAAAACAACGCCTGATTAAACAAAAATAGCATTTTTTTTAATCACGCTTTAACTTGATTCGGTTGCGGTTGGTAGACTTGTTTGTTTTGACATCTTGTACAGTCCTCTGAAACATATGCTTTATGTTTCAGAATGAAATGTATGGAAAATTGTAATTCCCCTTTTGGTGAGACCCTAAAGAAGTAAGTTTGATACGAGCTAATTACTTCAGCTGGGGAACCTTCAATTCTCTACATCTGGTAAAATTTATTTAAAAAATGTGTATTAGAGGTCTTTTTGACATAGTTGATTTCAGAATTCTTTATTTTATCTAGTGGTATTTTTTTCATATATTTTGTCGCGTAAATATCTATAATATTTTTACAAAGTTACGAAGACGCGCTATCTCACAATTATCCGTGAACGCGTCGCTCGCACAACACGAGTCGTTTACAAAGTAACGAAGAAGACGCGCTATCTAACAATTATTCATGAACGCGTCGCTCGCACAACACGAGTCGTTTCCAAAGTAACGAAGAAGACGAGCATCTAACAATTATTCGTGAACGCGTCGCTCGCACAACACGAGTCGTTTACAAAGTAACGAAGAAGACGAGCATCTAACAATTATTCGTGAACGCGTCGCTCGCACAACACGAGTCGTTTCCAAAGTAACGAAGAAGACGAGCATCTAACAATTATTCGTGAACGCGTCGCTCGCACAACACGAGTCGTTTACAAAGTAACGAAGAAGACGAGCTATCTAACAATTATCCGTGAACGCGTCGCTCGCACAACACGAGTCGTTTACAAAGTAACGAAGAAGACGAGCTATCTAACAATTATCCGTGAACGCGTCGCTCGCACAACACGAGTCGTTTACAAAGTAACGAAGAAGACGAGCTATCTAACAATTATCCGTGAACGCGTCGCTCGCACAACACGAGTCGTTTACAAAGTAACGAAGAAGACGAGCTATCTAACAATTATCCGTGAACGCGTCGCTCGCACAACACGAGTCGTTTACAAAGTAACGAAGAAGACGAGCTATCTAACAATTATCCGTGAACGCGTCCCTCGCACAACACGAGTCGTTTACAAAGTAACGAAGAAGACGAGCTATCTAACAATTATCCGTGAACGCGTCCCTCGCACAACACGAGTCGTTTACAAAGTAACGAAGAAGACGAGCTATCTAACAATTATCCGTGAACGCGTCCCTCGCACAACACGAGTCGTTTACAAAGTAACGAAGAAGACGAGCTATCTAACAATTATCCGTGAACGCGTCGCTCGCACAACACGAGTCGTTTACAAAGTAACGAAGAAGACGAGCTATCTAACAATTATCCGTGAACGCGTCCCTCGCACAACACGAGTCGTTTACAAAGTAACGAAGAAGACGAGCTATCTAACAATTATCCGTGAACGCGTCCCTCGCACAACACGAGTCGTTTACAAAGTAACGAAGAAGACGAGCTATCTAACAATTATCCGTGAACGCGTCGCTCGCACAACACGAGTCGTTTACAAAGTAACGAAGAAGACGAGCTATCTAACAATTATCCGTGAACGCGTCCCTCGCACAACACGAGTCGTTTACAAAGTAACGAAGAAGACGAGCTATCTAACAATTATCCGTGAACGCGTCCCTCGCACAACACGAGTCGTTTACAAAGTAACGAAGAAGACGAGCTATCTAACAATTATCCGTGAACGCGTCGCTCGCACAACACGAGTCGTTTACAAAGTAACGAAGAAGACGAGCTATCTAACAATTATCCGTGAACGCGTCGCTCGCACAACACGAGTCGTTTACAAAGTAACGAAGAAGACGAGCTATCTAACAATTATCCGTGAACGCGTCGCTCGCACAACACGAGTCGTTTACAAAGTAACGAAGAAGACGAGCTATCTAACAATTATCCGTGAACGCGTCGCTCGCACAACACGAGTCGTTTACAAAGTAACGAAGAAGACGAGCTATCTAACAATTATCCGTGAACGCGTCCCTCGCACAACACGAGTCGTTTACAAAGTAACGAAGAAGACGAGCTATCTAACAATTATCCGTGAACGCGTCCCTCGCACAACACGAGTCGTTTACAAAGTAACGAAGAAGATGAGCTATCTAACAATTATCCGTGAACGCGTCCCTCGCACAACACGAGTCGTTTACAAAGTAACGAAGAAGACGAGCTATCTAACAATTATCCGTGAACGCGTCCCTCGCACAACACGAGTCGTTTACAAAGTAACGAAGAAGACGAGCTATCTAACAATTATCCGTGAACGCGTCCCTCGCACAACACGAGTCGTTTACAAAGTAACGAAGAAGACGAGCTATCTAACAATTATCCGTGAACGCGTCCCTCGCCCAACACGAGTCGTTTACAAAGTAACGAAGAAGACGAGCTATCTAACAATTATCCGTGAACGCGTCGCTCGCACAACACGAGTCGTTTACAAAGTAACGAAGAAGACGAGCTATCTAACAATTATCCGTGAACGCGTCCCTCGCACAACACGAGTCGTTTACAAAGTAACGAAGAAGACGAGCTATCTAACAATTATCCGTGAACGCGTCCCTCGCACAACACGAGTCGTTTACAAAGTAACGAAGAAGACGAGCTATCTAACAATTATCCGTGAACGCGTCGCTCGCACAACACGAGTCGTTTACAAAGTAACGAAGAAGACGAGCTATCTAACAATTATCCGTGAACGCGTCGCTCGCACAACACGAGTCGTTTACAAAGTAACGAAGAAGACGAGCTATCTAACAATTATCCGTGAACGCGTCGCTCGCACAACACGAGTCGTTTACAAAGTAACGAAGAAGACGAGCTATCTAACAATTATCCGTGAACGCGTCGCTCGCACAACACGAGTCGTTTACAAAGTAACGAAGAAGACGAGCTATCTAACAATTATCCGTGAACGCGTCGCTCGCACAACACGAGTCGTTTACAAAGTAACGAAGAAGACGAGCTATCTAACAATTATCCGTGAACGCGTCGCTCGCACAACACGAGTCGTTTACAAAGTAACGAAGAAGACGAGCTATCTAACAATTATCCGTGAACGCGGCGCTCGCACAACACGAGTCGTTTACAAAGTAACGAAGAAGACGAGCTATCTAACAATTATCCGTGAACGCGTCGCTCGCACAACACGAGTCGTTTACAAAGTAACGAAGAAGACGAGCTATCTAACAATTATCCGTGAACGCGTCGCTCGCACAACACGAGTCGTTTACAAAGTAACGAAGAAGACGAGCTATCTAACAATTATCCGTGAACGCGTCGCTCGCACAACACGAGTCGTTTACAAAGTAACGAAGAAGACGAGCTATCTAACAATTATCCGTGAACGCGTCCCTCGCACAACACGAGTCGTTTACAAAGTAACGAAGAAGACGAGCTATCTAACAATTATCCGTGAACGCGTCCCTCGCACAACACGAGTCGTTTACAAAGTAACGAAGAAGACGAGCTATCTAACAATTATCCGTGAACGCGTCGCTCGCACAACACGAGTCGTTTACAAAGTAACGTAGAAGACGAGCTATCTAACAATTATCCGTGAACGCGTCGCTCGCACAACACGAGTCGTTTACAAAGTAACGAAGAAGACGAGCTATCTAACAATTATCCGTGAACGCGTCGCTCGCACAACACGAGTCGTTTACAAAGTAACGAAGAAGACGAGCTATCTAACAATTATCCGTGAACGCGTCCCTCGCACAACACGAGTCGTTTACAAAGTAACGAAGAAGACGAGCTATCTAACAATTATCCGTGAACGCGTCGCTCGCACAACACGAGTCGTTTACAAAGTAACGAAGAAGACGAGCTATCTAACAATTATCCGTGAACGCGTCCCTCGCACAACACGAGTCGTTTACAAAGTAACGAAGAAGACGAGCTATCTAACAATTATCCGTGAACGCGTCCCTCGCACAACACGAGTCGTTTACAAAGTAACGAAGAAGACGAGCTATCTAACAATTATCCGTGAACGCGTCGCTCGCACAACACGAGTCGTTTACAAAGTAACGTAGAAGACGAGCTATCTAACAATTATCCGTGAACGCGTCGCTCGCACAACACGAGTCGTTTACAAAGTAACGAAGAAGACGAGCTATCTAACAATTATCCGTGAACGCGTCGCTCGCACAACACGAGTCGTTTACAAAGTAACGAAGAAGACGAGCTATCTAACAATTATCCGTGAACGCGTCCCTCGCACAACACGAGTCGTTTACAAAGTAACGAAGAAGACGAGCTATCTAACAATTATCCGTGAACGCGTCCCTCGCACAACACGAGTCGTTTACAAAGTAACGAAGAAGACGAGCTATCTAACAATTATCCGTGAACGCGTCCCTCGCACAACACGAGTCGTTTACAAAGTAACGAAGAAGACGAGCTATCTAACAATTATCCGTGAACGCGTCCCTCGCACAACACGAGTCGTTTACAAAGTAACGAAGAAGACGAGCTATCTAACAATTATCCGTGAACGCGTCCCTCGCACAACACGAGTCGTTTACAAAGTAACGAAGAAGACGAGCTATCTAACAATTATCCGTGAACGCGTCCCTCGCACAACACGAGTCGTTTACAAAGTAACGAAGAAGACGAGCTATCTAACAATTATCCGTGAACGCGTCCCTCGCACAACACGAGTCGTTTACAAAGTAACGAAGAAGACGAGCTATCTAACAATTATCCGTGAACGCGTCCCTCGCACAACACGAGTCGTTTACAAAGTAACGAAGAAGACGAGCTATCTAACAATTATCCGTGAACGCGTCCCTCGCACAACACGAGTCGTTTACAAAGTAACGAAGAAGACGAGCTATCTAACAATTATCCGTGAACGCGTCCCTCGCACAACACGAGTACAGCAGCTCATTAGTACCAGCGATTAACGTTGAAGCTTATCAAACTATTAATTTTTACTAAAACGTTAATCTAATTCGCCTACATTGTAACGTGGGTCCACATTTACGCAATGTATGTAACATGAAAGGTGTATGGGAATTATTTTTTTGCGATTACATTGCATGTTACTAAAAAATATTTTTTTGGCCATTCTCACAGGACGTCATGTAGCCCATATATAAGCTTGTGCTATGGGATCTGACTGAACATACTTATAAACATACTTATATATTTCTAAATACACACATATTATACATAGAAAATACAAGTAGCCCGCGGCAGTACAACACTTACGGAGCGATTGAGCTTGACAGCCAGGATCGTGTTGCTGTAGCTGTAGTTACATATCTCGGTACCCTTCTTGTAATGGCATACTATCAGCTTTCTGTAACGCGACAACATTCATAGTTTACAATTAACAAACAACTACTACTGTGAGAGTACACAGTGCACAGTGTACAGTGCAGTTACAATGGAGTGAAGCAGAGCGATATGAGTACGTGTGTCGGTCGCCAAGTTCACGTCCAGGGTCGCGCTCGCGCTCGCCTCTATATCTACAGAAATACGACGTTCTAATATTAGCTTGTAGTTGCTAATGGGAAAGCGCCGCTGGTACTGTTGAGGTCACCCAACACTGGGCCAGTACTGCGACAATGGAGGCCGTCTCATACACACACATTCGTGTTTCTTGGGCCTCCGCAGCTCCGTCTTACACACAATAGACTCAATTATTAATGTGCTAATTTAGTAATGAACATATACAAGGAACAGGAAAAAAAACATGAAAAAAAAACTACAAACTATACTACCTGAAACTAAAATAAATATGTAAAGTCTTAGGCAGAGTGCCCATAATACAAGCTGAATTGCACGAGAAATCTGCCTGCCCGTGAGCACCAGTCTCTTCCCTCAGACTTGCTGAGTTCCGTGAAGAGTTGATGTGCACCGTGGCCCAATAGTAGTGGACGATTTTCGAAAATATTAATTAGGTAGCCATTTAGTATACCTACATAATCATTGCCGTTCAAGCCAAATTTTGCGACTTAAAAAATACGTATTGTGATTTATTGGTAGCACAATTTAAAGCACAGTAAACGTAATAGATAACGTTTTTAACTCATTTTGTTGTGTGAACTCCTTTGCACCGCAAAATACCTACAATGATGTCGCTAATAACGAGCTAGAGTTGTCTAAACAGATAAATCCATATGCTTGGGCTTATAGTGAACAGGTAATATATCTTGCGCCGCCGCGTCACTCTCCTTCACACCGCATCCATGGAACGGGAACCATAGAACTATGTCATAAGTGGACAGTGGACAGTTTATCTAACTCGTCGGTGTCTCCAGTCTGTGGTCCGCGTCGTCGACAGCTGCTGCTATGCAAGCCGCTAGTGGGCGCTGTGACTAGTGACCAGTGACTAGGCTTCTCCCTTCCTGCTGAAGTGCTATAAAGTAACTAGCTGACGCAGTAATCGTTGTTCTGCCATAGGTATATAAAGTATCCAAAAATGGAGGGTCAAGTTGTTTCGGACAAACGTAATTACAAACACCGCGACACAATTTTTTTGCATAAATGAGATACACTGTCGCGTACCTGGGAGCGGATACTGTGACAACAGCCACCAGCGAGCTGCTGAAGAGCCGGTCGACGAGGCAAGTCTCCTGGCCGGAGCGGCTGGCGTAGATCTCCTCGATGCCATCGTCCGGGGTTAACGCGAACAAGTGGTAGCCGCTGCTGCTGCCCGCCACCAGAGACCTGCAACATGCAACACGAGACATAGTGACCTGCCCATTCCTACTGGCCACGTCAGAAGCCATTGTCTTAGAGCCCTGGGCTAGACCAGCTCTCTTGAGAACACAAATGGACTACGTGTACATGGATGTACTCTATGGTAAAACCTGCTACTGATCATTGATATTATAAGTACACACTACAGTCGCAACTCGATTATCCGGACTTTTTTTTTTAATTCCGCGGCCCTAGGCCGCGGCCGCTCTAACGTCTGTTGCCGGGCGTCCCTGGTTACTAGCAGAGGGTATGTCCAGTGGCGGACTTTGACTACCTCTGTGGTCTCTGCGGGTGTTTGGTCGGGACGAGAATCCCGCGTCGTTGGGATAGGGTTTTATCCCGCGTCAGTGAGTGAATTTGGTTGCGTGCTATGGGGCAAAGGCCCCGCAGCACGCGACCTTTCTAGCCTGCTTCTGTAAGGACGGCGGGTGGCGATCCCGCCGTCCTCAGGCCCCGATCCGATTATCCGGACTAATAAATTGTTCTTGTTAGGCATCAGATAATCGAATTGTGTCTTTTAGAGTTTTCAAAACGAAAATCTCTTATACAACAGTAATGTCCGTCCGTCCGTCCGTAAACAACTTTTAACTCGAGAACGGTAAGAGCTAGAGACTCAGTGTAAACGCCAATGGACTAAGCATGGTCAAAGACCTCTAAAATGAACTTGACCTTTGACCTCTGATATCAAGGTCAAGGTCAGAGCGAGGTCAAATCGAGAACGGTAATAGTTAGAGACTCAAGACCAGCTGCAATCAACTCAGCATGGTCAAAGACCTCTAAAATGAACTTGACCTTTGACCTCTGATCTCAAGGTCAAGGTCAAATCGAGAACGGTAACAGTTAGACACTCAAGACCAGCTGCAATCAACTCAGCATGGTCAAAGACCTCTAAATGATGTTGATTTTTTAGATTTTATGAAAAAACTTTCGAAAACTCTAAAATATATGGCAAATTTTTGCCATATTTTTAACTTGTTTATTTTACAGGTGTCAAAAAATTTAAATATAGTTACATGGTCATTCACAAAGGCTATAACACAAAACTAAGATTATGGAAAGGAGTAAAGACCTTAAAGTGTTGTTGGGTTGGTTGGCCACATTATGATGAGAGCCAAGTCCAAGAAATGGAAGAAACAGACTACAGAAGACTTGAAGGATTGAATACGGAGAAGAGGCAGACAGATAAGGAGATGGGAGGATGACCTACCTTAGGTATGGAGAAGGCTACAGGACAGAATGGTTTGGAAAGCATGGAGGAGGCCTAAGCCAACCTGACCAGGCAGCGGCTGACGATGCCATAGGCACAGATAATAGAACTGTGTAAACATAAAACTTAGCTAAAATCTTTACGTATTGTATTTTGGTGAGTGAATAAAGGCTTATTTTTATTTTTAACATAGCATAAAACAAAGTTGCTGTCCCTATGTATGCTTTATAACTACGAAACAGATTTAGATGCGGTTTATTGAATAGATAGAATGATTCAGGAGAAAGGTTTTAGTATATAATTTGTCAAGCAGGCGAATCCGCGGGCGCTCGAGTTATATTATAATTAAGTACAATGTCATTGTTTTCAATCAAATTGTACCTATGTGTGCCATTTGCCCATTTTGTTTAAAGACTTTCTGACATCTTGTAGGGAGTGACATGATACCGTTACTGTAGAAAGTTGGGACATCGGATCATAACACACAACAAATAGTGATGGCAGTAGTCTCTTTATGTTAACCTGACACTGTATTAAGAATTCTGAAGGGACCAAAGCAGGTGAGGATCTGAAGGCCTGATGGAGGATGCATTAACAGTTGCAGGAAAACTCTTGGTTTTTGCTGAGTGGCTAAAGATGTGTGTGGTCTAGCATAATCATGATGAAAGACAACAGCCTTTCCATTGATGATCAATTCTGGCTGATTTCTCTGAACTTCTTGCCTCAATCTCATCAGTTGCTGGCAGTAGAAATCCAAATTGATGGTTCTGCCCAGTAACAACTTATAATGACAATGCAGTTAAGGTCCCAATCAGAAGACATCCGTGGAAAGATGCTGGTGTGGATTGGAGGATTTCTGCGGCACAGATCTTTACGTGCGAGGGTAGCTGAGGCCTTATCAAATGGTCACACAATCACCAGTGGTGTCCCACAAGGCTCCATCCTGGACCCGGTTTTGTACATTATATACAGGTTTGATCTGCCGCAATACTTGGAATCTGATGTTAGTATATTTGCTGATAACGCCAAACTATTTGTTAACCCATTTATCATCCATGACCAATCCAAGCGGATTTGGATAGAATAGCAGATTGGTCAAAAGCATGGCTCCTTAGTTTGAATGTATAACAATACTCGTGTACACACGCAAAACCCGCGCACTAAACGTGGACTTGCGGAGATCAGCCCGTGACTACAAGAACTGACAATACTCGTGTAATTAACATTACTCCAACACTAGAATGTGGACATAACAGCACTAAATGCTGCTCCATAATAAAATAATAATAATAATAATGCCTCGAAGTGCCCTGTACTACACATAGGGAACTGGAATCCGCACTACTTCTATACAATGAATGACATACTACTTGGTCAGGTCAGAGTGCAGACGGTATGAGAGTGAAGATTGCCGAAGATTTGACATCAATCATGAAAAGAAACAAATAGGTTAATCTACCTGATTCGGAAAGCATTAAATTTGGAGCATTGAGTCCGGAAATGATGTTGAAGATCCACAAAACTTTCATCAGATCTATACTGGAATATGACTTCCAAGTTTGGAGCCCCTACTTTATGAAGGATATGCTCGAGAGAGTACAACAGAGATTAACAAGCTCCCAGAACAGGAGACCTGATTGAAACTTATAAGATCCTCCATGGTCACTACCTACAATATTAGGAATTTGAACTCCATATATCATTCACAATGAAAATGTTCAAAAAAGAGGACACAGTTGCTGTGTTATCATGCCTTCTCACAAACCAATCCTCACAAGCACTTCATTAGCCACAGAGTGGTCAGAGCATGTAATATGCCTCCGGAAAGTGTCATATCATATACATATATATATTGGATGAATCTGTCAATCGTCATGTTGACTTCGGCTCTCGTATTAAGTGTTATAATAAATATAAATAGTTATCTTCGTTAAGTGTAAACGTAAATTTATCTTCAATCGCAATACGAACTGCGTGTGTGCTGCGAAATTTGTCGTTGACTGACCTAAATTATCCGTAAATTCTGTGTTATTGTTGTGACATTGTGAAGACGGTTTTAACATCAAGTCGAACTGTGATTACCAATTTTGTAGTGTACGAACGAATTTAAGTGTTGTGTTGCGTGATGAATTATTGAAATAGTATTGTTTTGCTTATAATTAGAACAATTTATAACCTATAAATCAATAATACACCGGCTTACTGGGCGTTCTGTGGCGCCATCTATCGGTGACTGGCCATACCTTTCATACTTGTTGTCAGTCTTCTGAGGGACTGTGGGAACAGTTGCTGCGCATGCACTGGCTGGGTGATTTTGTAGTTGCTCGATAGAGGGCGACAATTGTTGCTTTCGACTGACCTTTTATGCTTTTAATAAAATAAGTTTTGGTGAATGAGGTGCTCTGCTGTTTTGCTTGGATTCAATTATGCGTTGTCACGGTTGCAATTTGGAACTAAATATCGATAATCTCTTAAAGTGCAACAATTGTGCTTCGTACTACTGTTTTGATTGTTTGAATGTTACTATCTCAACTGAACCACTAACTGCTATACAATTGGCGTCGCTAAGCTGCCCTTTCTGTCAAAACATTACTAAACGCAGAACGAACGAAGACACTCCCGTTCGTAAACAATCCACCACAAAGGATAGCTCTAGCGGTGCATTCACACAAGTCACGTCGGGCGCTAATACGGCTGCGTCCATGAGTTCTGGGTGCACCCAGTTCCTTGACGGCCCTGTAACCTTGGAGGGCATTAGCAAGCTGCTTGACATAAAGCTTGCGCCTGATTCTTCGTTTATGGCTAACTTACGCTCCTCGCTTAAAAAGGATATGGAAGTGATGGTGGCTACTGAGGTTGGTCGTGCTGTTGAGCGGATTAAGTCTGATTTCTCGGCCACAACTGACTTTATCTCGGCGGAACACCTCGACATAAGGTTGGAACTAACTAATAAAGATAAAACGATTAAATCTCTTGAATCACAGCTTGTCAGGACTGAAGAATCGTTGAAAGTACTTCAAAGGCGTGTCCACACTGTCGAGAAGATCTCCCGTGACCTGAATATCGAGCTCCACGAGGTACCTGAGAACAGGAACGAGAACCTTTCTGAATTATTTAAAAAACTGTGTGATAGCTTGAAGGTCGACATCTGTGACGCGGACGTTAGAGTCTGTCGACGTGTGGCGAAAATCAACCCTGACTCCAAAAGACCGAGGAATATTCTCGTCTCCTTATCGTCTCAGCGGCAGCGTGATCTACTTATATCGTCGGTTACTCGGTTCAACAAAGCCAACCCGAACAACAGGCTTGGTACCTGCCATATCGGCATTGGCGGCGCTGTATCTAGAATATTTGTCTCCGAACATCTCTCCCCTGAAACTAAAGAGCTTCATAACATAACCAGAAGGTTCTGTAAAGAGAACAATTATCAATTTGTCTGGGTCCGTTTTGGTCAAATATTTGTACGTAAGTCAGTTGAATCGCGACCCGTTACTATTAAAAGTAGTGAAACTCTTAGAAAATTAAGCACTGAGTAATTAATTTGTAATAAACCTCTGTTATTTTCTTTTTTTTTTACATTTATTAACTTGTCATACTTATAACATATAGGATAAAATTTTGGGTAATGGTCTCAATTTATTACCAAAATGTCAACAGAATTCGTAGCAAATTGGATGATTTTTACTTGAACCTGTTAACTAGTAATTATGATCTGGTATGTCTGACGGAAACTAATCTCAATGAATCTGTTTTCGATGGTGAAATTATTGACTCTCGTTATGTTGTTTTCAGAAGAGATCGTAAAGACTCTTGTTCTCAGAAAAAGGACGGAGGTGGAGTTTTCGTTGCAATACAAAATAGATACCAAGTTGTCCGTCAGCCATCCTGGGAAAGCGACATGGAGGATGTCTGGATAAGTATTTTACTTGATGATCGCGGCTGCACTCGGTTGAATCTATGTGTTTGTTACTTACCACCCGACTTGGGTTACGGTAGATTGGATGAGTTCTACACTCACTGTCAAAGAATAATTGTGAACGAATGTCCAAATGAATTGTTTTTATTGATAGGCGACTTTAACCACCCTGACTACTGGGCAACATATGGGGACGCCGCCGCCGCCGCTGCCGGTTCTGTGGCTCAATTTATGGGCCCCCTTCAGTCGGGATCCCTGGGTAAAAAGTTAAGTTTACTTAATGAATTTATGGCACTATGTAACTTAAATCAATATAATTATATCACAAACGACAATAATAGGATTCTTGATTTGGTGTTGTCAAATTTGGATACTGTCTCTGTCAGCGAGGTCACGTGTCTGAGTCGTTTGGACAAACCTCATCCGGCTATTTTGGTCAGTATAAGCCCACTGAGTATCGTCTTAAATCTAAAGCACCGTAATTGTAGTCGCCTTAATTTCTTTAAGTGCGATCTTATCCAAATTAAAAGTGAGCTTAACTCTGTTGATTGGTGTGGTATTTTGGACTCACGCGACGTAGATCACTGTACTGACACCTTTTATGCTACTTTGTTCGAAATAATTAGAAAACATACACCTATGACGTCACCCAAATTTAATTCATTTCCCGTCTGGTATAGTGGAGCGCTTGTTGGGTGCACTAGGGAGAAGAACAAGTATCATAAACTCTTTAAAAAGTTTGGTAACCCTCGCGACTATGATACCTTTTCTATGCTGCGCAGTCGATGCAAGGTCATGGCTAAGGATTGCTATGGAAAATACATACAGTCCACAGAGGAGGCCATCCGAAATGACATTAAATCGTTCTGGAGATTTATTGGAAATAAGAGAGGACAAACATCAATCCCTAATACCATGACATTCGGCGACAGTTCTTCAAGCGGACCTGGCGTGACTGAACTCTTCTCGTGTTATTTTGCCTCGGTTTTTGTTGGGGACTCTACCGTCAACTCGCACAGTAATCGGGATCTCATGTCAGAGATTGACGAACGGGTTGCATTTTCGCTCACCACAGTCTCTTTTAATGCTCACGACGTCTTACTGAAAATTAAACTACTGGATGGCAGCAAGGGTCCGGGGCCTGATCAGGTACCTCCCTTTTTCGTAAAGTCTTGCGCAGCTGAACTGTCGACCCCACTAAACATCCTATTCAATAAATCGCTCGAATCTGGAATATTCCCTAAACGTTGGAAGTCCGCCCACATTATACCGATTTACAAAAGTGGTGACAGATCCTGTTGCGAGAATTATAGGCCTATTAGCATATTGTCTTGTTTTGCGAAGCTTTTCGAATCTTTGGTGTACGTTCATCTTTATGGCCATATAAGGCCGGTACTTGCTGACCAACAGCATGGTTTCATAAAGAATCGGTCCACAGTTACCAATCTTTTAGAATACAAACAATTTTTGTGTAGTTCCTTTGCTGTTGGTGGCCAGGTAGACTCTATATACACCGATTTTTCAAAGGCATTTGATAAAGTCTGCCACCGTATACTCTGTCATAAGCTCCTCTCTTATGGTATTCATGGATGCCTGTTCCGCTGGATCTGCTCATATCTTGAGAGCAGGAGTCAGTTGGTGGCATTGGGGGGCTATACTTCAACGCCAGTAACCATCTCTTCGGGCGTTCCCCAAGGATCGCATCTAGGGCCCCTTTTCTTTATTTTATTTATCAACGACTTGATCGAGAAAGTGTCCTCCAACTGCCTTTTATACGCTGATGACCTAAAAATTTTTAAACTAATTTCTGACGAGTCAGACTGTCTAGTTTTGCAAAGGGATCTGGATACTGTCGTCGAATGGTGTAAGGATAACCAAATGCACTTAAACATTGACAAATGCTTCATAATATCCTTCACAAATAAACGTAATAAGGTGGTTCATGACTATTACATTGATGGCAGGGTCCTTAACCGATCCGGCATCGCTAAGGATTTAGGTATTCTTTTTGACGACAAGCTATCTTTCAAAACACACTATGAGAATATTTTGTCCAAAGCTACTCGGATGCTTGGTTTTGTAATAAGGTCAACCAAAGGATTTAGAGATCCTTATAGTTTTTTGTACCTCTACTTTGCTTTGGTCAGAAGTGTACTTGAGTATGGTGCACCAATATGGTCTCCGAATTATAGGGTGCACATCGATGCAATTGAGAGGGTGCAGAAGAAGTGCCTGAGATTTTTAACTTGCCGGCAACGGCCCGGACGCTCAGACCTTCATTACGAGGACAGATTGGTCAAATATAATGTTCAGGCATTAGAGACGCGTCGTATTTACTTCGACTTGGTGTACTTGCACAAGATACTCCACAGTGTGGTGGACACATCCAATCTATTGTCTCAGATATCTTTTAATATTACATATAGTGCCCGTAGATCGAATCAAATTGGAGTTTTTAGTTTACGTGTATATAAGAACAACACATCGTATTTTAACCCGTTAACAAGGATGTGCAGACAGTATAACGAGCTGATGGTAGCCAACAATGAGTTGGACATATTTGTTAAGTTGCCGTCATTTATCAGAGCTTTAAAGGATATCCTTCTCCTGACATTCAGTTTTGAACGCAAATTTTTATAAGCAGCTTACAGACACATAAAGCAGTTTTAGTTAATTTAAGTCTTTTTTTGTAAAGGTACTTAACATTTGTTTGAGTGTTTACTTAATTTCAGTTTAATTGTTACTTGTTTTTAGCCAATGAATGGTTTAGCTGAGCGCACATAGTTTACGTTGCAAGCCAGTTCAGTATTATAAAAAATATTTCATGTATACTTTTGCCATGCTTGTAATGTGTAATGTGAGCCATAAAATAAAAAATAAAAAAAAAATAAAAAATATCAGCGGAGAACACAAATCAAGTTAGAAACAGACTGGACAACTATCAAACGCACAGAGAAAACTGTTAGAGACCAAACTGGATACTCTGTCAGTTGTTTCACCTGCCTACCTGATAATAAATAAAAGTTAGTAGCCATTATGAAGAATACCATTGGTAGTCTGGATAGTTATGAATCTGTTATTTATAACTGAGAGCCGGATATCCAGTTTCTACATCCTACCTAGGAAATAGTTTGTTTTGCAACAGGAAACAAAACATCACACATGGACCCGTGTTGTTAATTGGTAATTGAAATGCAAGCTACTTATGTATACAAATACAATTGCAATCACCATTGGGGACAACTAGGGTGGATACCAAGATGTCCGCAGTCCTTGGGTGCTTTATAATACTAATAACTGAGTGAATTGAGACTGTGGTATGTTAGAGAAGAGCTTGCCAATAGTTACCTACTGCTTGCTAAATGTGGCATTATTATTACCTACAATATTTGCAATATGATAACTGATAAGTATTTCCTATTCAGTTGTTGCTCTGTCTGACATGGGTGTTGACTATAACCATTTCAACCTGTAACACCTGCTGCTCTAAGTTTATTAATTATGTAGGTATTCTCCAGTATAATGGCTAGATATATAGATGGTACAGTAACTGTCTGTGGTATGTAGGTACAGTACCTACATACCACAGACAGTTAATGATGCATTAAATAAAGGATTCATTCGAGTCATCACTTCATCCTTAAGTGGAGGCTATTGTGGACCTTGCGTTGTTTTGTTTCCTTCCTAGGACGCCATATTTGTTTATCGACAAACATTAAACGTTGGGAGAAGCCATTACGAAACAGCTGGCAATGACGTATTGCATCATTATACTCTGACGAATGACGAAACGCACACACAATGGTACCTAACAAACAATAAATATAAAGACGTCAATCTGATGACTTTGCGCGCTTTCCTCGGTCAACTAAATTAAATATCGCGTCATACTATATTTGGTATTTTTGTATCTTAATAGTTCCTGGTTACCGTTTGCAATACTTACGTGCAATCTTGATTAAATTGAACAAATATCCCTCCTGCATTAGAGCCCTCAGTATTTTGACCTCCTAAACTCATTGGAACGTTGAAGCGTACAGATTGTTATAAAAAACTAAAACCTACAATGGCACAGTCAGAACAGTAACTTTACGATGCATATAAAATGGTCACACGGAAATAAGAAAATACTTGAAAATTACTAATTAATTATTGTTCGTCACAAGAAATAGAATTTTGACACAAAGAACGACCTTGCTGGTTACAGTTGTTACTAAAAACAAGCCCCCTCCCGCACACTACACTAGGTAGGTACTGCATTGAAGTGCATTGCATTCGTTCATCAAACAAGTTCAGTCAATCTTTTTTTTTTTTTTGAGAATTTTTGGCATGGCTTCAAAGGCAGTTCAGTCAATCAATCTGTCAGCTTCTCATTTGGCAACACCACGACTGACAGTTCAGTCCATCTTTTTATTTTTTTGATAATTTTTGGCATGGCTTCAGAGGCCTTTGTGCCAATCAGTCCATCTGTCAGTCGTGGTGTTGCCAAATGAGAAGCTAGCGTTTGCTACAAAACACACTTTGTTTTATTACTATATTTACATAAACAACGTATGCCAGACAGGAAGCAAAGCGAGCGGTATCCCAAGTCTCTGTGCCAGACAGACATGATTGTCAGTACTTGGAAATACCTTCTGCGTGTGCACCAGAGACGTTCGGCAACGGACGTGCGTGGCCGGGGGCCGCGGAATTAAAAAAATAAGATATGTCAGTACTGTGGTTTTATCAAGCGTTAGGAATCATTATCCTGAGATTTTAAAAATTGGATTTGTTTAGGACACTGTTCTATTCTACTTTTTTATTATTTTAGATAGCTTATGAACTGTGGCAGTTTTTCTAACAACTTGTGCGGTTAGACTCTTAGTTTTTTTGACCGAGCGAGCAAAGCGAGCTAATCGTCTCAGTTTTAACTCGATGACTGGCCGATTTGGCGTTGTTGATATGTGTGTCAGTTCCGGTCTACAGGCCGCATTTTTAGCCGATTTTCATGAAATTTGGCACAAGTGTTCTTTGTTGCAAGGCGCAATTTTGTCGAAGGGATTTTTCGATTGGGGGAAAATTCTGTATATTCTTAGCAGTCTATTATATTATTATACTACGAAAATTTGATTTTTTTAAGCATTTTATACAGCCACAGGTGGTCGGTTAGTACATTTTGTTACTAACTGACCCACCAGATGCACAAGGTCGGTGGTTAGGAACATTTATTACTAACTGACCAACCAGGTGGACAACTCAGGTGGTCGGTTGGGAAAGGGGGCTACGTTCATGATTAGACCCTTCATTCACATTCCATGTTTTAACCTTCAGCCATACGTTGGGGCGTTTTTGCTGCATTTATCCTCCCCTGTACCCTCCTACACAGAAGACATCGAATTACCAGTGACCCTGTATAACTCAATCCAGTGGTCGGTACCGGAGTCCAATAAATGTTGAGTGAGGTTGAGTGATTGTAGTTTTATGTGGTTCGTTGTTGTTGACTGCCCCTAATGTGTTCTTTAATTCGGGCCGTAATCGTTCTTAACTAAGTAACTTAATAAGAACTCCCAGCCAAAGACTACGATGACGTCAATTGATACATAAAAGACAGATAAACCAAACGAAAACTTGGTTTTATTGAATTTTAAAACTTTAGCGAGATAATTTTAAGACATTGTTATTTTATATGACAACGTCTTGTCAAACCGTCAAAACATAATAGACAATAAAAGTAACAATGACTTCTTACAAGACAAGGAGTTCATATCATTCACCCCATCCTTTTAAGACGAAACGTAAGTCTCGAAGGTAGGGCGGAGGCCTACGCTCTCGGGTAGAGCGACGAGGCTGAGGGTCTTCTATCAATGCCGACGGGCCAGGTTCCTCATTCAGAGATTGTGTATTTTCTGTGGCAGAGTTTGGTACGGGTATTTCTACAGTATCTTCGGCATCTAGGAAGATATCATCATTTTCCAGGATTGGAGCCAAGGACCTGTTCGAAACGGTTGTTTCACGACCATCCGGCAGCCTCACGAATGAATAGTCAGGATTGCTTTGTAACAATTCGACTTCTTCAATGGCTGGATCATATTTAGAATTTCTAATATTTCTCTTCATGTAGAGAGGGCCTGGTGACAGCAGCCAAGTTGGCATAGATGAACCATTGGAAGATCAGCGAGGGTGACTAAACATCCTTTCATGAGGAGTGGTGTTTATGCCCGTGGATAACAGAGATCTAATAGAGTGTAAGGCAATAGGTAAGGCTTTCTTCCAGTCAGCAATTTCTAGATTATTAGAACGGAGAAAAGCTGGACCGTCTTCCACAACGTCCCATTTAGGCGCTCTACCAATCCGTTGCCCTGTGGGTAGTATGGTGACGTACGGCTGCATGCAATGTCAAGATTTGTCAAAAATGTTCTTGTTTCATCTGAGAGAAAAGAGGTTCCTCTATCGGTATGTACGTAAGCAGGAATACCAAATAAGCAGAAAAGTTCTTTTAAACACTTAACAACAGTCGTTGAGGTCATATCCTTACACGGGAAAGCGAACGGAAACCTGCTATATTCGTCGATTATAGTTAAGATGTATTTGTTGGAGGAGGTGGATGGCAAAGGTCCTTTGAAATCTAGGTTAAGCCTTTCGAATGGAGCTGTCGCTTTGACCAGATGCCCTTCATTCCTTACATATCTGGGTTTTACTTCGGCGCAAACACAAAAACTAGCGGTCATCCTTTTCACGTCGTCTACAGAATATGGTAGGTTTTTGGAGCGTATCCAATGTACCATTCTTGTTACGCCGGGGTGACATAAGGAGTTATGAAGGTCAACAAGTTTATTGGGAGAGCCATTTACAACGGCACAAACCCTGGATAGCGCATCAGCGGCAAAATTTTGTTCGCCAGGTCGGTAAATAATATCGTATTTATAACAGGATAGTTCAAGGCGCCATCTCTCTATTTTCTCATTTTTAATTTTACTCGTGTGGGTTTGATTGAACATGAAAGAGACCGATTGTTGGTCTGTGATAAGTATGAAATGTCGACCGATCAAATAATGGCGCCACTTGCGAAGAGCTTCTACGATAGCACATGCCTCTTTTTCTATTGAAGGTTGGCGTTTCTCTGAATCATTTAATGAGCGTGTGAAAAACGCTACTGGGCGGCCTTTCTGTGAAAGTGTAGCGGCGATGGCGAATTCTGATGCATCAGTCTCGACGGTGAACGTCTCTTTGGTGTCAATTGAAGCAAGAGATGACTGTGCGATGTCAGATTTTAGATTATTGAAGCATTCAAGTGCTTCTTTAGACAGGGGAAACGTAGTATCGACTAACGGTTTAATTTTAGCTGAAAAATTGTTGATCCATTTGGAGTAATGGGCAAATAGACCGAGAGTTCTTTTTAGAGAAGCTGAATCTGAGGGGACTGGGAGATTTAGCAGTGGTTCTAGGCGTGACTTGTCAGGCTTGATAGTGTTGTTATTGATAGTGTAGCCCAGAAGGTTAATGGCGTCAGTTTCGAATACGCACTTGTTTTTGTTTAAAGTTAGATTATACTTTTCTGCTGCTTCCATGAAGCGGCGCAGATTGGAGTCATGTTCTTGTTTGTCCTTTCCACAGATGGTGACATCGTCTAAGTAAGCGTAAGTACCTTTGAGCTTCTCCGTACGTATAATATAGTGAAGGGTTCTTTGAAAAGCGGCGACACCGTTGGTGACACCGAATGGTATTCGAGTAAATTGATACAGATTACCGCAGGCCTCGAAGGCAGTGTATATCTTTTCTTTAGGAGGGATAGGTACTTGATGATATGCACTTTTCAAGTCAATTTGACTGAATAAATTGTACTTAGAGACTGCGGTGACGATAGAATCTATACTTGGAAGGGGATATGCATCTAAGTCTGTGAATTTATTTATCGTTTGAGAGTAATCAATCACTAGACGTTTGCGGTGATGTCCGCCTCCAGCGACCAAAACTTGTGCTCTCCATGGGGATATGCTCGGCTCAATAACTTTGTCTTTGAGGAGATTTGAAATTTCGTTTGATATGAATGATTGATCTTCTTCTGAGTGATGTCTGGAGCGAATGGCGATAGGCTTGATAGATGGCGAAAGGTTTGTGAAAACAGATGCTGGTGGTACAGAGGCTTCGAGAACGTTACATATCTTTAGGGATTCCTTTTCACCACCAAACTGCAATTCGAGAGAAGAGTGGGTTTTGAGGATGTCGTGGCCGATGATAACGTCAGCACATAAGTCATTGACAATGAGCAGCGGTTGTTGCTTATAGATGTGGTTGCCAATCTGAATAGTAGCGTGACATACGCCGTTAACATAAGATACGTTGTTTAATGATGCGAGGGTTACAGCTTGATTGCAGTGCTTCCTTTTTAGATTCATAGTTAGTGCCAAGGCGTTATCTATGAAACTGATAGAGCTCCCGGTATCAACAAGCGCATCGGCATTGTAATTATTAACAGTAATAGGGATTGTGGCCTTACGTAAGCTGGAAGGAGCTGCGGCACAGAAGGATGCAAGGGAAGTAGTAGGAGGTTCTTGAGATTCTTCCTCAGCATTCACAGCATTAAGGTTTTGCCGTTTTTGTACAGCACTGCGACAAACGTTGGCAAAATGACCCTTCTTTTGACAGAGCCGGCATTCAGCGTTTTTTGCTGGACATCTAATTCTTGGATGGACGTTACCGACACAAAAAAAGCACTTGCGTCGTTGCGAACTGCCGTTAAGAGAGGTAAACGCTGCTACATTTGGCTGTTGAAGATTTGCTTGAGTTTCGGTAGGTGCTACAGCATTCAACATGCTAGGAGAGGCAGGTAATGAATTTGATTGCAAGGCTTGAGAGGTATTCTCTGCGGTCTCGAGGGAAATAGCTAGATTTAAGGTCTCCTCTAGCGTCATTTCCGATTTTTCAAGCAGACGTTCACGAATTCGTTGTGTAGACAGACCTGCGATGAATGCTCCACGGATTGATTCACTTTGGTGCTCTTCAGCTGTGACTGCTTTGTAGTGGCAGTCGTACGCCAGAGAGGTAAGCGCTCTGCAGTACTCGGCTACTGATTCCCCAGGCTGCTGTTTCCTGCAGGTCAGTTCGTGTCGAGCCAGTGTAATGTTCTTTCTCTTTTCAAAGGTATCGTTGAGGAGTTTGATAGCGGCGCTATACTTTGAGCATTCTCTAATTATATTGAATATGGTAGGTGACACATGATTTGCGAGGAGCTTGAGTTTAATGACTTCGGTAGCAGATGAAGCTTGTTCAGAAAGAAAGTTTTCAAATGTATACCGCCAGTGAGTCCATCGTAAGTCCGAACCAGCGGCGGAAGGTTCAACTTCGAACCTTTCTGGACGTAGATAGTGCGACCAACTAGAAGACGGCGGGGCCTCTTTCTCCGACATGATATTTTCGTAGATATAATTAAAGTTCAATAAATTGATACATAAAAGACAGATAAACCAAACGAAAACTTGGTTTTATTGAACTTTAAAACTTTAGCGAGATAATTTTAAGACATTGTTATTTTACATGACAACGTCTTGTCAAACCGTCAAAACATAATAGACAATAAAAGTAACAAAGACTTCTTACAAGACAAGGAGTTCATATCGTTTTTGCTGCATTTATCCTCCCCTGTACCCTGTGTGTGTGTAGGAACACAGAAGACATCGAATTACCAGTGACCCTGTATAACTCAATCCAGTGGTCGGTACCGGAGTCCAATAAATGTTGATTGAGGTTGAGTGATTGTAGTTTTATGTGGTTCGTTGTTCTTGACTGCCCCTAATGTGTTCTTTAATTCCGGCCGTAATCGTTCTTAACTAAGTAACTTAATAAGAACTCCCAGCCAAAGACTACGATGACGTCAATATACGTCATTTGTCGACTGCAACTGCCGCGCGGCAATTGACGTCGTAATCAGAACAGGTCTCATACAAATTGATACAACGTAGTATTCACCTTACATTAAAGTTGTGGGCATGGGCATGTCAACCTTCCTTGACAACGGCACAACCTTTATTGACCTGTGACGTCACCCTCTCAACAATAATGTTGGTGTCAGAGACAGGGATATCCCGTGCCCCCCGGTAATCATCTGCGACGCACGATACGTGAGATCGCATTTGCAGCCGCTCTTCCATGACCAGTCTCACCGCTCCCCATCTTGGTTGCTCAAATCGCACCTTCCATATCTCCATGAGATCCTGGCGGTGTTGGGAGTGATGATCCTCTATATCTCGAGACGCAGGCCTATGGTCCCGCCTGTGCCATTGAAACAAATATCGTCTGTTTCAATCAGATACGTTGCCGCAAGGAGGCGCTGGAGCGGGACCACAGGCCTGCGTCTCGGCAAATCGAGCCTCAGTGGTCCCCACTCCGCCAGGATCTCATGGAGACATGGAGGGTGCGGCTTGAGCAACCAAAGTGGGGAATCACCGTCATCACGGAGGTGAGACCGATCATGGACAAGTGGCGGCAGAGGCAGCATGGTGAACTCTCGTATAGTGCGAAGCAGATCGTTACCGGGCATGGATGCTTCGGTAGCTATCTGTTTCGCATCCATCGTGAGGTGTCAACACAGACTCACTCACCGACGCGGGATAAAACCCAACCCCAACGACGCGGGATTTTCATTCCGACCAAACCCCCGAAGAGGCCACACAGGTGGCCAAGGTCTGCCGGGCGCCACTGGAAGTACTTTCTGGTGTGTACCAGAGACGCCCGCAGCAATGGACACAGGAGCGGCCGCGATCACGCGGATTTAAAAAAAAGAGCTGGTTCATACTTCGACACGCACTTGGACTATTTTCACGTGGCTGTGCCCGTGTCACGTGTGCCCGATACATTTTTTCTTTTTTGAGGGCTAGCTCCGCACCTGACTGTTTGCCGCTGTGCTTAATATGGCGCCCGCAAATGACGCGCGACATTACGCAATTCCAGCTTCAGTAACTTCATTTATTAAATGGTATGTTTTTAAGAAGTCCAAATAGCAACGACCACCGTCCACCACCATTGTGACAAAAAATTTTTTATTTCATCTTGGCCGCCAGGGTCCTCATCATCATCATATTTAACTGACGTATGGATAATTTTTAATACATAAGACAAAGTAATAAGTATAAAAACCGGCCAAGTGCGAGTCAGACTCACGCTCAGGGGATTTTTTTGCAGTTTTGGTTAACGTACCAAAACACGTTTTTTTTTTATGAAAAATAGGCTTACGTTTGGCCTCAATCTCGCTTGACGGAAGGCGAAGATGAGGCCTACGATGGTACACGTTTGCCTAGAAGGTGTCTGTTCACTTTGACCTAAAAGATGTCCAGATTATAGCGTTCCGGAAAAACTGACCTCGGCAGAGAGTTCCACTTCTTAGCCGTACGCATAATGAAAGAAGAGGCAAATCGCTTCGTGCGTAATGGAGGAATGTCTACAACATAAGGATGGAACTGCTCGCCGCACCTAGTCGTTCGGTGACGGGAAGGGGAAGGGGGTATCCATGCAAGAGCGAACTTGAGCTCTGTAAAGATTTAAGAGCTGCTCCGAAGTGAAGTACCGTGTACCAAGGTTTTTGGCAGCAGTGTTTGCTAGGGACTCGATGTAGCGACCGAAATTTAGACTGGATGAGAGATCCAGCCCTAAGAACCCAAGACGGTCGTTAATCGGAACGGGGACATTCCGGAAAGTCGGAGTCAGGTGGATGGAATGGACTCCGTTTTGCCGAAAAAAGACAAGCCTGTGTTTTTGAGGGTTTGAACTCGACCAAATTAGCATCACCCCATTGAGAGACAGCCTCCAAAGTCGAGTTCACTCCCTCGATCATCATCTCCCTGAAACATTTGACCCTTGATCCAGACTTCGCATCGGACAAGTATCTCACCGAGACTGTGCTGTCATCTGCATACCCAAAGATACTGGGTGTTACCAGCAGGTCGTTGATGTGCAGCAAAAAGAGAGTCGCAAAAAACGTTTGTTGTATCCCCCCTTAAATATTCATTACCTATATTCTGTTTTTTAGTATTTGTTGTTATAGTGGCAATAGAAATACATTATCTATGAAAATTTCAACTTTCTAACTATCACAGTTCATGAGATACAGCTCAAGACAGATGGACGGACAGCGAAGTCTCAGTAATAGGGTTCCGTTTTACCCCTTGGGTACGGAACCCTAATTACTATTTAGAATTACCTTACTGGCATTATAGTAAGCCTGTGATTAGTTTAATTAGCAAACATCACGGTCTTGATATATGTACCTAAATATCGTCCCTCATCATGATCTCGTACTCGTCTGTTAAAACTTTTTGATCCCCTCTCTTCGTATATCCTGGTAATTTATTATTTTATTTTATGTATTTATATTACATTGCACACAGCCCCTATCATAATCATTTCTAGTAATATTCTATGTGTATTCTACAGTCGCTGTGAGCCTAGGCTTGAGAGCAGGTCAGTGTCGGGGCAAGACATCCTCCAAGCATATATGGCATCGGTCTTGCATCGCAGCTCGAAATCAATCAGCGTATTTGACAAAATTTTCGACAGAAATTTTGTATTAAGTTGTCTTTTCTTCCAAAATTGTCTTGAACGGAGAGCATGTGTAAATTTGGGTACGAACAGACAAAAACGACGAATAGAGAAAGATGAATGAGTACTGATACTGATATTACATAGACTATCAATAAAATCAAAATGTTGGATTATTTCCTCGATAAAAGTGGAAAGCCGTCTTCTAAAATTGGGGACCCGGGGAGGCGTAGAGAAGTTTTGTGTAAAACTTTTATGTTGGTGGCCAAACAGTTGAATTTAGATATAGTTGTTAATTTATCTGTGTTTTCAGATATAAAAATCTCACATTTATTCGAGTTCACCTGTTCATGTCACTAATGTCAAACAAAAGTCAAAATAATATAATTTTGTTTTGTAGGTTATATTTATATCCTCTTCAGTCATAATCTGTTATAATAATTATTAATTAATTTTCTGTTCTATACCTAGTCGTTATAATGCTCTTTATTTATCTGTCTGTATGGAATGTCCATTCTGTCCGGCACTAGAGATAAATACAGTTTAATTTATGCACGGGATCTGTCATCAACAGTTTGTTTCCTCTATTCCATACTGTTATGTGATTACATGATTACATTCTCTTTAAACATAACTAAATCTAAGATATTAAGATTACTCTAGTGTCCTATGTTCTAATAATATGGGTCGGAAAATACCTGCAAAGAAGCACCGTGGTGTCAAAGATCCACTAGCACAGCAAGCAAGGCGATTAGAGAGGTGAGTTCACTGTTCATTGAGGATTGAAAAACACATTTCTTCGGATTTAATGAAAGTCTTATTCCTTTTAGTTTAAAGGGTAAAATAAATGCACCACCAAAAGACCCGGATGAACAACCTGTGCCTCGTTCCTTGGTAACACTGTTTGGTCTCACTGATCCCAATAAAAGAAAGGCTACCAAGACAAACCGTCCACAGAACATGAAGCATGCGTCGAATATAAGAGGTTATTAAGTTTCTTTTTGTGACCACAACCTATTTGTTCTTTATTTTGCATGAGCCTTGTATTTATTGTCAAATTTAAAGTCAATCCTCTTGCAAATGTAGTGAATTTGATGACTAGCCACCCAACCTGATCTGTGGAAATGGTTTGACAATGATTTTTTATAAGTGTTAAGTATATTTTTTTTTTGTTTTCATAGTAACTTAAATCCGGCTCGAAGGACCATGTACAGATAGAGTACATAAAATGATAGACGATATTAAGCCCGAAATATTTAATGCAACTGAATAGCAATTACAAATGAACGCTATTAAATACATGCAGAGTGCGCTGCAACGCGCACTGTCAGCATTATATTAAAACTGCAAATGTACAGGTTTGCTCGTACATGACACTCAACAGGGTTAATTTGTACTGCGTTATGAACTTATGACAACATAGTATGAATTGACTCATTTTCCAGTCTTCACGAGGCATGCTCTAGTAACATAATTGGCGTTTTTTTTACATACCATGTAATATCCTTTGGGTTTGATATTAATTACTCACCTGTAACTCAACATTAGTTCAGTGAAATGGAAAGATCGGAAAATCTGAGTTGACTAGTGTTTTGATATCTAATGTGTTAGTGTGACTACAAGCCTTGTCCTCATAGAAGCTCATGTCGTAATGCTGGTTCAGCCAAGTGTTTCACTCTAATGCTCATTTTTAAAATGACAAACCAACTTGTTGTTATTATTGTGTATATGTACAGAAATGGTAAGTAGAGTGCATTAGAGAGGAAGTAGGGCCCAGCACACACCCTTACATCAGTAGTAGGTATATGTCGATGGGCCCACTTGTGGAAGATAAAGTTGCACATACCCAATTGTTGTGGAATAAACTTGCAGGGGAGGTTCAGTCCAGTGCGAACCCCATATCCGGGCTCCGCAAGTTGCCCGGCGAGTCGGGCAGAGACTTCTCTCTGCGCATCAACAGTGCCATGAAGACACTGCACAGCCCCGAGGAGAGCATGGATTATCCAGTATGTATAATTGTCAGAGAAATGTGGTGATCATTATCTTCGTGTGTGCATTGTACTCAAACATACACTGTTATGATGGTCCTCTCAGATCTTCAATTGAATGTGTAAGAATGGTTTTAAAAACAATAGTTTGCTCTCGATTTGTCAGCCACACAAAGTAAGAAGAGGGGTCCTCCACGATTTAATATTGGTAATGGCCCTGGTACTCGTACCGAACATACCATGTCTCCAAATTATACAGCCTTGTAAGATTAAATTACCGACTACCGAATAAAAACACCTCACAACAATATTCAACCCAACTCAATTGTGAATAATAATCCCTGGATTTACAAGTTGACACGGACGAGTCGATCACTCAAAGTAAATCCTCCAGGAGAAGTATGCGGAGTGCAGTGAGGTGGTGGGCTCGTGTGTACGCGTGTGTGTGTGTGTGTGACGTAGCACGAGCTCGAGGCGGAGGCGGAGGACCACGTGGGGCGGCGCATGGCGGAGCTGCGCGAGCGACGGGCGCGGCGCCGGCGACGTGCCGGCCAGCAGCCGGGCGTGGCTGAGGAGAGACCCTCGCGCCGGCAGAGGCGGGCGCTCAGAGTGAAGGACAAGAGGGACCAGGCTCTCCAGGTACGACACCAACTAGGGCACTGGCGCCTGGCGAGCGCCTTCAGGGCACTGCAGGCTGACGTGTGTGTGTGCAGCAGGTGCAGCAGCAGCGCGCGGAGCTGGTGTACGAGCGCGTCGCGTTCGGCGAGGTGGCCGCCGCGCCGCCCGCGCTGCAGCTCCGGCGGCGCGCGCCCGGGAGCGGACAAGGCGCGCAGGTATACCTACAGGCCCCACAGACACACACTATCTATACTAACATTGTTTGTTTGTCTGCATAACATCTAAGCTACTTTCATTAATATGCAATTGTTTCACTACTCTATCCCCGAGTAACATCTAAGCTACTTTCATTAATATGCAATTGTTTCACTACTCTATCCCCGAGTAACATCTAAGCTACTTTCATTAATATGCAATTGTTTCACTACTCTATCCCCGAGTAACATCTAAGCTACTTTCATTAATATGCAATTGTTTCACTACTCTATCCCCGAGTAACATCTAAGCTACTTTCATTAATATTTATTTATTTTATTTATTTATTTTATTTATTTATTTATTTCAGGCAACAAATAGAAAAGTTACAGTTGGTATAAACTTATTCTACGGCCCATAGATAAATACCTTAAAACTAAGAATACATATAGATATTACAAAATGTATATTAGTAATAGAATCTTAAGACTATTGTTAGTACACACTTCACTATCGCACTTCGGTCTTTTTGCGTACCAGTGGTAGCGATCCGCGGAAGCGACGGAACACCACGCCCTGTGGCCAGAAGGTTTCCTCCATGACGAGGCTCAGTCTAGTGTTGGGCACTCGCACCACGAACGACAGGAAACTGACGTTACGGCTCGCCTCCAACAGCTGCACTCTCGGCGTGAAGTTGGCCTTCTTGCGCACGTACTGTCCGATGTCATCCGCCTTAGTGGTGTAGTGTAGGCGGGAGACATACACGGGTGTACTCGGTATTGCGGCCTGCAGCGCTGGGCTGGACTGCGCTGCATCGGTGCCGCAACGGTTCACTTTGGTTCGTGATCGGCGCTTCCTTTGCACTGTCACGAAACCATCAGTAGCCACATCCGGTACCTTCTGTGGTAGTGACTTCGGTGGAGCGGTCGTTGCGCTGATGGTGACGAAACTTTGTCGTTTCATGGGGGCTGTAGGTACGGGCAGCGGAGCGGGGCGCGGGGTTCGCGCGGCCTTACAGGTAGGGGCCGCGGGGGCGGGTGCAGTGCGGGGCATTGCGCGCTCAGCACTCGATGACGGCGACAAAACTGCTGACGCGAAACTCGCATTGAGGTCAGCTTCACGACGCATGTTTATGTTGGCGTTAGGTGGTGACCTAGATACCGCTGTAGACTCGCGCAAAGTAATAAGTTCTTTACGCAAACTCACAACGATATCCTCGGTCGTTGCCAACCTCTTCTGGACGTCCGCCAAGCTCGCCTTTAAGGACACTATGTCCTTTAAAAGGCAGGTAACGTCGACGTGGTCGAATGTGACCGGAGGAAGCTTCGATAAGTCCTGGGCCACAAACGTAGGCACGTCGTCGGGATCGGTTGCCTTAAGCAGCGTGATGATGTCTTGTATGCTTTTCGTTGTCCCGTCACGCCTGCGGGACACCATCTGGTCGCTCTTATTGAGCACGCTGTACAGTAGCCGCTTAGAGGCAGCTATCTCTTCCTGGCTGAAACTCGACGAACAGATCTGGATAGCCGACAGCTCGTCCATCACATCCAGCTTCTGTTGCAGGAACGCCAGTAACTCATTTGGGACGAGTTGCGAACTCATCGCGATACGTGCAACGGCTGACGCCGCGCTACACTATTACGAGTAGGTATTAGTCAGCACACGCGTCCGCATCAAAACGCGGCCCAAACAAGACTGATGAATATGCAATTGTTTCACTACTCTATCCCCGAGTAACATCTAAGCTACTTTCATTAATATGCAATTGTTTCACTACTCTATCCCCGAGTAACATCTAAGCTACTTTCATTAATATGCAATTGTTTCACTACTCTATCCCCGAGTAACATCTAAGCTACTTTCATTAATATGCAATTGTTTCACTACTCTATCCCCGAGTAACATCTAAGCTACTTTCATTAATATGCAATTGTTTCACTACTCTATCCCCGAGTAACATCTAAGCTACTTTCATTAATATGCAATTGTTTCACTACTCTATCCCCGAGTAACATCTAAGCTACTTTCATTAATGTGCAATTGTTTCAATACACTATCTCCGAGTAACATCTAAGCTACTTTCATTAATATGCAATTGTTTCACTACTCTATCCCCGAGTAACATCTAAGCTACTTTCATTAATATGCAATTGTTTCACTACTCTATCCCCGAATAACATCTAAGCTACTTTCATTAATATGCAATTGTTTCACTACTCTATCTCCGAGTAACATCTAAGCTACTTTCATTAATATGCAATTGTTTCACTACTCTATCCCCGAGTAACATTTAAGCTACTTTCATTAATATGCAATTGTTTCAATACACTATCTCCGAGTAACATCTAAGCTACTTTCATTAATATGCAATTGTTTCACTACTCTATCCCCGAGTAACATCTAAGCTACTTTCATTAATATGCAATTGTTTCACTACTCTATCCCCGAGTAACATCTAAGCTACTTTCATTAATGTGCAATTGTTTCAATACACTATCTCCGAGTAACATCTAAGCTACTTTCATTAATATGCAATTGTTTCACTACTCTATCCCCGAGTAACATCTAAGCTACTTTCATTAATATGCAATTGTTTCACTACTCTATCCCCGAATAACATCTAAGCTACTTTCATTAATATGCAATTGTTTCACTACTCTATCTCCGAGTAACATCTAAGCTACTTTCATTAATATGCAATTGTTTCACTACTCTATCCCCGAGTAACATTTAAGCTACTTTCATTAATATGCAATTGTTTCAATACACTATCTCCGAGTAACATCTAAGCTACTTTCATTAATATGCAATTGTTTCACTACTCTATCCCCGAGTAACATCTAAGCTACTTTCATTAATATGCAATTGTTTCACTACTCTATCCCCGAGTAACATCTAAGCGACTTTCATTAATATGCAATTGTTTCACTACTCTATCCCCGAGTAACATCTAAGCTACTTTCATTAATATGCAATTGTTTCACTACTGTATCCCCGAGTAACATCTAAGCTACTTTCATTAATATGCAATTGTTTCACTACTCTATCCCCGAGTAACATCTAAGCTACTTTCATTAATATGCAATTGTTTCACTACACTATCCCCGAGTAACATCTAAGCTACTTTCATTAATATGCAATTGTTTCACTACACTAGCCCCGAGTAACATCTAAGCTACTTTCATTAATATGCAATTGTTTCACTACACTAGCCCCGAGTAACATCTAAGCTACTTTCATTAATATGCAATTGTTTCACTACACTATCCCCGAGTAACATCTAAGCTACTTTCATTAATATGCAATTGTTTCACTACACTAGCCCCGAGTAACATCTAAGCTACTTTCATTAATATGCAATTGTTTCACTACACTAGCCCCGAGTAACATCTAAGCTACTTTCATTAATATGCAATTGTTTCACTACACTATCCCCGAGTAACATCTAAGCTACTTTCATTAATATGCAATTGTTTCACTACACTATCCCCGAGTAACATCTAAGCTACTTTCATTAATATGCAATTGTTTCACTACACTAGCCCCGAGTAACATCTAAGCTACTTTCATTAATATGCAATTGTTTCACTACTCTATCCCCGAGTAACATCTAAGCTACTTTCATTAATATGCAATTGTTTCACTACACTATCCCCGAGTAACATCTAAGCTACTTTCATTAATATGCAATTGTTTCACTACACTAGCCCCGAGTAACATCTAAGCTACTTTTTATCCAGGTAATGTGTTCCCACAGGGAAACTCGCTGATGAGGAAGTACCACACCGCGCGGGTGAAGCCGCGGTGATCAGCTAAATAGTCACTTAAAGAATGATAATAATGCTCCCTCTATTTCTTTTTACTAATTGGAGAGAAGTTGAGACTCCGAGGAATCGGTCGGGTTTATGTTGTTTTCCTAAGTGTTGGTGTGTCAGGGCTTGCGGCGCGGCCTGCTGCTGTCGGCGCTGCTGGCGGGCGGGGGGGACGCGGCGGACGCGCGGCGACGCGAGGCGGCGGACGCGCTGCGACGCGACGTGGCGCGGCGGGACGCGGTGGCGGCCTACCGCGCGCTGAAGGCCGGCGCCGTCGCTACTCGCAATAAACTAAGTTGATTGTTCCCTGACTTTATTTGTTCCCCGCACCTCGGACCCACCCACGTTGTGACTACGATTCAATGTAGTTTAGGTAAACTGCCGGTAGATGGCGTTACTATACATGCCGCGACCTCGGCGGCGGCTGCAGCATCCAGCACAACTGTAGAAGGCGTTAGCATCGGCATCGACGCCTCGATGAAGTATTTGGGGCTCGTTACTCTATAGCCGATGGATAATCGGATCACATTTTCGAAGTTTGGTTCCCAAAGCGAAAGGGTGGGAAGTCGCGAAAGCGCGAACCAAAAGGGACCCAAACAACTTACTTAAGGCCCTGCAGGACGCAGATTCACTCACCGATAAAACCCGACCCCGACGATACGGGATAATACCCGAGCCACACGCGTGACATAGATGCCATTTTCGAGTGCGTACCTGGGGCGTCCGGCCGGCAATGGACGTAGAGGAGGCCGCGGCCGTGAAAAACAAAAAAACCCGTAGTAGCATCTATAACTCTTGAACAAACAAAGTTGTCAATATTTATCAATGTAATCCATTATAATTTTCCTTGAAAGTTCATAACATGTACCAAAACAATGAGCCTTAAAGTTGAAACGAATACTTCAATCAAAAAATTGTAATGGCATCCTCTCAATGTTTTTAAAAGACCTATCCAAAACTTCAACTACGATAGGTACTCTATACAAGGCTGGAGTGCGCTTACGCTAAGCGCGCAATCGCGAAATGCTCCAAGGGTACTATCAACATGTCAGTGTCAGATTGAAAAGTGACACGTACGGACGGACAAACGGAGAACGACAGGCGTATAAGGGTACTTTCTTCAGCTTTTGCTGATAGTACCCTAAAAGGGTATTGCTCTTACAACAATACAGGCGCTCCAGTTATTAAGCAACATCTCAAAGAAGAAACGTATCAGTTGAAAGCAACGATACTACATTGAATATCAAGTAATTATTCTTGTGTCATTTTTTCAAGACTTAATTCGATTCGAACTACATAATATATTCACAATGTTTTTTTAATCAAAGAAAAATACTCGTTGAAGTAGGTTAAGTACATACTTACAAGTTACATATCTTTCTAAACTTGACGCACACAAAATCATCTCTTTATCCACGAAGGGGCAGACGGCATGCGGCATGTAGGCTACCTACGTAGGTACGTGGGGGGAATACCTACTTACTTTTTGTACAAAACGACATTTATACATAACTTGAATTAAGCGGTCTCAAACGACCAAGAAATTACGGTCTCCCTGTATCTTAACTTCTGTGAGTCTGTGAATCAGTTCAGCGATTTCCAAAGGTAACAAATATCTAAACTAAGTCCCTACCTACCTACCTAGGTAGGGACAAAAAAAAAACCATTGCCGTTCTATTTACAAGCTTTTTATTAGCTTGCAATGTTTGTATGTAAGTAGTATGTTTGTACGGGTGGAATCTTGCAACTCAATTTTGAAGCAGTTTCCCTTTCCCGATTGAGCTGCAGTTTTGTATACACGTTCGGTTTAGATGACAATTCATGGTTCACACTATGACGTCTTTCTAAATCCAACATGGCGGCAGATACAAGATGGCGGACTAATTATATTTAATGCACTCCTACAATATGGGTATCAAATGAAAGGGCTTACTAAGAGTACCTACCTAACTCGAAAAATTAAGTGACGTCACTAAATTAGTAATTGACGTCAGTAAATTGAAACTTCATTTTAAAACAGATTTCCTTAGCCGATTGATCTGAAATTATGTATACACGTTTGGTTAGGATGACAATACAATGGTTAACACTGTGACGTCCTTCTAAATCCAAAATGGCGGCACATACAAGATGGCGGACTAATTATATTCAATACACTCCTGCAATTATGTATGTTGGACCGATTTGGCTAATCTTGATCTTAAAATATTTGATCTTGAAAAGGTTAATTTACGGCGGTACGAAGTTCGCCTGTTCGTAGTCCTGGCATTGAAGTCCTAAAGTAGTCCTAGCTGGACCCGACAGTCTAGAACTAACTCCTATCTATACTTATAAGTATACGTAGGTCACAGTATAAGTTTTGCGTAACTCAAAAAAACAACATGTTAAAACCAAAATATTATGTTTATTGCTTTTCAAAATACTCTCCTTTACATTTTAAACACTTTTTCATGCGATCGAACCATTTTTTAAATCAGGAGGACCACAGATCTGGAGGCATGTTTTCTACGTGCTGATTGAACGCTATCACTGCCTCTTCGGAGTTGGTAAAAGTGAAACCTCTCATCAAATCTTTGATTTTAGGAAAAATACAGAAATCACAGGGTGCTAGGTCGGGGCTATGCACAGGATGGGTGACGAGTTGTACTTTTTCGGAAGCTAAAAATGACTTTGTTTTGTTGGCCGTATGTGAAGAAGCGTTGTCATGATGTAGGAGAACGCGGCTTTTGGGTCGTCTTTCGCGAACTTGTTCTTACACCCTGGGTAAACAAATGGTAGAATACCACTTGGCATTAACACTCTTTTGATCTTCAAGTGGAATTGTACAGAGGCGACCCGTAGCTGAGAAAAAAAACGCGATCATTTTTTTACCAACGTTTCTCGCCTGCCTCACTTTTGTTGGCTTGTTCTCATTTTCAAACACCCATTCACAAGATTGCTGTTTTTTTGCGGGTTCAAAACAATAAATCCACGTTTCGTCTAATGCTGCTAATGCTGTTTATGACATTTTCACAGGACAATGTCATAAACAGCATTAGAATGTCCGTGGTCGTACTTTAGTAGGATCTGTGAGCACACCATTCCACGCGGGCCCGCTTCTGCTCCGCTGTCGGTTCATGAGGGATCCAACGACAACAAAGTTTCCGAACTTTCAATTCTTCGTGTAAAATTTTCTAATACTAACCTAATAGTTCTCGAATTGTCTCATAGATAATCCGCGGGTTTTCTTCAATTAACCGCTTAACAGTAGCCACATTATTTTCGTTGACGGCAGTTGAAGGCCGCCCTTCACGAAATACGTCATGTAAAGAAACTCGACCTCTCTCAAATTCAGCAAACCATCGCCTCACGGTGCTCAAACAAGGTGCTTCTCTCCCAAAAGCATTTTGAAGACGAGCGGCACAGTCTTGCGGAGAGAGAGAACTTTTAAAATCATAAAAAATCATCGCTCTAAAATCTTTTCGACTTAATTCCATTTTCGTTGCATATGTGTGATAAAAAACAGTTGACAAATGATTTCCCGCCAATTGTTTTTTTTTATTACTAAGAAGGTTGCAACGTTTAAAAAATATATAACATTCGAAATTCAAATAGTTCCGATTAGCTAGAAGTGCAAAACTTTTAGTGTGCCCCATGTATGCCTGGTGGAAGATAAGTTTATAGTTGTAGATAGGCGTTTTTGTGGCTGTTTCCTCGTGGTAATACTAGTTTGTCATACCAGTATGACTACGAGGACATGTGTATCCTCGTAGTCATACTGGTATGACAAACTAGTATTACTACGAGGAAACAGTGGTTTTTGTGGCGGCACGCAGGCAGTGTCCCTAAAGACTGAAAAAAATTAAAAATAAAAACAATATTGGTAAGAGGATTGGTAGAGAAGATGTTCGCAGGGTTCTCGCGGGTGTTTCAAGAATCAGCGTGCCTCCAACTCCAAAACAAGAAGTTGCCTACTAGAAAGCTTGTTATAGGAAGTAGGTAGCGGTAAGTACTCTAGCGGCGATCAAAGGTCCTGCTGACTTTTGCTTCCTGCGTGTGTAAGGTATTACTGACTGCGATTGAATATATTTAACACGGTAATAAATAGCACTATTTTTTGGAGTTTACTCCTTAAGAATCGATTTTCATATATAAGGCGCCCGGTATGAGAAAAATCCGAGGGGTAAAACCTACTAACAAGTAACGAAAACGTGTCACGTTTTTGGTGCGCACCTTTAGTGCGCAACTTTCTAATTTGGATGTGAGTGTATTAAGATTATTATTGGAGTTTACTCCTTAAGAATCGATTTTCATATATAAGGCGCCCGGTATGAGAAAAATCCGAGGGGTAAAACCTACTAACAAGTAACGAAAACGTGTCACGTTTTTGGTGCGCACCTTTAGTGCGCAACTTTCTAATTTGGATGTGAGTGTATTAAGATTATTATTGGAGTTTACTCCTTAAGAATCGATTTTCATATATAAGGCGCCCGGTATGAGAAAAATCCGAGGGGTAAAACCTACTAACAAGTAACGAAAACGTGTCACGTTTTTGGTGCGCACCTTTAGTGCGCAACTTTCTAATTTGGTATGGTTAGATACTCGTACTTAAGGAGTAAACTCCAGTCGTGCGTCGGAGCTGACACACACACTTTTTTTTATTGTTATTATTATTCCCTTTATTACATTTTATTACATATTTACTATATTTTTAAATAAACTTATAAAAAACACAAATATATTTAAAAATATAAAAAATAGTGACCCACCGGTATCGAGTACAGTGACCAAGCTACCGGTGGTTAGGGCTCCAGAGATAGGAACTTCCGCACAATACGGGCCGTATCCAACAGAACCGCCTTCTGCATCAAGCCCTTGACCCAGCTGCCTAACGCGAGCCTCTGTAGGTGGTGGTCGAGGCTCTTGGCTATTAAACCATGAGCAGATACGACTATCGGAACAATAATCGCCGAATCCACATCCCACATGTCGACAATCTCGTGAGCTAAGTCCAAATATTTAATTTGTTTATCTTTTTCTGCTTTCACGAGATTCTCGTCATGCGGCACAGTGATATCGACAATTATTGCAAGGCGTTTTAATCGATCTATTATCACTATATCTGGTTTGTTGGCTATAATAGTCCTATCAGTGATAATAGACCGATCCCAATACAATGTAGCATGGCCATTTTCAAGAACTGGGTCGGGCACATACCTGTAATAAGGTATCTCTAAGTCAACAAGGTTATATTTTAGAGCAAGTTGTTGGTGGATAATCCTGGCTACTTGGTTGTGTCTGTGCAAATACTCACCGTTCGCAAGACGGGAACAACCAGAGATAATATGTCTTAAAGATTCTCCGGGACGATGACATGCCCGACAGATGTCTAGCGTCCCATCTTTGACAATAAATCTCCGATAGTTATTCGTCATCATACCTTCGTCAGTGATTGCACAGATGAAACCTTCAGTTTCTCCAAAGACATCACCGAAACGTAACCAGGATACGGAAGCTGTAAAATCAACATCGGGCCCGTGTAGAGCCCGATAAAAACGACCGTGAAGCTCTTTGCTCTTCCATATTTCCTTGCGATCAGATACACCTAGTATTACCGGTTTGCGCCAGTTCTCTTTAGCTAGGGAGAGTGGGGTCAGTCCGTTATCAATTGCCACGACATCTCGATGCAGACCCACATCCACCTGCAAGAAGTACTCTCTAAGGTTGCATATCTCACGGTTATGGAGACTCTTAGCGTTTAAAAATCCTCGACCTCCACATTTCCGTGGGATATACAACCTCATTACTGACGAACGTGGGTGGTGCATTCGGTATGAAGTCAATAGACATCGTACCTTTCTATCCAGAGCTTCTAATTCGGTCTGAGTCCATCTAAGTATGCCAAAAGAGTATACTAAGACTGGCATGGCCCAGCCGTTAACAGCCCGTACCTTGTTACCGCCTGACAAGAGACTTTTCAATACTTTTTTCAGGCGGCCAAAGAAACGGTCCTGCAACGTCTGTTTCATGTCAGTCTCAGCAATACACAGAGTTTGGGACATACCTAGATATTTGTAGGTTTCGGTTGCGGAGAGCGACTCAAATTGTGTGAAATCCGAAAGACTGACTCCTTCAGATTCCACAATCCCGCCCTTTTTCACATACATGACCGCACACTTATCTACCCCGAACTCCATACTGATAGCCTTACTAAAAGTTTCAGTAACTTTTAGTAAAGCCATCAATTCGGGGCCATTAGGGGCAAATAACTTTAGGTCATCCATGTAAAAAAGGTGGGATAAAATTTGACCCCCTCTCCGCATCCGATAGCCTAACCCTGAACCCTCTAGTAGCGTACTGAGAGGATTCAGTGCTAGACAAAACCATAACGGACTCAGACTATCGCCCTGGAATATTCCTCTCTCGATCCCTATTGGTACACCACCTCCTAGAATCTGACGACATCCTGGATAAACCAAAACCGTATTCCATTGTCTCATACATGACCTCAAAAAGGTGCACAGAGTTGCATCAATTTTATACAACTCCAGCACCTTTAGAAGCCATGTATGAGGTACAGAATCATAGGCTTTTTTGTAGTCAATCCAGCATGTCGCAAGGTTCTTTCGGTTGCGGCGTACCTGCTGACAAACAGCCATGTCAAGAATAAGGAGCTCTTTAGTACCACATGCCCCACTTTTACATCCATTCTGAGAGATGGACAATATATTGTTGTTTTTTATATGTGAATACATTTTGACTCTCAGAATAGATGTAAAAAGTTTGTATATAGTTGGTAAACAAGTAATGGGTCTGTAATTTTTGGGGTCTGTGGTACCACCAGATTTATAAAGAAGGTGAGTAACTCCGGTAGTCATAAAAGATGGAAGCGACGCTAACTCAAGGGATGACTGGAAGCAAGATGCCAAGCAGGCGTGTGAGCTACGGAACCATTTTAGCCAAAAGTTGTGCAGTCCGTCCGGTCCAGCTGATTTCCAATTTGGTAACGAACGAACTGCACAGCCAATATCATCTTCAGATATGGTTATAGGTTCCATAGCTTGTATTGGTTTACACGCCCGCTCTACATCCCCAATCCACCCACCCTGCGTATGACTGACGGGTGTCGCACAAATGCTTTTCCAAAAGGCAACTGTAGCATCAGCATCAGGTAGACTCCCATCAGTCACATCTGAATCAGGTCGCTCCCACCTTCTGTATACCCACCTCTCGTCTTTTTGGAACAAGCGATTTTGTGTATATCTGTCTACTCTCTTTTTATATCGCCTTATACGGTTTGCCCACGCATAGATTTTCTGCTTCAGGAAATCAATGCGCTCCGTGACCCGTACAGAGTATTCACGGGGACTCACGTTAGTTCCCGCGAATGCCCGGGTCACGAAGCGCATGACTCTCGGGCGTGTATTGCCCGTCCTGAAGCAGTGTAGCTTGCCTATGAGCACCCTAGCCTCGGTAATGCGACGTTCAATCCTGCATTGCCAAGCTGGTACTGTAGGTCTTGGTCGAGCAGCTGATTCTTGCTTATTAAATTTAACACCAGCTACTCGACACACTGTAACAGCCGCACAATACAGGATTGAATGCGCATCAGTGAGATCATCACAATTGAGAAAATAAGATGTTAAAATCGAGTCTAGGGCACACACTAGCGCTATATTTTTTCTATGCGTAGGCAAACGTGGAAGCCGCGGTCTACACTGAATAGGGACAGATCTAAACTCACCAATCGCTTGTTCCAAAACGCTCCTTAATTCATCATTGCATTGGATACTTACAGATGTAGCATCATTTACTTCTTCATTAACTGTTAAGACGGGAGGTATTTCATTTTCTACTGTAGTGGTGTTACGGTTGCTATGTAATGAAGAAGGAATGATACTGTTACATGCTTCTAAGCGTAGCCTCTCAAGTGCGGCGTCATCCAACAGATGACAGCGTTGTATGGCGCGCACCTGATCCGATAGGCGTTGTGCTGTTACGTTGACATCTGGTTCAAGTACCTGAAACAGGGGCAGCATGCGGACACGGTACGCAGTGAGGTTAATTCCTCCCTCTGTAGCCACAAAATATGCCCGCATCACGTTTTCGTTCATAGAGAGACTCCATCGAATGCGGTGCACATTACCACCGGTAGCGGGGTCCCTAATCGAAGCCGGAGGGCCTCGGGGTCCTAAGCCAGTCGGTGGCCGGCATCTCCCCTGCCGACGTACAGGTGGAGGCGACGTCGGTGGAGAGAAAAACTCGTCGCTACTTGAGCTCGACGCCTCACCATCAGCCACGGTTTCCGGCGAATGTGAGGCGGAGTTTTGCGACGAGTCCGGGGTTGGTAATTGTGCAGTTTGTGCCCTGGTACGAGCTCTAGTCAACATGTTTCAAGCTTATTGTTTGTTATTATATTAGGCTTTTCAGTATGACAGACGTCATTTTCAGCAAAAAAAATTAGTATATTTGGTAAAGATCTTCCTGTAGGTTTTTCATGGTTTTTCAAATTATTTGGAAACTTTTTAGCTATTCTTCTTGTTTATTGTGATGTAAAACTGTAAATACTTTAGCAAATTATTTATACAATAGGATGAAAAAAAATTGACGGCTCTTGATAGTGGTGTTGCCAGGTTTATTATTATTTCCTTTATTTAACTTAATTACATATTTAATACATTTTTAAATAAATCTATAAAAAATACAAATATATTTAAAAATATAAAAAATAGTGACCCACCGGCATCGGGTACAAGGACCAAGCTACCGGTGGTTAGGGCTCCAGAGAGAGGAATTTCCTCACGATGCGTGCCGTATCGAGCAACACTGCCTTCTGCATCAGGCCCTTAATCCAACCGTCTAACGAGAGCCTCTGTAGGTGTTGGTCGAGGCTCTTGGCGATCAGTCCATGCACGGAAACGACTATCGGTACAATAACAGCTGAGCTTACATGCCACATGTCGACAATCTCGTGGGCCAAATCCAAGTACTTTATTTGTTTGTCTTTTTCGGCTTTCACGAGATTGCCGTCATGCGGAATAGTAATATCAACTATTATTGCACGGCGCTCTAACCGATCTACTATCACTATGTCAGGCCTATTTGCAATAATAGTCCTGTCAGTGATAATAGATCGGTCCCAGTACAATGTGATATGATCATTTTCGAGAACTGGGTCGGGCACATACCTGTAATACGGTACTTCTGAATCCACGAGTTTATATTTCAGAGCAAGTTGTTGATGGACAATCCTAGCTACTTGGTTATGTCTATGCAAATACTCGCCGTTAGCCAAACTAGAACAACCAGAGATAATATGCCTAAGGGACTCTCCAGGACGGTGGCACGCCCGACATATGTCAACCGTACCATCCTTCAGAATATACCTCCGGTAATTTTTAGTCATGACAACTTCGTCCATAATTGCAAAGACAAACCCTTCGGTTTCTCCAAATAGATTACCGAATCGTAGCCAGGATACTGATGATTTTAAATCAATATCAGGTCCATGTAGGGCCTGATAGAAACGTCCATGTAACTCTTTACCCTTCCATACATCCATGCGGTCATTGGTACTTAGTATTATAGGTTTGCGCCAGTTCTCTTTAGCCAAACCGAGCGGGGTAAATCCGTTGTCTACTGCAGCAACATCACGATGCAAATCCTCGTCCACCCGCAGGAAGTATTCCCTAAGATTGCACACCTCACGGTTGTGAAGGGTCTTAGCATTAAGAAAGCCTCGGCCCCCACACTTCCGTGGTATGTACAACCTCATTACAGATGAACGCGGATGATGCATTCGGTATGTAGTGAGTAGCGTACGGACTTTTCTATCCAAGGCGTCAAGTTCTGTCTGAGTCCATCTGAGTATGCCAAACGAGTACACTAAAACTGGCATGACCCAACTATTGTAGGCTCGCACCTTGTTACCGCCCGATAAAAGACTCTTAAGAACTTTTTTCAGGCGGCCAAAGAAGCGTTCCCTCAATAATTGTTTCATGTCAGTCTCTAATATGCCTAACGCTTGTGACATACCCAGATATTTATAAGTATCGGTTGCCGAAAGGGACCGAAGTTGAGTGGAATCTGAAAGTTGTATTCTTTCGGAATCCACTATCCCACCCTTCTTCACATGCATGCTTGCACATTTGTCTACGCCAAATTCCATTCTGATAGAATTACTAAAGGTTTCCGTTACCTTTAGTAATTCCATCAGTTGGTGACTGTTTGGGGCAAGTAATTTTAAATCATCCATGTAAAGAAGGTGAGACAAAATCTGGCCATCTTTCCGCAACCGGTACCCTAGACCTGAATTCTCCAGCGAAGTGCTGAGAGGATTCAGGGCCAGACAAAACCATAAAGGACTCAGACTATCGCCCTGAAATATACCACGCTCGATCTTTATCGGTCCACCATTACCACAAGTCTGTCGGCATCCTGAATAGCACAAGACGGTCTTCCATTGCCCCATGCATGTCCCTAAGAAGGTACATAGAGTTGCATCAATCTTATACAACTCCAGCACCCTCCTAAGCCATGAATGAGGCACAGAGTCATAGGCCTTCTTGTAATCTATCCAGCATGTCGCCAGATCCTTGCGATTACGGCGTACCTGTTGGCTAATAACCATATCCATAATTAGGAGCTCTTTAGTGCCACGAGCCCCACTTCTACATCCATTCTGAGAGATTGACATGATGTTGTTGTCGATTATGTGGCGCGTTATTTTTTGTCTCAAAATAGATGTGAGAAGCTTATAGACCGTTGGTAGACATGTAATTGGTCTATAATTTTTAAGCTCTATGGCACTACCAGATTTGTATAAGAGATGGGTCATACCAGTAGTTAGAAAATCGGGAAGCGATCCTGATTCCAAACATGATTGGAATTGAGCTGCCAACCGTCCGTGTGAACTACGGAACCATTTTATCCAAAAATTGTGCAGTCCGTCTGGTCCTGCTGATTTCCAGTTCGGTAACAGACGGACTGCGTTGGTGACATCACTATCTATGAATTTTAATGGTTCCATAGTTTGTATCGGTTCACACAGACGATTAACATCCCGCATCCAACCATCCTCTGTGTGGCTGACAGGAGCCGACCAGATGCCACTCCAGAATGCAATGGTGGCATCATCATCTGGCCGGCGCTCGTCAATCACACTTGAATCAGATCGCTCCCAATCTCTGTAGACCCATCTCTCATCTTTTTGGAACATGCAGTTTTGGGAATACCGGTCCACTCTTTTTTTATATCTTTTTATACGATTTGCCCACGCATAGACTTTTTGCTTCAGGTAGTCAATGCGCTCTGTGACCTGAAAAGCAAATTCTTGGGATCTAATATTAGTCCCCAAGAATGCCCGGTTCACAAAGCGCATCACTCTAGGGCGAGTATTGCCCGACCTGAAGCAAATAAGTTTCCCAATGAGTGCCCTGGTCTCGGCAATACGACGTTCAATCCTATACTGCCAGGCTGGTGTAACAAATTTCGGTCGAGTAGCTTTATCATTTGATAAAAGCTTAATATTTGCTACTCGACATGCCGCAACAGCCCCACAGTACAGAATCGAATGTGTATCACCGAGATTTTCACTACTGTTAAAATAGTCTGACAGTAGTGAATCCAGAGCACACATTAGGGCTATATTTTTCTTATGCGTAGGCAAACGTGGTAGACGAGGTCTTTCGGTAGGTGTTACGTTTCGATATTCCCTCAGTGCACATTCCAAAGCGCTCCCTAATTGTACATTGCAATGAGTACTTACATCTGTAACCCCGGTATCCAATAAATCATCATCAGTGGGACGTTGTGTGGAAACAGTAGGAACATGTGTACCTGATGATGTAGGTATTGTGATACCAGGATTACCCTGTAAATTTGAGCGAAGCCTCTCAAGCACGGCATCATCCAACATATGACCACGTTGTATAACCCGCACTTGATCCGACAGACGTTGCGTTGATACGTTAACAGTTGGTTCGAGCTCCTGAAACAGAGACAGCATTCGTACACGATACGCAGTGAGATTAATTCCTCCCTCTGTAGCCGCATAATATGCCCGCATGACGTTCTCGTTCATGGAAGAAGTCCATCGCATGCGGTGCACATTACCACTGGCAGCGGGGTCCCTAATCGAAGCCAGACGGCGTCGGGGTCCCAAGCATTATTATTATTATTATACTCATTTATTCAAATTATTCTCTTAACATAATTTTTTTTACAATATTTATATGAAAAATTACATATAATATTATAAAAAAATCCATGTCAGACCACCACCAGTAGCGGAGCAGGGCCCAAACTACCAGCGGTAGAGGTCACAGACTGAGAAACCTCCTAACGATGCGTGCCGTGTCGAGGACGACAGCCTTCTGTATCTGACCCTTGATCCAACAGTCTAGCGAGAGTCTCTTGAGATGTTGATCGAGACTCTTCGCTATTAGTCCATTTGCCGAAACGACTATCGGGACAATGACCGTCGAGTCTACGTCCCACATGGCGGTTATCTCGAAGGTCAGATCGAGGTACTTAGAAAGTTTGTCCTTCTCTGCCTTAACGAGATTCTCGTCATGTGGGACGGTGACATTGACGAGCACCGCCCGGCGCTGAGCCCGATCAACCAACACGATATCAGGCCTATTGGCAACAATACTCCTGTCCGTGATGATTGATCGGTCCCAGTAGAGCAATGCACGACCATTCTCGAGAACTGGCTCTGGTGTGTACTTATAGTACGGTACCTCGGACTCAATAAGGCCGTATTGAAGAGCAAGTTGCTGGTGGATGATCCTGGCCACTTGATTGTGCCTATGCAAGTACTCGGTGTTAGCAAAATACGAACAACCGGAAATAATGTGGCGAAGTGATTCACCAGGACGGTGGCATGCTCGACAAATGTCGACCGTACCGTCCTTAATGATATATCTCCTAGTTGTTCGTCTTGATAACCTCATCTGCAATTGCACAGGCAAAACCTTCAGTTTCCCCAAAGAGGTCACCGAAACGCAGCCAGTTCACCGAAGCGAGCAGGTCTACGTCGGGTCCTGTTAAGACCCGGTAGAACCGCCCGTGTAGCTCCTTACTCTTCCATACGTCCCTACGGTCTTCAGTACCTAGCACCTTTGGTTTACGCCAGTTCTCGTTAGCCAAGGAGAGAGGTGTCAGGCTCTTGTCAACCATCACAACATCGCAATGAATGCTACACCCATTCTGTAGGAAGTAATTCCTCAGACTGCACACTTCACGGTTATGGAGGTTCTTGGCATTTAAAAATCCTCGACCCCCCAACTTCCGTGGAATGTACAGTCTCATGACAGAAGATCGTGGGTGTAACATTCGATGCAATGTCAGTTGTTGACGGACTCGCCTATCCAGGGCGTCTAGTTCCGTTTGAGTCCACCTAAGTATGCCAAAGGAGTACAACAATAAAGGCATTACCCAACCGTTGAAAGCCCGCATTTTGTTACCCCCAGACAAAAAACTATTAAGAACTTTTGTCAGGCGGCCAAAAAAACGGTCTTTCACCGATTTCTTAATATCCTCTACCGCTATACCCAATGACTCTGACATACCTAGGTATTTGTATGTTTCGGTCTCGGTGAGAGATCTGAGAGTTATTATCTCAGAAAGTTGTAAATTCGGTGAATTTACAACCTTCCCCCGCTGTACATGCATGACCGCACACTTATCAACACCGAACTCCATCTTAATGGCATTACTAAAACCTTCCGTAGTTTTTAATAATGCCACCAAATCTTGGTGTTTCAGTGTAAATAGTTTGAGGTCATCCATATACATCAGGTGAGAAATAACCTCACCCCCTCTACGAAACCGATAGCCTAGCCCTGAATCCTTCAGCAATGTGCTAAGTGGATTCAGTGCTAAACAGAACCACAATGGACTCAAACTGTCGCCCTGGAATATACCACGCTCAATCCTAATCAAGTCACGCGGACCAGAAGCGCACTCACCACTACCTGGTTGACGAAGGACTGTGGTCCACTGCCCCATACACGAGACTAAGAAGGATTTAAGAGTCGGATTAATTTTATACAACTCTAAAATCCTCCCCAGCCATGAATGAGGCACCGAATCATAGGCCTTCTTGTAGTCAATCCAGGCAGTAGAGAGGGCGCCCTTACTCCGCTTAACCTGTTGGCTAATGGCCATGTCAATAAGGAGTAGCTCCTTAGTACCACGTGACCCAGCCCTACATCCATTCTGAGCACTATTTAAGATGTTATTTGACATTATATGTGACTTTATTTTAGATCTCAGAATAGATGTAAGGAGCTTGTAGATGGTAGGTAAGCAAGTGATAGGTCTGTAGTTCTTAGGTTCCGTTGTACTACCTGATTTATGGAGCAGGAAGGTGATGCCAGTGGTCATGAAAGCGGGTAAGGAACCAAACTCGAGGGCTTCTTGATACTGTGTTGCCAAGCGTTCATGCGAACTACGAACCCACTTTATCCAAAAGTTGTGCAATCCGTCCGGCCCAGGACTTTTCCAGTTCGGTGCCGTACGCATTGCACAACTGACGTCTTCGGAGTCTATTGTAATAGACTCCATGGGCTCGATGTTATCGCATTCTCGCTCAACAACACTGATCCAGTTACCCTCCGAATGTTCGACGGGCACCGACCATATGTCACGCCAAAATTGATTCATGGCGTGAGTATCTGGCAGTTGCCCGTCGCTCAAACGTTGCCTAGTTCCCTCCCACACTCGGTACACCTTCCTTTGATCGCTTTGGAAGATACGATTCTGCCAGTATCTATCCACACGCTCTCTATAACGACGAATACGACTTGCCCATGCATATTGTAATGTTGTAATTTTTGTAGTGGCAGTATTCCATTTTAGTTGGTTGAAATTTGCATAATAAAGTGGCAACACTGGCTTTCTCCTGATTGGACGCTGGACCACGTGACTTGTGTGACAGCCATTTTATACAAGCGAGCTACGCTCGCATCACATATTTATATTACAATTTAATTTATTGTAATTTATTTCGAAGTTTGGTAAGTTTTAGATAAAATGTTGTTGTGCTAGCGTGAGTTAGCGTATGTACTGTATATTTTGTTTGAGTTTGAACGCACACGTGTCTAGAGTTGTCTCACTAAATTTAAACAGGAATCTTTGCCTGATCTGGCCAGGATTGGCTAGAGACCGACTTACACGATACGCATGCATGCTTTGCATGTGTTAGCCGGATTTAATCGGGTGAAGCTTGGATATTCGCCTCCGAAAGGTATGTACACATAATATGTACGACGTGGTAGGCGCTTAGATAATAACAGTGGCCATAATGCATGGAATAAGTCTTTAACTCCTGTTACAGGAGGCTTACGGTACTACCATACTACCTGGGTGAGAACCCAGCTTCCTTCTGCCTGGAGTGGGCAGAGACCGGAACAGAGACGGTGTCTGCCGGCTTGCAGGAGTGGTGTATTTCACCGGGAAAGTATCTTATAAAATCCCTTAACCTATTACCCTTAATTACCACAGTATCTTCATAAAGATACACTAACGTTACCGACCAAGCGCACCAACCATATACCCTGTATTACTGAATAACATAGCACCTAGAATAGACCTAAATTGTATCCTAGGCTAAAAGTACATTAAATCCTTGCAGAGGGGAACCCTCAGTTCCCCTATATTATCTTAGAAGGTTCTTACAATAAAAATATAGTGGCTTAAATGAATACTTTATTTCTATCCTTTGACATCCTAACATCAAAAATAATAAACATTACAATATACTTTCTGCTTCAGAAAGTCAATACGTTCCGTGACGTTGGTTAAGTATTGCTGGGAACTAATACCAGTCCCAGCAAATGCCTGAGCCACAAAACGCATGACCCGGGGACGATTATTTCCCCGGCTGAAGCAGATTAGCTTTGCAATGAGAGCCCTAAATGTGCCGATACGTCGCTCGATTCTCGCCTGCCATGCAGGAACACCATCCGGTCGTGGTGCACGGTTAACTTCGGGGAATTTAACGCGTGCAACACGACAAGCGGCAATAGCTCCACAGTAGAGGATCGAGTGAGTATCTAGCAAATCATTGCTAGTCTGTAGGTACGGAGCTAGCAATGCATTTAGGGCTCCCATCAACGCCAGATTTAGCCTATGAGTGGGCAAGCGTGGTAAACGTGGTCTAGATTGAGGTGTAAACCTATACTGTAAGATCACATCCTCCAAAGTACTTCTTAATTGCTCACTTACCTGAATAGATATATCACTTGTATCATCTTCTGTGTCAAGTGCAATCTCGACTGAAGTCGCACTAATCGAAACCGTTTGTGCTACAGGCGACGGTGCCATCGTTGACACAGGAGTTGGACGAGTAAATAATACATCCAGGCGCAGCCGATCAAGCACAGATTGATCCAACAATTTGCATCGTTGGATAGCCCGCACCTGATCCGAAAGTCGTTGAACGGAAACGGTAACTGTCGGTTGAAGAACCTGAAACAGAGGAAGCATCCTAGAACGATACGCTGTCAGGTTAGTTTCCCCGTCTGTGGCCTCATAGTACGCACGCATGACATGTTCATTTATTATTGGTGTCCACTTCATGCGACGTACTACACCACCGATAGCGGGAGCCACTGAGAGTGGGGCATGCCCCACTTGGGTCTCCAAGCTGGCCGGTGGTGGTCGACATCTCCGTCGCGCAGGTGTTGGTGGCAACGGCGTCGAGGGCCCAATCTCATCACTCGACGCACTGCTACATCTCGGAGTGACGTACTCGTCACTTTCAGAGGTACTGGAGGAGGCAGCCGACGGGGTTGAGACGGGCGCAGATCTTAGTTGTGCGTTGGTTGTTTCCGCTTTTCGTCTTTTTGATCTTAAATTGTAATTCATGTAAAAATTTTGTTCATATTTGTTATTGTCGGAGTTGTCAAATTGTTCAAATTCTCATCATTGTTGTGTTCGTAATTTATTCTGTTTTTCTTGTTATTTTTTATAATTTTGAAGTGTGATATATATTAGCTATTTATAATGGTGTAAAATGATTCTGAAAACTGATCTATTGTAATAAATTGCACCAAAAAAATTAAATTACAATATAAAACGATATGAAAGACGTCAGCCTGTCAGCGGTGTTTTTGTTGTTTATTATTATTATTATTCTCATTTATTCAAATTATTCTCTTAACATAATTTTTTTTACAATATTTATATGAAAAAGTACATATAATATTATAAAAAAATCCATGTCAGACCACCACCAGTAGCGGAGCAGGGCCCAAACTACCAGCGGTAGAGGTCACAGACTGAGAAACCTCCTAACGATGCGTGCCGTGTCGAGGACGACAGCCTTCTGTATCTGACCCTTGATCCAACAGTCTAGCGAGAGTCTCTTGAGATGTTGATCGAGACTCTTCGCTATTAGTCCATATGCCGAAACGACTATCGGGACAATGATCGTCGAGTCTACGTCCCACATGGCGGTTATCTCGAAGGTTAGATCGAGGTACTTAGAAAGTTTGTCCTTCTCTGCCTTAACGAGATTCTCGTCATGTGGGACGGTGACATCGACGAGCACAGCCCGGCGCTGAGCCCGATCAACCAACACGATATCAGGCCTATTGGCAACAATACTCCTGTCCGTGATGATTGATCGGTCCCAGTAGAGCAATGCACGACCATTCTCGAGAACTGGCTCTGGTGTGTACTTATAGTACGGTACCTCGGACTCAATAAGGCCGTATTGAAGAGCAAGTTGCTGGTGGATGATCCTGGCCACTTGATTGTGCCTATGCAAGTACTCGGTGTTACCAAAATACGAACAACCGGAAATACTGTGGCGAAGTGATTCACCAGGACGGTGGCATGCTCGACAAATGTCGACCGTACCGTCCTTAATGATATATTTCCTATAGTTGTTCGTCTTGATAACCTCATCTGCAATTGCACAGGCAAAACCTTCAGTTTCCCCAAAGAGGTCACCGAAACGCCGCCAGTTCACCGAAGCGAGCAGGTCTACGTCGGGTCCTGTTAAGACCCGGTAGAACCGCCCGTGTAGCTCCTTACTCTTCCATACGTCCCTACGGTCTTCAGTACCTAGCACCTTTGGTTTACGCCAGTTCTCGTTAGCCAAGGAGAGAGGTGTCAGGCCCTTGTCAACCATCACAACATCGCAATGAATGTGGCATTCCCATTCTGTAGGAAGTAATTCCTCAGACTGCACACTTCACGGTTATGGAGGTTCTTGGCATTTAAAAATCCTCGACCCCCCAACTTCCGTGGAATGTACAGTCTCATGACAGAAGATCGTGGGTGTAACATTCGATGCAATGTCAGTTGTTGACGGACTCGCCTATCCAGGGCGTCTAGTTCCGTTTGAGTCCACCTAAGTATGCCAAAGGAGTACAACAATAAAGGCATTACCCAACCGTTGAAAGCCCGCATTTTGTTACCCCCAGACAAAAAACTATTAAGAACTTTTGTCAGGCGGCCAAAAAAACGGTCTTTCACCGATTTCTTAATATCCTCTACCGCTATACCCAATGACTCTGACATACCTAGGTATTTGTATGTTTCGGTCTCGGTGAGAGATCTGAGAGTTATTATCTCAGAAAGTTGTAAATTCGGTGAATTTACAACCTTCCCCCGCTGTACATGCATGACCGCACACTTATCAACACCGAACTCCATCTTAATGGCATTACTAAAACCTTCCGTAGTTTTTAATAATGCCACCAAATCTTGGTGTTTCAGTGTAAATAGTTTGAAGTCATCCATATACATCAGGTGAGAAATAACCTCACCCCCTCTACGAAACCGATAGCCTAGCCCTGAATCCTTCAGCAATGTGCTAAGTGGATTCAGTGCTAAACAGAACCACAATGGACTCAAACTGTCGCCCTGGAATATACCACGCTCAATCCTAATCAAGTCACGCGGACCAGAAGCGCACTCACCACTACCTGGTTGACGAAGGACTGTGGTCCACTGCCCCATACACGAGACTAAGAAGGATTTAAGAGTCGGATTAATTTTATACAACTCTAAAATCCTCCCCAGCCATGAATGAGGCACCGAATCATAGGCCTTCTTGTAGTCAATCCAGGCAGTAGAGAGGGCGCCCTTACTCCGCTTAACCTGTTGGCTAATGGCCATGTCAATAAGGAGTAGCTCCTTAGTACCACGTGACCCAGCCCTACATCCATTCTGAGCACTATTTAAGATGTTATTTGACATTATATGTGAGTTTATTTTAGTTCTCAGAATAGATGTAAGGAGCTTATAGATGGTAGGTAAGCAAGTGATAGGTCTGTAGTTCTTAGGTTCCGTGGTACTACCTGATTTATGGAGCAGGAAGGTGATGCCAGTGGTCATGAAAGCGGGTAAGGAACCAAACTCGAGGGCTTCTTGATACTGTGTTGCCAAGCGTTCATGCGAACTACGAACCCACTTTATCCAAAAGTTGTGCAATCCGTCCGGCCCAGGACTTTTCCAGTTCGGTGCCGTACGCATTGCACAACTGACGTCTTCGGAGTCTATTGTAATAGACTCCATGGGCTCGATGTTATCGCATTCTCGCTCAACAACACTGATCCAGTTACCCTCCGAATGTTCGACGGGCACCGACCATATGTCACGCCAAAATTGATTCATGGCGTGAGTATCTGGCAGTTGCCCGTCGCTCAAACGTTGCCTAGTTCCCTCCCACACTCGGTACACCTTCCTTTGATCGCTTTGGAAGATACGATTCTGCCAGTATCTATCCACACGCTCTCTATAACGACGAATACGACTTGCCCATGCATATACTTTCTGCTTCAGAAAGTCAATACGTTCCGTGACGTTGGTTAAGTATTGCTGGGAACTAATACCAGTCCCAGCAAATGCCTGAGCCACAAAACGCATGACCCGGGGACGATTATTTCCCCGGCTGAAGCAGATTAGCTTTGCAATGAGAGCCCTAAATGTGCCGATACGTCGCTCGATTCTCGCCTGCCATGCAGGAACACCATCCGGTCGTGGTGTACGGTTAACTTCGGGGAATTTAACGCGTGCAACACGACAAGCGGCAATAGCTCCACAGTAGAGGATCGAGTGAGTATCTAGCAAATCATTGCTAGTCTGTAGGTACGGAGCTAGCAATGCATTTAGGGCTCCCATCAACGCCAGATTTCGCCTATGAGTGGGCAAGCGTGGTAAACGTGGTCTAGATTGAGGTGTAAACCTATACTGTAAGATCACATCCTCCAAAGTACTCCTTAATTGCTCACTTACCTGAATAGATATATCACTTGTATCATCTTCTGTGTCAAGTGCAATCTCGACTGAAGTCGCACTAATCGAAACCGTTTGTGCTACAGGCGACGGTGCCATCGTTGACACAGGAGTTGGACGAGTAGATAATACATCCAGGCGCAGCCGATCAAGCACAGATTGATCCAACAATTTGCATCGTTGGATAGCCCGCACTTGATCCGAAAGTCGTTGAACGGAAACGGTAACTGTCGGTTGAAGAACCTGAAACAGAGGAAGCATCCTAGAACGATACGCTGTCAGGTTAGTTTCCCCGTCTGTGGCCTCATAGTACGCACGCATGACATGTTCATTTATTATTGGTGTCCACTTCATGCGACGCACTACACCACCGATAGCGGGAGCCACTGAGAGTGGGGCATGCCCCACTCTCAGTCACTCGACGCACTGCTACATCTCGGAGTGACGTACTCGTCACTGTCAGAGGTACTGCAGGAGGCAGCCGACGGGGTTGAGACGGGCGCAGATCTTAGTTGTGCGTTGGTTGTTTCCGCTTTTCGTCTTTTTGATCTTAAATTGTAATTCATGTAAAAATTTTGTTCATATTTCTTATTGTCGGAGTTGTCAAATTGTTCAAATTGTCATCATTGTTGTGTTCGTAATTTATTCTGTTTTTCTTGTTATTCCTTATAATTTTGAAGTGTGATATATATTAGCTATTTATAATGGTGTAAAATGATTCTGAAAACTGATCTATTGTAATAAATTGCACCAAAAAAATTAAATTACAATATAAAACGATATGAAAGACGTCAGCCTGTCAGCGGTGTTTTTTTTTTTTTTTTTTTTTTTTTTTTTATTATTATTATTTATTATTATTCTCTTTATTAACACTTAACACATATTTATTACATTTTTAAATAGATTTATAAAAAATACATTTAAAAACAATCTCGTGAGCTAGGTCTAAATATTTCATTTGCTTATCTTTTTCTGCTTTCACGAGATTCTCGTCATGTGGCACAGTGATATTGACAATTACTGCAAGGCGCTTTAATCGATCCATTATCACTATATCAGGTCTGTTAGCTATAACAGTCCTATCAGTGATAATAGATCGATCCCAATACAATGTGACATGACCGTTCTCAAGAACTGGGTCGGGCACATACTTGTAATAAGGTACCTCCAAGTCGACAAGGTTATACTTTAAAGCAAGTTGCTGGTGGATAATCCTGGCTACTTGGTTGTGTCTGTGCAAATACTCACCGTTCGCAAGACGGGAACAACAAGAGATAATATGTCTTAAAGATTCTCCGGGACGATGACATGCCCGACAAATGTTTAGCGTCCCATCTTTGACAATAAATCTCCGATAGTTATTCGTCATCACGACTTCGTCAGTGATTGCACAGATAAAACCCTCAGTTTCTCCGAAGAGATCACCAAATCGTAACCAGGATACCGATGCTATTGAATCAACATCGGGTCCATTTAGAGCCCGATAAAATCGACCATGCAGTTCCTTGCTCTTCCATATTTCCTTCCGATCAGATACACTTAATATTACAGGTTTGCGCCAGTTCTCTTTCGCAAGGGACAGCGGGGTCAGTCCGTTGTCTATTGCCACAACATCTCGATGCACATCCACGTCCACCTGTAGGAAATACTCTCTAAGGTTGCATATCTCACGGTTATGGAGAGTCTTGGCATTTAAAAATCCTCGACCCCCACATTTCCGTGGTATATACAACCTCATTACTGACGAACGTGGGTGGTGTATTCGATATGAAGTCAATAGACAACGCACCTTCCTATCCAGAGCTTCTAACTCCGTCTGAGTCCATCTAAGTATGCCAAAAGAGTAAACTAAGACTGGCATGGCCCAGCCGTTGACGCACCTTGTTACCGCCTGATAAAAGACTTTTCAGTATTTTTTTTAGGCGGCCAAAGAAACGATCCTGCAACTTCTGTTTCATGTCAGTCTCAGCAATACACAGAGCTTGAGACATACCTATATATTTGTAGGTTTCGGTTGCGGAGAGTGACCCAAATCGTGTGAAATCCGAAAGATTGACTCCTTCAGATTCCACAATCCCGCCCCTTTTTACATGCATGACCGCACACTTATCTACCCCAAACTCCATACTGATGGCCTTACTAAAAGTTTCAGTAACTTTTAGCAAAGCCATCAAATCGGGGCCATTAGGGGCAAATAACTTTAGGTCATCCATGTAAAAAAGGTGGGACAAAATTTGACCCCCTCTGCGCATCCGATAGCCTAACCCTGAACCCTCTAGTAACGTACTGAGAGGATTCAGTGCTAGACAAAACCACAACGGACTCAGACTATCACCCTGGAATATACCTCTCTCAATCCCTATTGGTACACCACCTCCTAGAACCTGACGACACCCTGGATAAACATTGTCTCATACATGACCCCAAAAAGGTGCATAGAGTTGCATCAACTTTATACAGCTCTAGCACCCTCCGAAGCCATGTATGAGGCACAGAATCGTAAGCTTTCTTATAGTCAATCCAGCATGTCGCAAGGTTCTTTCGGTTGCGGCGTACCTGCTGGCAAACAGCCATGTCAATAATAAGGAGCTCTTTCGTACCACGTGCCCCACTTTTACATCCATTCTGAGAGATTGACAAGATGTTATTGTTTTGTACATGTGAATATATTTTTACTCTCAGGATGGATGTAAAAAGTTTGTATATGGTAGGTAGACAAGTTATAGGTCTATAATTTTTGGGGTCTGTGGTACTACCAGACTTGTATAGGAGGTGGGTTACTCCGGTAGTCATAAAAGCTGGAAGCGACGCTGACTCAAGGGATGACTGGAAGCAAGATGCCAAGCAAGCGTGTGAGCTACGGAACCATTTTAACCAAAAGTTGTGCAGTCCGTCCGGTCCAGCAGATTTCCAATTTGGCAACGAACGAACTGCACAACCAATATCTTCTTCAGATATGGTTATAGGTTCCATAGCTGGAATTGGTTCACACGCCCGCTCAACATCCCTAATCCACGCATCCTGTGTATGACTGACGGGCGTCGACCAGATGCTTTTCCAGAAGTTAACTGTAGAAACAGCATCAGGTAGACTCCCATCAGTCACATCCGAGTTAGGTCGCTCCCACCCTCTATATACCCACCTCTAATTTTTTTGGAACAAGCGATTCTGAGTGTATCTGTCCACTCTTTTTTTGTACCGCCTTATGTGGTTCGCCCACGCATAAACTTTCTGCTTTAGGTAATCGATGCGCTCTGTGACCCGAACAGAGTATTCACAGGGCCTAATATTAGTTCCCACGAATGCACGGGTCACAAAGCGCATGACTCTCGGGCGTGTATTGCCCGTCCTGAAGCAGTGTAGCTTGCCAATGAGCACCCTAGCCTCGTTGATGCGCCGTTCAATTCTGCACTGCCAAGCTGGTACAGCAGGCTTTGGTAGAATAGCTGTTTCTTGTTTAAAAAATTTAACACCAGCTATTCGACATACTGCAACAGCTGCACAGTACAGAATGGAATGGGCATCAGTAATGTTTCTGCAGTTGTTAAAAAACGATGTTAACATCGAGTCTAGGGCACACACTAGCGCCACATTTTTTTTATGTGTGGGCAAATGCGGAAGCCGCGGTCTACACTCAATAGGGACAGATTGAAACTCACCAATCGCTCGCTCCAAAGCGCTCCTTAATTCCTCATTGTATTGAGTACTTACAGGTATAGCAGCATCACTCACTTCTTCACCAACATGTGAGATGATGTTTTCTTGCGTTATTTCATTACGGTCACTTTGTAATGGCACAGGTAATGGTTGCAATGAAGAAGGCGTGATACCACTACACACTTCTAAGCGTAGCCTCTCAAGTGTAGCGTCATCCAACAGGTGACAGCGTTGTATGGCGCGCACCTGATCCGATAAGCGTTATGCCGATACGTTGACATCTGGTTCAAGTACCTGAAACAGAGGTAGCATGCGAACACGGTACGCAGTGAGGTTAGTTCCCCCCTCTGTAGCCACAAAATATGCCCGCATCACGTTTTCATTCATACCGAAGTTCCATCGAATGCGGTGCACATTACCACCGGTAGCGGGGTCCGTAATCGAAGCCGGAGGGCCTCGGGGTCCCAAGCCAGTCGGTGGCCGGCCTCTCCCCTGCCGACGTACAGGTAGAGGCGACGTCGGCGGAGAGAACTCGTCGCTGCTTGAGCTCGACGCCTCACCAGTAGTCACAGTTGTCGACGACTGTAAGGCGGAGCTGTGCGACAAGTCCGGGGTTGGTAAATGTGCTTTTTTGGCGCCGGCTCTTGTCAACATTATATTTTTTCTTGATTTTCATCTTATTTTCCACTACTTATGTTACACTGACATAATGTGTCAAAGTGTACTATAATTTAATTTATTATTATTAGTGTATTATTATTATTAGTGTATTATTATTATTTCATTAAATTGTGAATTTACCCTTTCATATGATATTAATCTTTTTTCAGTTGAATAAACTCTTTTTGCGTATGGTTAGATACTCGTACTTAAGGAGTAAACTCCAGTCGTGCGTCGGAGCTGACACACACACTTTTTTTTTATAGGCTAGTACGAGGACAGATCCGAGAAATCGAAACAATCCACAGATGACATGTTCGAACTGGGCTCGCATGGGCGCTTATTTGTACAAAGTACATATTATTAGTACATTTATATATTTTCCTCAATAATTTATAAACACCAGTATTTCTGTGATAGCGCACGACGTATTTACCTAATTGAGGAAAAAGCTGTTCGCGGCGATCACCACAGATTAAGTATGTTGTAGGTACCTACTTACCAGTTATAAATAAATAAATAATAAATAAATAAATATGTTAGGACAATTTACACAACGCCATCTAGTCTCAAACTAAGCAGAACTTGTGATATGAGTACTAGATAAACTGATATAAATACTTATATACATTTTTTTTGTAAATACATACATATTATACATAGGAAACACCCAGACTTCGGCACAAACGTATCTATCTTCACACAAAGTTTGTCCCGACCGGGAATCGAACCCGAGACTCCGGCGTCGAAAGCAGATGCACTACCGACTACGCCACCGAAGCAGTCAAAGTCAAAGTTATGGCGATCACCTTCACCGTGTGCGACGACACGACACGACACACGCCTGGGCTGCCGTTCGAATCGCCTCGGTCCGCGTCCGGTACACGCGCCACCCGCGACTCAGCTCATGGAGTTGACAATTTTCCCGGATATAAGTATTTCGTCATCATCATTTTGCTAGGTAGATGGTACTTAAGTAGGTAGGTACTATTTTGGTTATTAAGTATGTAGATGTGGTGAGTAGGAACCTACTAACGCACTAACGCACTGCTCCAATCGTTTTCTTTTTGGAGTTTACTCCTTAAGAATCGATTTTCATATATAAGGCGCCCGGTATGAGAAAAATCCGAGGGGTAAAACCTACTAACAAGTAACGAAAATCGTGTCACGTTTTTGGTGCGCACCTCTAGTGCGCAACTTTCTAATTTGTTATGGTTAGATACTCGTACTTAAGGAGTAAACTCCAGTCGTGCGTCGGAGCTGACACACACACTTTTTTCTTCTGCTCGTGTCGGTAGACAAGTCTTTTCCTTCCGTTATCGTATCGCCTTGGCCCAGTGTTCAGCGACACGAATCGCGTTTGGCCTGGCCTCGTATAGATGCTCTTTTTTTTTTTTTTTTAGTTCCGCGGCCCAGGGCCGCGGCCTCTCTAACGTCCGTTGCCGGGCGTCTCTGGTTACAAGCAGAACGTATTTCCAGTGGCGCCCGGCGGCGTATAGATGCTCTAAGCTAGGGTTCCGGGCAAACCGGGCACGACACAGAGACGTTTGACGTATGACGTTTCAGAGTAAGCGTATATCTCATGAACTATTCGATTTTTTTAAAACTGGCCAACGTATTTCGATAAAATGACATTCTGACGTCTTCGAGTAGGTATAGGTACCTAATCGGTTAGCATGTGAGCAATAAACCAATCCTTGTTTTAAGTCGGTTATAAACGATAGTGTTATGATAATATATGCGAACGAGTAGGCAGAGGTAGGCAGGTTACATGATGTATTATTGTATTCAGATAACTCCCAGCAAAGAGTAGCTATACCTACCTACGTTGTATTATGCCGATCTCAGATGTCTGTAATGATTAATGTTGACGTAGGTACCTATATATCCCCCTGTTGATAGGCACAAGTACCTACCTACAGATAGTCGCACGTCATAATATATTGTTGTCTATAAGATATCAATTGCGCACCAATTTGTTATTGGGTAAGTGCTTCTTTATCGACCATGATGATGACTTGTCGAACTGTCCAACTAATACCTAGATAGGTACCTACTCTACTCTTCCTAGATGTATCTTATCTTGAACTACGGATGCAACTGGTTTCAATTCAGAAAATGTTCGCACCTCAGACTAAAAGAATCGCACATTCTCACTGCAATATCGTCTCTGTAGGTTTGTGTAGCCCCTATCCGTAGTCTCCAAGTCTGCCGAGATAGCCTGGGGCGCTGGGCTGGGCGCTGGGACGGTTTAGCTTGTATTTCAACAGATAATATAATATAATTGATGATACCACCTTGTACTATGAGGCACATTGCGAGTACCTAATAGCGACGTTTTCGGTGAGAAGCTCGAAGTCTTAAGCCACACACAGGTACCACTATAGGTACCTACCTACAGTACGATTATTTCCACTTTAGCGCTCCGGATGTCTCGATTTAACTCGCGAAGGGTCGTTTTACACATAGAGTATAATATTATGAAATACTGGAATCGACGAATGCACGAAAGTTTGCAATCATACCTTGTAATGCGAAAACGAATTTTTAACCGAAGAAGAGAAATGGAGGGCTTGTTTACAACAGATTAGAAGACACTTCTTTACTGCGAAAGTAAGCGCCAGCGCCAGCGCCATGTGTGCGTGTGTGTGTGTGTGTGTGTGTGCCCTTGCCCTTCGTTGTCGTCATAGCTCTGAATCGTCCTCATAGTAGATATCGTGTATCGTCATGTCTATCATCGAGTTAAACAATGTTTGGAATATAATTGTGTGTGCTCATTATCAGTAGGTAATGTTGGTGGTTGTAATGTGGTGTCATGTTTGACTCGAGTCTTCCTTCTATTAACACAGCAATAGTGCGGGTATTGTAGCGAGGCTTTATCTCTATCACTGTACCCAGATAGGTACCAACCTACCTAGTTACCATCCCAATACCATAACTAGGTACCTACGTATACTCAGTTGCACGTGATTTTAAAAGTTATCTAGTAAGCACGAACCCCGTTTGTCCCTCCTTTCCGATGATGTAAAGCCATAGCACAAAATAAAGATAGTAGGTCACCAATCTCATGTAGGTATGTACTTCATTTTGTATTCCTACTCTTGGCGCTTACGTTCGTTTGTTGACTTTGCACCTGCACAGATAACTACGTAGGCTCAGACTAAAAGAAGAATATAGACGGAACATGTAGAACGAACACGTGAAGCCAAATGACACTTTCAATGTGTGCGTGTGACTCCGATTTCCGTGTACCGATACCACTAACGGCGTGTGCGTAATGTTGCCAGCAAATGAAAAATCTCCAAAAAATCTTAGTGGACATATATGATGGATAATTAATATTTGTTATAGTAAATGTTATCTGCAATTATTTTATATCATTTACACAAATGATTATTATGATATGTGCCTAAAATGGGGAAGTGTTAAAATAAATGAAAACGTGATAAACACTGAGTAAACACACTTTAATTACTAGCTTTCAAAAAAATTCCCATAATTAAAATAATCCTTTTTAAGATGAATGAACAAAGCTCTATTCCAGTGTAAGTACAAGTTATAGTCAACAACAAAAGTTGATTAGCACAAAAATATTTATTATTCTTTTTTACATCCCAATGCATGTGCCACAGCAATGTACTAGTAATGTTAGAATACCCAAGGACAAAGTTAATATATTTCGTGTTTTGTTTATGATTTTGTGATCGGTTTAACAGCTATAGTGATCAACAGATAAGAATTATTGGTTAAGCTACTTTTGTCGTTGACTATACATGAAGTAGATATCAATAGGCGTTAGGTTAAGACTAAGGCCTTCGTAGTGTTAGACTGAAATTAAAATACTGACACAGTAACATAAATAAATTGGATCAGAACACAGGCTGGGAGGTCAGACAGCAGTCAATTCCAAGATTGCCGAAATACCCAAGCCACGCATAGTAAGTAGATCCCGGACACAGATGTGATCGGGAGTTCGGGACTAACGCACGAATGATGATGATGATAATTAGAAACATCGAGCTTGTCAACATTGATGACACTGATTTTTTTTACTCAGTACTTTATAAATCCCATAAGTACTGCAAAATATTTTGTGGAAATGATGAAAAAATTATGGCAACTCTGTATAGTATGGCGGAGGTTTTGTGTTCCTAGTTTGTGCAACTAAAATATTTAGAAAAATGTTATGAAATCTAATAAGAAATAGTTAATTACTTATGAAACGATAATCCAGCATTCTTCCTATAAATAGTTGAAGTGTTTTTACACCTTTTCACCACACAATACGGCATATTTATAATATTTTGTTCAACCGTGATCGCACGTGCGTACACACTCGCTGCTCACAAAGGAGTGCGAGCGGAATGGTATCCCATTGCTTTATAGTATCCCTTTTGGCGGCTTCACTCGCTAGTTCTATTCGTTCCGTCTATGTTATTCTTTTAGTCTGAGTACGTAGGTATAGTGGTGGAACTCGGTGTGCTCGTAGTGAACACCGCGCCCCCTTGAAATGTTGGTCTTAACTACAATTAATGAGCAACTTAACTCATTGTTCGCATCCACTTGCTATGCGTGAAGCATTCCCGCATCTCACTTAACTCAATTAGTCTCAGCGGCAGATGAACGAGTTAGACATGGTCGCGACGTGCCCGCGCAACCGCCGCTGCACTTAACGTGACAGAGCCGTGGTGACGCGCATTATGGAGGGTGCAGCAGATGCGGTCACACGCCTCTACTCGTACCTGCCTCGCCACCGCCACGACATGCGACATCGCGCTACACAACCCACATTGCATTCCAGTCACCGGATAGATAGAAACTATGAATGGACAGTAAACCGGCAAATGGACGACTGCTAGGGTTCTCTGCGGGGTGGCCATGGTCCCCCTTAAAGGACACGGAAACAACGACCCCGAACACACGGGCTGTCGCTCTCCCTACTGTCTACATGGATGGATTCCAACAGGTCGATAAAAATCATCATTCCGTGGATATTTTTAATTTTTAAGGATAAAAAAATAGCGTTTATTAAAGTTTTTGATAATGTTAGTACCTATTCTTGCTCAGTATCTAACAGATTACTAAAGAACCTAAGGAGATATACAAGATTTCAAAAAACGTGCCACGGCGATGAAACATGCATGCACGGCAATGAAACAAGTGTCCACGGCAATGAAAGCTTTGTGCCATGGGAATGAAAGAATCAGTCATGAATATAAACATCTATATAAAAAATATTAATTTTGACACTTTAAAATCGAAGGTTTTAATCGGAGGTCAAAGCATAACATAGCACCGGCGGCGGCCTGTGTCGACTGTTATGAACAGGTTCATACATGTCGCGCGGGGTATCCCCCCGACTCCCACTACGTGCACTCTATCATCAATTATTTTTTCACTTGTTGTTAATTTGCTACGCACACGACACGTTCATAGGTTATAGATACCTATTTGTTTTGATTTTTGCGGCTTATTATCAATAAAGTGATCTGGTTTTGTGTTGGACAATGAAACCTAAATCAAGTTGTATTTGGAACTACTTCATTGAAGTTAATTCAGATTCGGCAAAGTGTAAACTGTGTATTATTTAAGACGTATTCAAGAAAGGGAGGTACGACAACGTTGTTAGAAGGCCATTTGAATTCTGTCCATGCCACTCAATATGAAGAATTAATAAAGTTAGAAACTGAAAAAAAATACTGTACAGCGTTCGACTTCGACGCCCCTTCAGGATGCTAGAAAACAAATTACAATTACAATTACAAATTAAAATTCCTCCGACTCCGATTCCGACTCCGATAATGCAAATTCAAAAACTCCGACTCCGCCTTCGGTTCCGATAAAACTACCTCCGTTACATCCCTGATATAGATGACTACGCAACCCTATTCAATGCGTGGCCCGACACGCACTTGACTGGTTTTTTACTTGAATTTATTGTTCCACACATATTCATTCCAAATGTCTAACTTAATCGCTGTTTTTAAATAGGTAGTTAAGATAAATTGCTGTTTTTGCGAATATTGTGAGAAATTAACTCAAATTAAAATCATTAAAAAAACACTTTAAGGAATGTCTGCCCACGTGCTCTTGGAGAAGTCAACAAGTTGTAGTGGGTTGGATACTTGGATGTGTACGGCGCGGGTGACGTCAGTGACGGTGACGGTCCATACTCCATACTCCATACACTCGCCGCTACTTTGGAGCCAGATCGCCTTTGTACGTCGTGCACGATGAGGTTGGGTTCGCGAAAGCGCGGCTACGGCTGCTCGAATCAAACATTTGTGTAATCTACAAATGTTTGTTCCGGAGATCGGGTGTTTTCTACGTTTATTAATTTTTTATGTATTGGGAAATATTAAGTATGTCTATCAGTTGTCTAGATCCCATAGCACTAGCTTATAGTAGTTTGGGCTAGATGACGTTGTGTGAGAATGTCCAAAAAATGTTTAATGACATGGTGGTAGAGCTGATGCAGTCGGCACTCGGCAGGCTCTCCTCTACCCTTCGCCCGTGCAATTGTTCGGACGTGGACTAAACTCTGTGTAGTGAGCACGATGCCGATGGTTTGTTCTGTGTCAAGGTGTAATTATTAATCTATATAATATCAGCTAAGCTAGTCTATCTATACCTACCTAATACGTCATGTAGGTAATGTATTTAGAAGTAAGTATATAAGCAGTAATAAGTAAAACCGTTAACAGACGCTCCGATTTGAGGTGAACGCACACTTATCCGAGCCGAACGCGTCGAACGAGTCGAATGAAACGAATTTTAGAATTTTGTATATGAAATCTCATGAAACCTCGCACACTTTCCCGCGTCGAATCGTCCGAATCTGGAAGAACCCCAGAAATCCTAGACGAATTCGGATGACGTCATCAGCTTCGGCGCGTCTTATGCGGTCGATTCGACCGATGCGCTTGCATTCTATCAGTTGCGTACGGGTACGAGTTACGACACTACGACAGAGCAACGTGCGCTTAACATGTAACTATATATGTAATAACATTGCGACAGGCGTAAAGGAAATAGAAATGATTTCTTCGACGCGGTCGATTCTTTCGGGGTGGTCAATTCTTCCGGTGCGGATTTGTGTGCGATGCCTCCTTAACTTCGATTCGTTCGACGCGTTCGGCTCGAATAATTGCGTTCACCTTTAGTCGGCCCCGACCAAATCGCGGCCGACGGAGCAACCAATCCAACATTACTACAGACGTTCCGACGGTCGGCCATCCAACCGTCATCGTCAGTTGCCTTTGCTCGTAATAGTGTATGTACAGTTGTCATGCCACCTTTGGTTATCTATATCTTATATTACATGGGGGCACACTTAAAGTTTTGCACTTCTAGCTAATCGGAACTATTTGAATTTCGAATGTTATATTTTTTTAAACGTTGCAACCTTCTTAGTGTGTATGTAATTAATAAACTCAAAAACTACACCCTGAGTAACATAGGCTATTTTTTATCCCGGTAATGTGTTCCCACGGGAACCGGGAACGAGTAAACTAAATCACGCGGGCGGAGCTGGGGCGATCAGCTAGTACATCTATATATTCAAAGCCTGCCACCTGCTTTCAAAGCAAGCGATAGCCGCTATAGTTGTGGCAGTTACATTGGTGCCCCAAAATAAAAAAAGAAAGAATTATACTTAAGTATATATATTGTAATACATTATAACTATTGTAATATATAATTATATATTACAACTAGCGGACCCGACTGACGTTGTACTGCAAAAAAAGAACCAAATTGTGAATTTAAACCACCCTTTGTGGCTTATACCCAATCTATATAAAGTATTCTCAAAGGTTATATTGGACAGAATTAGTTTAGTACTAGATCAAAATCAGCCTAGAGAACAATCTGGATTCCGAAGAGATTTTTCAACAATGGACCATATCCATGTCATAAAACAAGTCATAGAAAAAAGTAACGAGTATGGAAAAGTGTACTATCTGGCATACGTAGATTACAACAAGGCATTTGACTCGCTAAAACATAAATAAATATGAGAAGCTCTACACTCTCAAGAAGTAAACCCAAAATATATCAGAATGATTAAAAATATATATAAACAGTCAACAGCCAAAGGTCCCTAAAAGAAATCATGAAGAACCCTCATCTACCAATGAAGAGCAAGACTACGGTTTTTAACTCATGCATACTACCATGTTTGACCTATGGATGCCACACCTGGGCGCTTACTGATAAACAAAGCGAAGCACTTGGTGTGTGCCAGCGAAGGATGGAGAGAAGCATACTAAACATCAATATACGGGACAAGATTAGGCTATCAAGTATAAGGAGAAAGACTAAAGTTACAGATGTCACATATACAGTGAGAAAACGTAAATGGAAATGGGCAGGCCATATGATAAGAAACAGGCGAAATAAATGGTCCAAAGTTGTCACTATGTGGTACCCTCGTGATGGGAAGAGAAAACCTGGAAGACAAAAAATGAGATGGGAAGATGAAATTAAAACAAATACTGGGATAACATGGCGCATAAAAGCCAGAAACCGAAAAGAATGGCGAACTCTAGGGGAGGCCTATGCCAAGGGCAAGCTGATACCGATGTCTTGAATGGCGAACTCTAGGGGAGGCCTATGCCAAGGGCAAGCTGATACCGATGTCTTGAATGGCGAACTCTAGGGGAGGCCTATGCCAAGGGCAAGCTGATACCGATGTCTTGAATGGCGAACTCTAGGGGAGGCCTATGCCAAGGGCAAGCTGATACCGATGTCTTGAATGGCGAACTCTAGGGGAGGCCTATGCCAAGGGCAAGCTGATACCGATGTCTTGAATGGCGAACTCTAGGGGAGGCCTATGCCAAGGGCAAGCTGATACCGATGTCTTGAATGGCGAACTCTAGGGGAGGCCTATGCCAAGGGCAAGCTGATACCGATGTCTTGAATGGCGAACTCTAGGGGAGGCCTATGCCAAGGGCAAGCTGATACCGATGTCTTGAATGGCGAACTCTAGGGGAGGCCTATGCCAAGGGCAAGCTGATACCGATGTCTTGAATGGCGAACTCTAGGGGAGGCCTATGCCAAGGGCAAGCTGATACCGATGTCTTGAATGGCGAACTCTAGGGGAGGCCTATGCCAAGGGCAAGCTGATACCGATGTCTTGAATGGCGAACTCTAGGGGAGGCCTATGCCAAGGGCAAGCTGATACCGATGTCTTGAATGGCGAACTCTAGGGGAGGCCTATGCCAAGGGCAAGCTGATACCGATGTCTTGAATGGCGAACTCTAGGGGAGGCCTATGCCAAGGGCAAGCTGATACCGATGTCTTGAATGGCGAACTCTAGGGGAGGCCTATGCCAAGGGCAAGCTGATACCGATGTCTTGAAAAGGAAATATAATAATAATATAGTAAAGTAATATTATAATATCTTTAATTAATAATTATTTAGTAATTTCAAAGTTAAAATCATACACAATTGAAATTAATGCTAAACTCTAAATTTAGTTGATAAGAAATTTGTTAATTAATGTTAAACAGTTACAAAAATTAATAGGATATAATATAATAATAATATTATTATTATATTATTAACCCTCGACATCTGATTCTGTTCATGTGTCATTTTTATCTGTAAATAATTTTAAATATTTTATTAACTATCTTGCCAATATTTATAGGTACAGATTTATACAGATTTTTAAATAATAGTACATACCAATAAGTTTATAAATTACATTACAAAGTTATAACATCAATTTTATAAAAATGAATATGCGATTTGACATGACGTGTCAATCGTCAAAAATCCAAACAATAGTATTACGACATAAAAAAATGGATAATGATACTGAATAACGATGATAACAAGAGCCAGGAGCAAAAATGCGCAACCACCACCCCCGGACTCATCACTTAGCTCCGCCTCGCAAGCGTCGGACCGCACACCTGCGACACAAGTGCTTGCTGAGGCGTTGAGCTCATCATCAAGTGATGAGTATTTTTCTCCGCCGACGTCGTCAACACCTGTACGTCGTCGAGGAAGAGGCCTATCTACAAGCTCCTTACATCTATTCTGAGAAGTAAAATAAACTCACACATATTATCTAATAATATCTTAGATAACGCTCAGAATGGAGGTAGGGCTGGGTCTCGTGGTACTAAGGAGCTACTCCTCATTGATATGGCCATTAGCCAACAAGTCAAGCGGAGTAGGGGCGCCCTATCTACTGCCTGGATTGACTACAAGAAGGCCTATGAATCGGTGCCTCATTCATGGCTGAGGAGGATTTTAGAGTTCTATAAAATTAATCCGACTCTTAAATCCTTCTTAATCTCATGTATGGGGCAGTGGACCACAGTCCTTCGTCAACCAGGTAGTGGTTGGTATGCCTCTGATCCGCATGACTTGATAAGGATTGAGCGTGGTATATTCCAGGGCGACAGTTTGAGTCCATTATGGTTTTGTTTAGCACTGAATCCACTTAGCACATTGCTGAAGGATTCAGGGCTAGGCTACCGGTTTCGTAGAGGGGGTGAGGTTATTTCTCACCTGATGTATATGGATGACCTCAAACTATTCACACCGAAGCACCAAGATTTAGTGACATTATTAAAAACTACGGAAGTTTTTAGTAATGCAATTAAGATTAAGTTCGGTGTTGATAAGTGTGCGGTTATGCATGTACAGCGGGGGAAGGTTGTAAATTCACCGGATCTACAACTTTCTCAGATAATAACCCTCAAATCTCTCTCCGAGACCGAAACATACAAATACCTAGGTATGTCAGAGTCATTGGGTATAGCGGTAGAGGATATTAAGAAATCGGTGAAAGAACGTTTTTTTGGCCGCCTGACCTTTGTCCGGTGGTAACAAAATGGGGGGCTTTCAACGGTTGGGTGATACCTTTATTGTTATACTCCTTTGGCATACTTAGGTGGACTCAAACGGAACTAGACGCCCTGGATGGCGAGTCGAGTCCGTCAACAACTGACATTGCATCGAATGTTACACCCACGATCTTCTGTCATGAGACTGTACATTCCGCAGAAGTGGGGGGGTCGAGGCTTTTTGAATGCCAAGAACCTCCACAACCATGAAGTGTGCAGTCTGAGAGATTACTTTCTACAGGACGGGTGTGACATTCATTGCTAATATCACAGCCTTGGCAGGAAGACTTAGCTCAGCTGCCTATGCGGTTAGAAAGATAAGGTCTCTGACTGACGAAAAAACGGCACGATTAGTTTATTTTAGCTACTTTCATAGCGTTATGTCATATGGTCTGCTGCTGTGGGGCTCAGCTGCCGATATTGAGACAATATTCATATTACAGAAACGAGCTATACGAGCAATCTATAGACTCGGACCCCGTGACTCGCTGAAAGAATTATTTAAAGAAATTAATATTTTAACAGTTGCTTCTCAATATGTTTACGACAACATCTTATATGTACGGAAGAACATAGATCTCTTCAAAAAAAATTCCGATAACCATAATTTTAGTACAAGAAATAAAAATAAACTGGCAATGACAAAAATTAGACTTCATAAAGTTGGTAATTCGTTTGTTGGCAAATGTATAAAAATTTATAATAAAATTCCTCAGGATTTGGTTGACATGCCTCTTAATAAGTTTAAAATAGTAGTTAAAAAATGTTTGATGATGAAAGGCTACTATAATGTAGACGAATATCTTAATGATAAAAATGCACGGTCACCCTAATCTTCTGTTGTTGGCCACTCGTATAATACAATAGAAACTAATTGTAACAATGTAAACAAAACAATATTAAAAAAGAAAATGGATAATCTACCTGAGTTTCTTGCTGGTCTCTTCTCAGGAGAACCAAATTACCGAACCAGCGAAAGAATCATTTTCTAATGGTTATTTATGTACTTACTTAATTTAGTATTTTTATAATATTACTTGACAAAATTGTAAAATTTTGACATTCATAAGTGCTCTTTATGTGCCTAAACTGAATAAATGAAATTGATTCTTTGATTCTTGATTCTTTGATTGCGATGTCGTGATGGTTGACAAGGGCCTGACACCTCTTTCCTTGGCTAACGAGAACTGGCGTAAACCAAAGGTGCTAGGTACTGAAGACCGTAGGGACGTATGGAAGAGTAAGGAGCTACACGGGCGGTTCTACCGGGTCTTAACAGGACCCGACGTAGACCTGCTCGCTTCGGTGAATTGACTGCGTTTTGGGGACCTCTTTGGGGAAACTGAAGGTTTTGCCTGTGCAGTTGTAGATGAGGTTATCAAGACGAACAACTATCGGAAATACATCATGAAGGACGGTACGGTCGGTACATTTGTCGAGCATGCCACCGTTCTGGTGAATTACTTCGCCATATTATTTCCGGTTGTTCGTATCTTGCTAACACCGAGTACTTGCATAGGCGCAATCAAGTAGCCAGGATAATCCACCAGCAACTTACTCTTCAATATGGCCTTATTGAGTTTGAAGTACCGTACTATAAGTACACACCAGTGCCAGTTCTTGAGAATGGTCGTGCATTGCTCTACTGGGACCGATCAATCATCACGGACAGGACTATTGTTGCCAATAGGCCCGATATCGTGTTGGTTGATCGGACCCAGCGTCGGGCAGTGCTCGTCGATATCGCCGTCCCGCATGACGAAAATCTCGTGAAGGCAGAGAAAGACAAACTTAGTAAATACCTTGATCTGTCCTTCGAGATAACCGCCATGTGGGACGTAGACTCGGCGATTCGGCTGAACTTCGATATTTTCCGTGAAGCGACTGCCATCTGACCTTCACAACCCATGGGCGATATCGAAGTTCTGTAGTTAGACCGGTCGGATTTTTGATTTACCACGTCCGACCGGTATTAATAATAATTATGTCGGGCCGACCGCCCTACACACGTTCCAATTAGGTTGTTGTCGGATGGTCGGGCCAGACCAAATCGGAGCGTCTGTTAGTAGTTTAAGTGTACCCTATAATTAATAGGTACCTACAGGTCCCAAAAAAATAGTAAGTAGGTAGTACACAAACAATATTATTATTAACCTCGTCACCTATTCAATATCAAAAGTCATTCAAGGTTTCCCCTGTGTTACTCAACGTGGAGTTTCACAAACATCTCGCGTCACTATATACTCGTACGTAGTTATGTTACGCTCGCTGGTGATGTGATGATGAGTGTAGTGGTGATTGTTGGTGGTGTGGGGACTATGTCACAGTACGGATTTGCCCCGCAACTTATGTATAATATAAATATTAAATAAATCACATCATCTTCCCTGTATGTTTGTAACCCGCGAGACGCCTTAGTTAGACCGTCGCACTCGATTCGTAGGTATTTCAGTCGACCTCGCCCGAACGAGTAGTTAAGTATATCTACTACGTGCTTGCAGCTGTATTTTGCATGATGATAAAACAAAAAACGTAAATTGACGCGTTTCATATAAATTCGTCCATTCTTTTATTTATTTATTTGAGGAACATTAAACAGTTACACATTATGTTACCAATAACCTATGCACTAAATACATAAATTGAGTGAACGTGTAAGTCCACGAAGTAATTCAGAATGAGAAAAGTAGCATAAAGAAACGTGCACGTAAGTTAAGTTGGGTACCGCTAATTTCAATATATATTATGTATTTATAATGTTTAAAGGAATTGGAATAGGATTGTCCGAAAATATTAGTATCAGCGAGATACTATACGTTTCAAGAATGTGCTACTGGGAGTGAAGAACAGCCGCGGAGCGCTTGACAAAACCGTGCTGTTAAAGAATAATTATCTGCCTGCCCTTATCCCAATGATTTGGGGTCGGCACAATATGTTTTCATTTTCCATACATCCCTGTCTCACGTCATCACCTCAGTCATTCCTTTCCTGTTCATATCCTCTTTCACGCATTTGATCCATCTTTTCTCGGGCCCACCTCGACTTCTCAAGCCCTCTACATTCATACTTTGCACTTTTCTTACCACGTTACTTTCCTCTCTTCTTATAACATGTCCATACCATGATAGCCGTTCACATATCACTTTTTCATTCGTCATTTGTGGGCATTATGAGCCCACGCAAAATGGGAATGCTCATTTTGCCAGCAAAATAACCCAGCAGCAGAAAAAAAAGGAAGTAAAATAATAAAAAGAATAAAGTAAAGAGTCGGAACAAGCAGAGAGAGATTGAGTGCTTATACTGTGGACTTCACATACTATCACACATATATCACACATACTTTCACACATACTTCACATATATATAATGTTCGCGAGAACCGCACGTTTTAAACGTTCGTTTCTCTGCCGAGCGATAGTGGCCTGGAACTCCCTGCCTGTGCACGTGTTTCCTCCCACATATAGCCCTGGGTTCTTTAAGCGGAGCGTGAAGACGTGAAGAGGCACATCAGTAGGTCGTGAAGTTGAGGGCCACTCTCTATAGTGTTGTGTGCTGTGAGAGTGGCCCACAATCGCTAGACGTGGGCGTGGGCGGCGTCAATTTGGCGAACCCAAACTAAAAAAAAATTATGTATCTGTTTGTGAGATATTTAACTTTAAAGCACATTTTTTTGGTAAAACAGGGCGCCCCACACTGGTCCCAAACTTAAAAAAGTGGACATTGATAGTAGACCGCTGATATTTTTTTTATTGTTGATACAGTGATAACAGATAAGGTAAAAAAATATTATTGTCCTACTTCAAATACTTTTCTGTAAAAAAATATTTCTTTTTTTTTGTATGGGAGTTATTACATTTTATTCAATTTCTATAAAACCTTAATGGGATAATGAGATGGGTTGCCATCTCGACATCGCTTATGGTTTTTGAGACATATGTTAGAAAACTAATAATTCTGAGTATTTGGCTCGAAGAAACTTATTGCTTATCTCTGCGTACTTTCGAGATAATAGTGACAGAAAATAACAATTGTTTTTTAATGTTAATTGTTCGCTTTTTTTAATCATAGCCATACTTTAGCACATATAATGTATGCTAAATGTCAAATAAATAAAAAGAGACTTTGCTGTAAAAGAGGTTATGGGGGCTCACTAATGACTGAAAAGCTATGACCTTTCTGAAGGAGTACTTTCATCAGTTCTAAAAAACCCACCAAAATGAAGACAAATAAAGCTGCAAACATAAAGTTGAATTGTTCACAAACGATTCTGAAAATATATTTTGTTGAAAGATTAATATTTGGGTCTTATTCTCTTGAGAAATCTCTATTTCCTCGTTTTCCAACGAAAGCAATTCATTGTTCAAGATCAAAGCACTAGCCTCTGGTAATAACTGTTTATGTAAACGAGCAAACTTTGGTTTGATATGGCTGATGTAAGGATCTGAGCTAATTAGAAAGCTGTGGATAATGTCTAAATTAGTCTGAACTCTACCAATTTTTCTTGTATGTTCCATTCTAACATTCCGGAAATCTTTATTCCTCGCTTTGGAAACTTCTTCGGAAAGCATGACTATCGGAATAAAGGAGAAATTTTCACAAATATCAGCACCGTGTATCAACAATTTATGGACACTTGAAGGCATGTAATACCATGGATATAAGTTTACATACAGAATTGCTGTTTCTTTACAATATTCCCTAAACAAGTTGGTATTAACACAGATATAAGAATACTATACTAGTACCGATGAACCATCTCATAGAAGGAATATTGGCGACGATTTAAAGGCGTCTTTAGGGCTAGCTAAATAATTTTCGATAAATTCCTAATAGATGGCAGTGTATTGTGTGCGAAAAATACGTAATAGATGGCGGTATATTATGTGTGCGAAATATACATAATAGATGGCAGTATTTTACGTTATAATCCCCCATTTTTTTATTTTATTTTAATTTATTTATTACAGTAATAGACAAACAAGCTAGTTTCATTGTCCCCCAAAACCGAGTCAATGGTTTGACTGGGGGATCGAGTTTCCGTACATTTACACAATAGGTACATTACATTTTCAATACTATTCAGTAGGTGTTACAAATGGCGTTAAAAAACGAAACACAAAAACACTACTTATATTTTTATCGAATCCAACAGATATCCTTTTAGTTTTCTTCTAAAAACAGTTTTACTGGACCATGAATGAACAGTTTCTATTGTCCCGATTATTTCCTAATAGATGACAGTATTTTAACTTCTTATCAGAGTTCATTGGAGAGGAGATTATTAAATATTGGATGGAACCAGGCGTTACTCGGCGAAAATCCATGACACAGCAATGGTAAGTAAAATATTTAAAAAAAAACACTTTAAACTTATTTTAAATTTCTTAATAGCACTATTTTTCGCAGGATTAAAAAGACAACAAAACGTCGACAATTGTTTCGCCTCTAAACGAAGCATTATCAAGACTGTCTCAGAGAGAACAGCAAGTTTAAAGTGTTTTTTTAAAAATATTTTACTTACCATTGCTGAGGAGATTATTATTAGTTATTATTACCACTGGTAGTCTATCAGGAACAATTTTTTTGGGCCTGTCGTGTTAGTTGAATTATTTTAAACTAGGTGGCGTTACGGGTAATGGTTCATAATATTTAAACAATATCTTTCGTTTTAGTCAGGAATTCCATTCTAGGATAATATATCTATATTTTAAAAGTTTTTCTACGATTAAATAAGTAGTTTTCGGGTCTTTAAAACTCCAATTTAAGTTTTTTTAATAAAATGTCATCACAGCGCCACGGTACACATGTCGGCTAGAATAGGTACTGCTATAAATTTGGCTGGCGATGGTTTGTCATCAATAACTCTTGCTAAAGCACAGATAGATGTCGCTGATATTAAAATTGAATAAGCCCTCTGGTTACGTAACTTTTGCACAATAGGATAATATTATTATAATATAGAAATACATTGTCACCTATTGATACCTATTTATATTTATTTTGAAGCGACTTATTAATAAAAACAATAATGAAATACCTACATACTTGTCTTGAATAAAAAAAAACAAGAAAAACCTGGCCAAAAAAAGAACAAAAAACTATATAGTCAAATTGAGAACCTCCTCCTTTTTAGAAGTTTGTTGAGAATATAAAGAATTTGTTAACAAAAACAAAAACTAATTTCCTAGGATTTGAACCCGGATCATCGTTGATGTTTGCAGTATGTTAAATATTATATCCAGTGTCATGCACCTACGCTATTTATGGAATTTAATTTAATGGTGAAATACTGTAATACAACACAAACGGGGACATGATTCGGTAATAATATAAAATTTTATAGTGAATGTTTCTTGTAGTTTTAGCCCTAAAAAGGCCTCTTTCATCGCTCCAGTGTGACTGCTATATTATTATAATGATGTAGAGGTAGCCTGTTTTCAACCGACTTCCAAAAAAGGAGGAGTTAAGGTGTTTGATACCTCATATCTTTGGACTGGGTGAACGGATTTTGAAATTTATTTTTTTAAATGAAAGGGACTAATTCCCGAATGGTCCTATTTCAATTTGGTCCCATTCTGACAATTATTTGGTCCCATTTCGGTAATTTGAAGTCGGTCGAGATGTTGAGTCAATTTTTGACGTGCTTTATTTTTCCAAGGGCGTAAGCAGAGATATATTTGCCCAGTTTACACCGATTTTGAAGGTTTACAAATATGTAACTACTTAGCCTAGGTAGGTTAGGTAGCTCTCAGGGAAAGTACCTACTTTCCAAACCAACCTCATCTACCGCACGACCGATCAACAGACGTGGCTCACGAAGGAGGTGGAGCGACGGGTCGCCGCGGGGGAGAGGTCGATGCCCTCCTATGCGGCGGTCCTCGCAAAGCCGAAACCAACGTTCTCCGTCCTGGTGTCGTCCGGTGATGAAAAAGATAGTAGTGAGAGAGTGATCGAGGATGTAAGGAAGGCCCTGGATGCGAGGGAGACGGGCATCCAGGTAAGAAAGGTGAGGGACAAGAGGGTAGTTCTGAGTTGTACCTCACGGGACGACCTCGAGAGGGCACAGGCTAGGCTGAGTGCCAACAAGAAACTTCTTGTTGAGGACGCACCAGCCAAGCACCCCCTCGTGGTCCTCCGGTTCCTGATGAGGTACAACTCGGATAGCGACATACTGGCTGCCTTACAAAAACAGAATAAACACCTGCTGGATGGGCTGTCACCAGCCGAGTCTGCGGCAACTGTGAGGTACCGGAGGAGGGCACGGAACGACCTAGAGTGCCATGCCGTCCTCCAGGTGCATCCCAAGTTGTGGCAGAGACTGGTGACAGCTGGGCGGGTCTACATAGACATCCAGCAGGTGCGAGTTGAGGATCAATCCCCCGTCGTCCAGTGCACCACGTGCCTCGCGTACGGCCACGGCCGCAGGAACTGCGCCGAGGCTGGGGAAACCTGCAGTCATTGCGGGGGACCTCATCTGAGGGCTGCATGTCCTGCGGCTTTGGCCGGCCGCGGGCCCACTTGTGTAAATTGCTGTCGGGCTAAACTACCAGACGCTAGTCATGCGACGTTTAGCCGGGATTGCCCTGTCCGCGTCAAGTGGGACGCCATAGCGCGGTCCTCAGTATCGTATTGCTGCCCCGGCTACAACGTCGCCCAGGTTAACCTCCAACGGGGAGAGTTGGCCACTACCGAGCTCATGCTAGAGGCCAAGAAGCGCAAGATCGCTTTTGCTTTGGTGCAAGAGCCCTACGTTGGGAACATCAAAGCGATGAAGTCGTACGGAGGGGCGAGGATCTTCCAGAACACCTGCCGAGGTGAGGGCACTGTTAAGGCCGCTGTCGTGGTCTTCGACTACGACATCGACGTTAGCCAGTGCCCCCAACTCACCACCAACAACGTTTGTGTGGTGATGCTTCGGACCAGGGTCTGGGAGATGCTCGTCGTTTCGTACTACTTTGAGCCCAACGTACCTCTTGCACCATACTTGGAGCACTTGGCCCGAATTAGAAGAGAGCTCGGTACGCCAAAACTTCTCGTTGGAGGGGACGCCAACGCGAAAAGCGCCTGGTGGGGTAGCCCGACAGACGACGACCGGGGTGACGATCTGTCTGCTCTCGTGGGGGAGCTTGACCTTCACGTACTCAACGACGGGGGTGGGCCGACCTTCGACACGGTTCGAGGGACGACCCACCTCACCAGCTATGTCGACGTGACCTGCTGCAGCGTGGACTTGCTCGGATTGGTGAACGGCTGGCGAGTAGTCAAGGACCTGGCTACCTCCGACCACAATGGGATGCTATTCAAAATTCTGCTCGAAAGAGCCAAAGGTATCGCCGTGGAACGCACGACCCGTGTGTACAACACCCGCAAAGCTAAATGGGGGGACTTCCACAGTAAGTTCAGCGAGGTAAGCTCGCTGAACCGAATCACTGTGGAAGATATCCAGCCCATTTGCGATGCGGGTGCTCTGAACGGACTTGTGCGAAAGCACACGGAGTCGGTCGCCGAAGCATGTGACCACGCGATACCTAAACACAAATCTCGGCACAGATTTAGCATCCCATGGTGGTCGGAGGAGCTGGAACAGATGAAAAAGTCAGTCGCCACCAAGAAGCGCAGAGTCCATCGCGGCGGCAGTGGGTAGTCGAGGAGTACGTGACGGCCAAGGCCCTTTACGTGAAGCAGGCTAAGGCGGCCCAAATTAAGTCATGGAAGGAGTTTTGTGAGCGTCAGGATAGGGAAGGGGTGTGGCAGGGCATCTACAGGGTCATACGCAACACTTCGAGACAGGAGGAGGACTTACCTCTCGTACATGGTGGAATCCAGATTGACCAGCAGAACTCCGTCAGGGTACTGGCGGAAGTCTTCTACCCCGTGGATTCCCCACGGGAAGACACACCAGAGCACAGCCGCATTCGACTAAAAGCCGAGACAGTGGGGCCCGCGCCCCATGATGATCATGAGCCGGACCTCACTGAACACGAGCTGCGTGCGGCTGTGCTCAGCTTCAATCCGAAAAAGGCTCCCGGGGTGGATGGTTTCACGTCGGATATCTGCACACGGGTTGTGCTGGCTAATCTGGACACCCACCTTTTTTTTTTTTTTTTTTTTTTTTTTTTTTATATTTGGTTCGCCAAATTGACGCCGCCCGCCTGGTGGTAAGTCGTGACGACGTCTAGCGATTGTGGGCCACTCTCACAGCACACATTACTATTGAGAGTGGCCCTCAACTTGACGACCTACTGATGTGCCTCTTCACGCTCCGCTTAAAGAACCCAGGATTATATGTGGGAGGAAACACGTGCACAGGCAGGGCGTTCCAGGCCACTATCGTTCGGCAGAGAAACGAACGTTTAAAACGTTCGGTTCTCGCGAACATGCTATCCACTGTGTGGGGGTGGCATCTCTGCCCGGCACGAGTCGTTCGGGATCGGAAGGAAGAGGGTGGGATCAGATTGAAGAGCTCTTCAGAACACTCGCCGTGGTAAATACGGTAGAATGCGGCCAAGGAAGCTATTGTTCGGCGCTGAGCTAGCGGCTCAAGGCTTCCCGTTACCTCCGGACAACCAATAATACGGATAGCCCGTCGCTGCATAGCGTCGAGAGCGTCCAGCAGATACTTCGCGGAGCCGTCCCAGAGGTGAGAGCAGTATTCGACGCAGGGTCTAATCTGCGTCTTGTACAGCAGACACCTCTGGTCCGGTGTAAAGAATCTCTTTACCTTATTCAGTATTCCTAGTTTCCGCGAAGCTAGCCCTATACATCTTTCGATGTAGTTTTTATTATTGAGCTCTCGACGAACGTCTATGCCAAGGATATCAAGGTTGTCCTTCATTGGTAATAATGCATTCTGAAGAGAGGGTAGGGGAAGGAAAGGGGATTTCTTCGCAGTAAATGCACACGCCTGTGTTTTGCGGGCATTGAACTCGACCAGGTTCTCGGTACCCCATTGAGAGATACTGTCGAGGTTACGGTCGAGATCAGCCACGAGTCGTCGTCTCTCCTCCTCAATCTCAGATCGCCCCGCCGTCGGACGAACCGAGTAACTCCCGTGCAGTGTGCTGTCATCTGCATAGCAATGAATGTTCCCGAGGGATAGCATATCATTGATATGCAGAAGAAAGAGAGTTGGTGATAGTACGGACCCCTGCGGTACCCCGGCATTCACTTGCAAGAAGCGAGAAGCCTGGCCATCGCAGAGGACCCGCACTCGGCGCTCGTTTAAAAAGCTGGCAATCCAGCTGCACAGTTGAGGAGGTAGACCATATGCCGGAAGCTTGGAAAGGAGCGAAGCATGCCAGACCCTATCGAAGGCTTTGGCGATGTCCAGGCTAATAGCCAAGGACTCGCCGTGCCTTTCCATAGCCCCACCCCAGACATGCGTTACGAATGCCAGAAGATCACCCGTTGATCGCTTTGGCCTGAAGCCGTATTGTCGATCATTGATTAGCGAGTGATCCTCTAGGAATTGCATGAGCTGCTTATTTATAAGGAGCTCAAGCACCTTGCAAATGACTGAGGTGACAGCTATGGGTCGATAGTTGCCTGGATCGGACCGATCCCCTTTCTTGGGGATCGGTTGTACGTTCGCCTCCTTCCAGACCTCCGGCACGAGCCCTGAAGAGTATGACAGGCGGTACAGACGCGTTAATACTGGAGACAACTCAGCTGCACATTTTCGTAGCACCACCGCCGGAATGCCGTCAGGGCCACTGGCTTTCCGCGTGTCGAGTGACCGCAGCACTGCCCGTACATCACATTGCCTGATAACAATATCAGGCATTGTGTGGCCACAGTTGGCGATGGCGGGGGGCTGCAGGCCACGGTCGTCGACCCGGGAATTAGCCGCAAAGAGGTCTGCGAGCATATCCGCTTTCTCTTGGGCTTTGTGAGCCAGTGTTCCATCTGGGTAACGCAGCGGTGGCAGCGAGGGCTGACAAAAGTTAGATTGCACGGCTTTGGCCAGTTGCCAGAATCCACGGCTGCCCGTGGGATGGGAAGTGAGCTCCTGACCAAGCCGCGCGACGCGCTGGGCATCCGCTCTCTTAAAGGCCCTCTTACTCGACTTTGTGGCCCGGTTGTACGCTGCTTTGAGGTGGCCCACGTTTGGGTCGCGCACAGCCCGGGCCCTGATCCAGGCGCGATATGCCGACTGTTTTTGTCGAACAGCTTTGGCACAATCTCGCCCGAACCAGGGACGGGCTCTGCGGATACTGGCGACATCAGTGAAAGGGATGTAATAATCCATCCCTAAACTGATCTCGCCAGCAATAGCAGAAGCACTATCCGAAGGAGCCTTTCCTACAAAGCAGCGCTGGCTCCAGGGGACGGACGCAAAATAATCGCGTAGACCGTCCCAATCCGCTGACGAGTAGTGCCATAGTCGTCGTAACCTTACCCTCTTCAACAAATGTTTTCGTCTCGGATGTTTTCCCAAAGGCTGGAAGGAGGCGACCGTGATCGCGTTACGGAAGCCGGGTAAAACCGACTACCAGGATCCACAGTCGTACAGACCCATTGGGCTGCTACCAGTGTTTGGGAAAATATTCGAGAAGATGCTGGTTAGGCGGCTGGTATGGCACCTAGCACCGAGGATGAGCCCCCGTCAGTACGGCTTCATGCCGCAGCGCAGTACCGAGGACGCCCTCTGCGCCCTGGTGGGCCACGTGAGGGGCGAACTTCGCAAGAAGAAGCTCATCACGATGGTCTCACTGGACATAGAGGGCGCCTACGATAACGCGTGGTGGCCTGCCATCAAGGTTCGACTGGCGGAGGAACAGTGTCCACCGGTGTTACGTGCGGTGCTAGCCGACTACCTCAGCGAGAGGAGGGTACGAGTGAGGTACGGGGGCTGCGAATACGTTAGGGACACCACCAAGGGCTGCGTGCAGGGCTCCATCGGAGGCCCTATCCTCTGGAATCTCCTCCTCGATCCCCTATTGAAGGGTCTCACGGAGAGAGGCGACTATTGTCAGGCTTTTGCCGACGACATAGTCGTCATCTTTTCCGGGGACACGGCAATGGAGATCGAGCGCCGCGGCAATGGCGCCCTCAAGTATGTCCGGTCTTGGGGTGTCATGAACAAGCTGAGGTTTGCACCGCACAAAACGTGCGCTATGGTGCTTACCAATAAGCTTGATTATGACACCCCACGCCTGAGCATGGGCGGGGTCGACATTGCAATGGCGGAGGAAATCAAGTTGCTGGGGCTGACGATCGTTCAATGCCCACGTCGCAAACGTGTGCGAACGGGCATTGGGCGTCTACAAGCGGGTGTCGTCAGCCGCCAGATCCAGCTGGGGCCTCCATTCGGAGATAATCCGGATTATCTATACCGCTACAGTGGAGCCCATCATCACATATGCAGCAGCAGCTTGGGCGCCAGCGACAGAAAATAAATCAGTACAGAAGAGACTCAACGTGGTGCAGCGCGGCTTCGCACAGAAGCTGTGCCGGGCCTACCGGACGGTGTCTCTCAACGCCGCGTTGGCATTGGCCGGCCTGCTCCCCTTGGACATTCGGATCAGGGAAAATGCTTGCCTGTACGAATCGAAAAGGGGGGTAGGGCGGCCAGTGCTGGCCGACCGGGATGTAGAGACACCGTTCCCATTCAGCCAGAGACCTCATCCAGCCGACCATATTAGCAGGCAATTCATGTGCCTCAACTCCCAGAGTGATGTGGCAGTCCTGGTAGGCGATGCAGTACGTATTTTTACAGACGGCAGCAAGATTGATGGCAAGGTTGGAGCCGCTCTGTCGATCTGGGAACGACAGACGGAAACCGGAGCCATCAAACTTGGACTGTCGCCCTACTGCACCGTCTACCAGGCCGAATTGCTTGCAATATGCTCATGGCTACGAGGCTCGCGGCTGAAAGGCCCGGTACACGCTTCGCAATCATCAGCGACTCCCGATCGGCCCTCGAATCCGTTACCAACCACGCCTCCACCCACCGCCTGGCCGTTGAGGCCAGGGCCAACATCAGGGCCGGCGAGGTCCAGGGCAGAGAAATTTCCCTGTTCTGGATCAAAGCGCACGCCGGTCTGGAGGGTAACGAGAGGGCCGATGAGCTGGCGAAGAGTGCCGCGTTGAGTCTGAAAACCCGACCCTCCTACGATCAAGTGCCGGTTTCATTCGTCAAACGAATTCTCCGTGAGAAGTCGGTTGGCGAATGGAATCGGCGATACACAGAGGGCGGGGTCGCCGGCGTAACCAAGTTGTTTTTCCCTGACGTACGCGCAGCCCACAAATTCGTCGTCAAAGTGGGTACTGAGTACCTGCTCACACAGATACTCACAGGGCACGGCGGGTTCGCCTCGTACTTGCATCGTTTCAAGTGCAAGGCGAGTCCGTCGTGTGCCTGTGACGCCACCGTCGACGAAACCGTGTCTCACCTCCTGTTCGAGTGTCCCATCTTTGGGGCACTACGGTATGACCTGCAGATGTCCCTGGCAACAGATTTTAGTTTAAATAGTGTAGGGCAATTATTACTAGACAGGAATACTAGGGGGAAGGTAACAGCCTTCCTGACTCATGTGGCAGGACGTGCGGTGGAGAGAAACAGGACCTAGGAACCCCCGGCTGAACATCTATGATAGGCTTATGCCGCCAGCATAAATCGCTCTCAGCCGGGAAGTTAACCGCAAGGTCCTGCTTCTACCCACCGCACCACAAAGTCTCAGAAATCATTATTGTGGTGTCTAGTTTATTGTTTTATAATGATATTTTTATTATTGATGATTTATATTTATTGATTATTTTATTTTATTTTGACAATTTTTTTAGAAAATTTGTTACACTTTTCTAAATGTTATTTTGCTGAATTATTTTAATCTTAAACTATGAACTATTCTATTTATACACCCATAATTTTAAGTTGCCCATACGATTGTTATTTTATTAATTTTAATTTTAATTATACACTATTGTTAACCCCTTAATTTATAGCTAGCTTTAAGACTCTAATTGTAAAGACTATTAAATAAAGTATGCCAGTAAAGCCTTGCTCATGGCAGGGAACCAATTCGCGGGCCAGGCCACAGCGCCTGGACTATAATAAAAAAAAAAAAAAAAAACAGACGTGGCTGTTCTGACAAACATGAAAGTTCGTGGAAATTACTGGCTAGGTAGGTAGCTACCTATATTGTCCCTGTCGGCGTCGACCGTGTCGAGCGCGTGCCGCTGCCGAGTGCCTAGATGCCGAGTTTGAGTTGTTCGCGCGTTGTGCGTTTCGTTCATGTACTTTTTTGGTTGACTTACATACTAAGTGACGCTCTCGGCTCTGCCCGCGTGGAATGACTTATTGATTGACGATGTTCTTTTCGTTTTAGCCGATTTAGAGGAAACAAAGTCAATTTGCACACATACATACAAACAGGGTAAGCAGAGGTGCATTATACACCCACAAATTGCCAGTAATTTGTTGATCCCACGTACCTAATATGGACAAGCCTATTGCCGTTGCCGGGTACTATAGAAAATCCATATCTACTCTGTAATTTAAACCATATATCCAAAGCCAGGACAGATGTTACATACATACATACATACCTACAACTAATAATAATCTTAGCAGTTCGAGCTTAGTGTCCTTATTCTGTCTGTAAAAACTGCAAGAATAGACTAGTATAGACAGATAAAAAGGCAGACAAAAGTAATAAATAAAAATACATTGCCCTGTTTTATTAATTTTATTTATCGCCTACTCTTAATTTTATCTCGCTGCGTCATTCATTCCTAATTAGTCTCATCACTTATCGGCTTAATTTACTTAAATTAATTATTATTATAATATAATATATATATAATATAATATATATAATATTAATTACACGATTTGTACTTAACATTTTATTAATTACTAGTGGTCGCCCGTGACTTCGTCCGCGTGGTGATTTGGATTTTTTCCTTTTCCCGTCGCGCCGCGTCATATTTTGAACAATTCACACAATATCTTTATAAATTGTAGCCTATGTGTTATTCTGATGTATAAGCTATATTATTGTAAAGTTTAATCAAAATCCGTTCAGTAGTTTTTACGTGAAACAGTAACAACATCCATACATACAAACTTTCGCATTTGTAATATTAGTAGGATATAGAGGTTTTTTTTTAATTCCGCGGTCCAAGGCCACGGCCGCTCTAACGTCCGTTGCCGGGTGTCTCTGGTTACAAGCAGAACTTATTCCCAGTGGCGCCCGGCGGAAGGATATAAAGGTAGTCCATTTTCAACCGAATTCCAAAAAAGGAGGAGTTAAGCTGATTGTTACCTCATATCTTTTGACTGGGAGAACAGATTTAGAAAATTATTTTTTTAATTAAAAGGGTCTAATTCCCAAGTGGTCCTATTTAATTTTGGTCCCATTTCGGTAATTTGAAGTCGGTCGGGTTGTTGAGTAAATTTTTAGAAGTGCTTTATTTTTCCAAGGGCGTGAGCAGAGATATTTTATATGCACAGTTTTCGCCACATACTGTACCTATCTTCTTTACTTATAATAAATCTGTAGAAGTGAAAATTCTGTACATTGAAAATATAAAAAAAAATAAAGGTGTTACTAGACCGACACCGAACCCAAAAATGTGATTAAAAACAATTTTTGTCTGTCTGTCTGTCTGTTTGTTCAAGCATCACGCAAAAGCTACCGGTTCGATTATGATGAAACTTGGTATAATTATTGTTTAATATCCTTTCCTGGGCACCACGCTGGGTACTTATTATCCCGGAAAAGTTTATTCAATAAAAAACAAACTTAATTTTGCGGTTCGATCCCTAGACTCGATTACTGTAATAAGTTTGTCGTAGGTTACGTCACCCGCAGTGGAGTTCACTAAGGGGCGCTGCACATGGCTAAGAGACTATAATATTTTATTTTAAGATACAATAAATACGATTCCGATCCCGAACGACTCGTGCCGGGCAGAGATGCCACCCCCACACAGTGGATAGCATGTTCGCGAGAACCGAACGTTTCAAACGTTCGTTTCTCTGCCGAACTATAGTGGCCTGGAACGCCCTGCCTGTGCACGTGTTTCCTCCCACATATAATCCTGGGTTCTTTAAGCGGAGCGTGAAGAGGCACATCAGTAGGTCGTCAAGTTGAGGGCCACTCTCAATAGTAATGTGTGCTGTGAGAGTGGCCCACAATCGCTAGACGTCGTCACGACTTACCACCAGGCGGGCGGCGTCAATTTGGCGAACCAAATATAAAAAAAAAAAAAAAAAAAACAATATCGCTCAACAGCTATCTATATCTATACTTATAATAAATCTGTAGAATTGAAAATTCTGTACATTGAAAATATCAAAAAAATAAATGGCAGGGGGTGTTACTAGACCGACACCGAACCCAAAAATGTAATTAATAACAATTTTTGTCTGTGTATCTGTTTGTTCAAGCATCACGCAAAAACTAACGGTTCGATTACGATGAAACTTGGTATAATTATTCTTTAATATCCTTTCCTGGGCACCACACTAGAAAGAAGAAAGAAATAAAGATTTATTATTCCACACACGTTACAAAAAATACAAAAACTAAAAAATAAACAATACAAAAAAAAAATGTACCATAAATAAATACATATAAATACACTAGTGTGGAATAAATGGCCGTCCCTCAGCGTAATGCTGTCTGCGTGGTGGTGCAAAACAGACAGCGCTGGTTTTCAGGGACGGCCGGATAGTAGTTACATAATATATTGAAATGAAAAACGTCACGCGAACACAAGCAAACAAAGAGAAAGAAAACAAAAGAGAGAAAGAAAAAAAAATACAAAAAAACATAGGTATTACAATCACAACAGTAACATTCAGAACTTATAAATATTATGGCACATCCGTGCCAACACAAGAAAAAAAAATGCGTTTTACCACCTTCCCTTCGCATCCATTCAGTGAATGATCGAAATGAATGACAGACAACAATGACACTTGCTTACTTACAAAATATATAGGACATGACGCGCGCTCGATCCTCGATCGAAACGGATATTTTGTTTGACATCCGTCTGTGTCCGGGCTTTTTAAAAATTCAGCCTATATAGCAGCCAGTAAACAAGTCGACCATTCGTAACAAAAATGCGCATTTGTGTAGTGTACCGCATGTCGTGTCGTATTCCTTGTTGTGTTGCATCGTGTCATGTGCATATTATAAGAAATTGTCTACACTTGCGAGCGGCGCCGACGCCGATTTAAGATCTCAAACACGGATTTTAATAAAAAATATATTTATTTGAAAATGGACAGAGTTACAGCTTATTACTAAACAAAAACAATTATTGATTAACTTAATTAGCTACTGCGTTTTTATACTAAGGAAATGTCTAATTTGCAATATGTGCTATGACGTCTGTTTGTGGCTATGTTGCTTCTTTAGCCTTGCTGACGAAGCTGATGTGAGGGGTTTGGGGTTCCTTGACTCCTCCCTCCCCAAGTGAGAAATTCACTGAAGGTGAAAACTTCGGCTTCAGGGAATTTCGGCATTTCATAATTACAACGGTGGCTATGATAAGGATTAGTATTATATACAGGCAGACAGTCCAAATGCTTGTATTGTATGAAATTATTTGGTCTTCTATCATTGGATAGTCACTATCACTGGCTTTAACACTTTGTAAAACTTCTTTCACGGCACTGAAGTCTACGTTTCGTAAATCTAGTTTCTTGGTACGTACTTCGAAGTTGCTGCTCAGCTCTGGTATTTGTATGGTGGATATTTGCGGCTTCATATCGGTTACGTTGGTGGCAGCGTTCACCAGTATTTCTCCAATGTAGGTTTCACAGGAACGTGTGGGTGTTACTATATATGTTCCATGGATGCTGTATTTTCGCATCTCATTGTTGCAGTTTTCGCTTACGATAGTACTATCTTCGGAGTAGATCATCCAGTCGTAGTCTGATATCTTCTGTATTTTTGTAGCTTCTATTTTTATGTGGTTCTGCAGGCATTGGGTATAGTTACTTTTCATGAGCATTATGTCTTCAATACACGTCTTCGTGGGGTATTGTACCAAATTGTTTTCTGTACATAGAAATTTGTTGTTCTCGATCTTTTCGCAGGGAGTTGCTACTGGAATGTACTTCAATCGATTCACCAATAGGTAAGGGTATTTAGGAATTATAGTGAAGGTATGTGTGATATTGTGGATTGGAATAGGGATTACCTTATAGTAATTATATGTTTCGGTATCTATTAAGGGAACTTCTAAAACGAAAACTAACTTTTGATTACCATCTATATAAGATTTTAAAACAATGTTGTGTTCTAATTTTATCAGATTATCGTGAGTAACTGGATATATAGTTTTTGCATGTGTATTTATAACTAATAAAGTATTATATAGTTCTGTAGTGTTAATAATGGATTGGTGTAAAACATGTAATTTACTAAATGCAATTGATGTTTCAATTTCTTGTATGTTTTCATAACAAGTACGAAAGTTACTCAGTACTTGGTACATGGAGTTCATCATGGTTAACAAATTATTGAATTTTGTCTCGTTTTGAGCAAGTGTTTTAATCTCTGTGGTTTTCAACCCTAAGTCTTTAATATTTAAATTAATTATTTCCGAATCGTTAACTAGTTTATCGAATGCTTTTTGAAATGATGACACTTTGCGTTCGACAATATGTTCCCTACTTTTTAAGCTGGCTATTTCCTTATTATATCTGATTGCATCTTCTTCATCTAAGTTGCCGGATATGGCTTTAACTAAGGTTCCTAAAGGACTAAATAAGGATCTCTTAACTCTAAAACTAATGGGTATTATTTGACTTAATCTATCCCGAATAATTTTAATTAAATTATCTACTTGTTTTTCTATCCCTAATAATTCCTTATCTAATTGATTTTTCCTAATTATTTGCTTTAAGTTTTCAAAATCTTGAATATTACTATCTATCTGTAATCCTATTGAAGTTAAATCTACAGACTTAAAAATCGTCCAAGTATTACTCTTCTTCACTGCTACTCCCAATTTCAGAGGTGCTATCCCCGCTATGATTCATAATCGGCGTCCAATTCCTATTGTTATTCGGTGTATTTATACCGGGTAAGGTACGCTGATTAAATTGACGATTATTACTATAACTTGGAGTAGGCTTAGATGTTCTATTAGTGTTACGATAGTCTTGGTTCTTTGATTCGTACACGGTTTGGAAGTTTTGTTCCTCCAGGACTACCCTTAACGCATCCTCCAATGTGGATACGTCGCGCATACGAACCTTTCTAACTAAAAATGATGGTAAACTGTACAAGAATATATGAAGTGATCTATTAGAATAAATACTTTGCTTTGCCCTACGTGAACCATCGTCAAGGTCAGTCTCCGCGATTTTAGCGAATAAAACACTTCTCAGATGCTGTAATCTGTGGCAAAAATCTAAGTAACTTTCATTCCTGCTAATCTTACAACTTTCTAGTTCTAATGCTAGACACTCCTCTGTACGCGGATCTCCAAAATGCTCACATAAAATAGTTTTTAGTTGTGCCCAGGTTTCTATGGAGTCCCGTTCTCCTACGAGACTAGCGGCTTCACCCCCTAGTCTACTGGTTAATACATGGAACAAATATTCATTTTGCAGGTCTTCGCCTCTAAACCTAGCTATGAGATATTCACACTTTTTAATATATAGTGGCAAGGTCCTGGGTTCTCCACTAAATATGGGAATAATTTTCACCATTTCCTGAGGGACTCTTGTTATGTTTTCCATTGTTACGAAAGGTGAAAATATACACAGTTAGAATATATGAATGAAAATTGGAAGCAAAATTAAATACCTAACTTATTTTACCTGCCTACGCTAACTGTATAAAGGTCTATGTAGAGTATTATTATGGCGTTTGCTAATCCCTAATTAACACACCAAAACACAGACTTATTATAAGGTAAAGGATAAAAGTTGGATAGCTGAAAGGGAGGTGAAAAGATTTACTCACAATTCCGCAGCGTTTCCCATATCTTTGAATAATGTTCTGTTACGCCTATCCTATACGGAGCAAATTTAATAGCTTTAATTAAAAAAGATGGTGGTGTACGACCGATCGCTGTAGGGTCCACTCTGCGGCGATTGGCTGCCAAAATTTGTGTTCGGCTAACACGGTCAAAATTTCAGTCCCTTTTCGAACCCGTACAAGTTGGCTTCGGAACCCGTGGAGGTTGCGAAGCGACGGTACATTCCGTACGCACCTTTGCTCAAGATGATCAATGTGAAGTGATCCTTAAGTTGGACGTAAAAAATGCTTTTAATTCGGTCTACAGGGACATCCTCCTGAATGAAATTAAATTATACGTTCCGGAGATCTACAATTTTATGTTACAGTGTTATCACTGTCCTTCTAAATTATTACACAAAAATAATGAAATTATTTCGGCTGTGGGATGTCAGCAGGGTGATCCCCTCGGTCCAGCAATCTTCAGTTTGGCCATTAATTCGATAATCCACAAAGTAAATTCAAAGTTGAATATATGGTACCTAGATGACGGTACCATAGCCGGGGACGCTCAGACTGTTCTAACTGACTTAGTAATGATAAAACAAAATTTTGATCTCATTGGCTTACATTTAAATTTTAATAAGTCCGAACTCTTCATTAACGACAAAATAAACACAACCTCTGCTCAATCCATAGTTAATAATTTTAATAGCGTAGCCCCAAATATCAATATAGTAACAAAGAACAGTCTAAGCCTCCTTGGTTCACCTATTTTTGATGAGGCCATTCCACCACTTCTAACAAATTCGGTTTCTAAATTTAATGAATTTTCGGACCGCCTCCTTAAAATTAGCAGCCATTCCGCTCTTTTCATCATTAAGTTTTGTCTATTTGTTCCTAAATTTACGTACCTGCTCCGCTGCTGCCCAGTGTGGAAATTTCCCCATCTAATCCAAGACTTGGACAATACAATAAAATTCCAAATTGAAGCTATCATAAATATCAGACTAAGCGAGCAGGCATGGACCCAAGCCTCCCTACCAATTAGGTATGGTGGCCTGGGAACCCGAAAAATCTCTACTGTAGCACTGCCAGCATTTCTGTCCTCAATCCATAGCTCTGACCTCGCAGGAAAAATCCTTAAAGCCCCCGCGGCTACAAACTGTGAGATCGCGAGCTTGGTCGAGGCTGAAACTGCCTGGCTAGCTGGACCGAGTCCAAATTTCCCTCCCACTCTCAAAAATCAGAAGGCCTGGGATAACATTTCATGCCAACATATTTTACAAACCCTCATTGATACCTCGTCATCTTTAAAAAATCGCGCCAGGCTGGAAGCAGTGTCAAGACAGGAATCCGGACACTGGCTCCATGCCTACCCATCCCCCAACACTGGTACTTTCATTGAACATAACACTCTCCGACTCGCCATCGGTCTCCGGCTGGGGGCCGAGGTTTGTGTAGAACATAGTTGTGCTTCTTGTGGAGCGAGTGTGGATCGCCTAGGTCACCATGGGCTTGCCTGCTCTTCAAGTGCTGGCCGCCTATCCCGCCATGCCGCGATCAACGACATCCTGCGACGGTGTCTCGTCAGTGTAAACGTCCCTGCGATTCTGGAGCCCCAGCACATTGCACGGGACGATGGTAAGAGACCTGACGGGATGTCGATGATACCATGGAGGATGGGTCGCCCACTAGTGTGGGACGCCACGTGTGCCGACACACTAGCTGCGTCCTATCTTCCGGCAACTGCCAAACGTGCCGGTGCGGCGGCCGAGGTACGTGAGCGCTCGAAGGTGGGCAAGTACAGTTGTCTCGGCACTCAATACGACTTTGTCGCATTTTGTGTCGAGACACTGAGCCCGTGGGGCCCGGGCGCGCACTCGCTTTTCAAGGAGCTCAGCAAACGGCTCAGGGAGGTAACGGGAGACTTACGAGCCGGCGGATTTCTCGCGCAGCGGATAAGCATCGCCATACAGCGCGGGAATGCCGCCGCCATGATGGGCACCCTACCGCGGGGCCCAAACTTTTTACATTTTTTTAAAAATAGTAATAATTTAATTTAGTATTCATTTCATTTTCTATTGTACCTAGTATATAATAATGTATATTGTAAATCCTATTGTAAATTACTTAAATATATTTATCTTGTTTCTTCTGTTATACTGTAACTCGGCTTCTTCCCGGAGTGAGGATCCCAAAAAATTTGTTTGTTTCGGCAATCTCTGTCTAACCGTAGAGACGGACGTCGTAGTCGGCTGCTTCTCGTAATTTTAACGTAACACAACAACTTGACTACAGAGATCCTACCGGCTGCGCCATTTAAGATCTCAAACACGGATTTTAATAAAAAATATATTTATTTGAAAATGGACAGAGTTACAGCTTATTACTAAACAAAAACAATTATTGATTAACTTAATTAGCTACTGCGTTTTTATACTAAGGAAATGTCTAATTTGCAATATGTGCTATGACGTCTGTTTGTGGCTATGTTGCTTCTTTAGCCTTGCTGACGAAGCTGATGTGAGGGGTTTGGGGTTCCTTGACTCGCACAAACTGATTCTGTTAGTACCTAAACTACACCGTTACCCATGCATCGGAGACGCGACTTCGCCATCCCAATGGTGAGTACAATCAATACAACCTCCCCCCGCGGTCGCACAGATCCATGGTGATTCTAATATAACCATCATGATAATTGCAGTTCAGCCAAGGAGAGATACACAGTGCGGTGTGCAGTACAAATACAAAGTTTTGTATAGTGCCCCAATGAAAACTACATCCTGCTATATAGCTATATAATACAAAGTAACAAAGAAGAGAATGAGAAGAGAAAACTAAAGAGTGACTCACAGAAAAGGGTCAGGGCTACCCCCCAAAGGTTGCACGGAAAAACAATATCAGGGTACTCTGGGTACTTATTATCCCGGGAAAGTATATACAATAAAAAACAAACTTAATTTTGCGGTTCGATCCCTAGACCCGATTACTGTAATAAGTTTGTCGTAGGTTACGTCACCCGCAGTGGAGTTCACTTAGGGACGCTGCACATGGCTAAGAGACTATAATATTTTATTTTAAGATATAATATCGCTCAACAGCTATCTATATCTATACTTATAATAAATCTGTAGAAGTGAAAATTCTGTACATTGAAAATATCAAAAAAATAAATGACAGGGGGTGTTACTAGACCGACACCGAACCCAAAAATGTAATTAATAACAATTTTTGTCTGTCTATCTGTTTGTTTAGGCATCACGCAAAAACTAACGGTTCGATTACGATGAAACTTGGTATAATTATTCTTTAATATCCTGGGCACCACACTGGGTACTTTTTATACCGGAAAAGTACATACAATAAAAAACAAACTTAATTTTGCGGTTCGGTCCCTAGACCCGATTACTGTACCAACCGCAAATAATAAGTTTGTCGTAGGTTACGTCACCCGCAGTGGAGTTCACTTAGAGGCGCTGCACACGGCTAAGATACTATAATATTTTATCTTAAGATACAATATCGCTCAACAGTTATCTATACTTATAATAAATCTGTAGAAGTGAAAATTCTGTACATTGAAAATATCAAAAAAATAATGGCAGGGGGTGTTACTATGCGGAGATACGAAATACATGAGTCGCCTAAGATTGAGCTTCGCTCAATAATATTTTATCTTAAGATACGATATCGCTCAACAGCTATACATAATAAATCAGTAACTGGTGATCAAGAAAACTATAACACGCTGGCGGAGCTGCGGGCAACAGCTAGTATACAATAAATCAGTAACTGGTGATCAAGAAGGCTATAACACGCAGGCGGAGCTGCGGGCAACAGCTAGTTATTAAATAAGATTTTAATGAATGATGATGATATTATTATGCTAAGCGAATACTGATACGGGAATACACAACCGTAGTATACCTACCTACTTACAACATATTTATAGATAAGTACCTAGTTATATGTTTAAATAAGAAAATCAACAAGCTCAGACACGATGGGTTTATCATAAAATTATTGAATCTCCTCCACCTTCTATTATGTAAGTAGGTACTTATTACCATTTTATTTTATCAAGACAAATGAAAAGTCCAAATGTGGGAATAACTAATAATAATCTCCTCTCCAATGAACTCTGATAAGAAGTTAAAATACTGCCATCTATTAGGAAATAATCGGGACAATAGAAACTGTACATTCATGGGGGATTATAACGTAAAATACTGCCATCTATTATATATTTTTCGCACACATAATTGTCATAATATTATATTAGCTTGTAAGCCATAGCCTAGTTTAGTCTATGCTTAGATTATATCAATATTGTCTTGTCTATGTTCACTTCCTTCTTTCCTCACTTTGTAACATGGCCGACTGAAATACACGACACGTATTATTACGAGCTCCTGTCTTTTATTCCAAAAACCAACAAACATCAGGTGTGGTGTAAACTGGCGTGTCTTAGGAAGAACTGGATCAACCAAAAGAAAAAAATGGACGAATCTTCAACGTCGTCGGGTCGCCTCAAGCACATGGACGTTCATGCATCCAACATGCCGCTCACGTGGAAAAATTGGATCACCAAATTCAAAATATATCTCAAAGCATTTAAATATGATCAAGAAAGCGAAGATAGGCAAGTTGCACTTTTATTACATTATATAGGACCAGATTGCCTTCACATATTTTATTCTTTCAACCTAGATGTCGAAACAGTCAAGCTACAAGTGTTGATCGACAGATTTGCAGGTTATTTCAGCCCAAAAGTCAATATAACCATGATAAGGCATAAACTTTTTAACAGAAAGCAACTGCAAAATGAACAGCTGGACAGTTATATAACAGATCTCAAAAATATAGCCCATCAGTGTAATTTTGGTGAATTGCAAGACGATTTACTAAAAGATATATTTAGTTGGAATCTAAATGATCAGAATCAATACATTAAAGAGAAAATTTTGCAAGAATTGCCTACCACTTTAGATGCCACTATAAATATTGCTAAGTCACTAGAATCGTCCCGTAAAGAAGTTCAAATATTATCAGGCACAAATCCCAATTCATCTGTAGCTAGTATAGATAGTATACATAACAGAAGTAGTCAACAGTCCAGTAGAAGTCATTCACAACATCGTCAATCAAGAAGTCAGAGTCACAGTCAACAATCAAGGTATAATCCGCAGTCACAGGACCGTCAATCAAGAAGTCAGAGTCACAGTCAACAGTCAAGGTACAATCCTAACCAGTCATACAATACATCCCATTCATCGAGTTATAGCAGTCCCAATGGTTATAAAGGTAACAATCAGTCTATGAATAACTCAATGTGTCCAAAGTGTGGTCAAACACATCGTTTTAAATGTCCTGCTCTTGGTGCAAAGTGTAATTTCTGTCAAAAACTTAATCATTATTCAAAGATGTGTAAGTCCAAGCAAAAATATGTTAATTATGTGCAAGAAGATTTTTCTAATGATGATCAAGCTTTTTTAGGTGCTGTTTATCAATGTAATTCTGTAAATTGTAGTGACCAATGGTCAATAACCCTAAGTATCTGTAGTCAATCTGTTTGCTTACTTATTGATTCAGGTGCAGATGTGAATTTGATGTCTAAGAAAGCATTTGAAAAACTAGCGTTGCAAGAGATAAATCTTATACAAACACCATTTAACTTGACAACATTTACAGGTCAAAGTATACCTACAATCGGTTATTGTACCTATATTATTGTATTATTGTATTATTAGTACTATACTAGTATATTATATAGTACTATAGTACTATATTAGTATATTAATGTATTATTAGTACTGTATTACACCGTTAGATTGCAAAAATATTCTGGGTAGACAGTCATGTCAACAGTTAAAAGTCATAAAAAGAATACAGTCAGTAACCTTTGATGAAAATATATCTAAACACAGTCCAAACTACACACTTAGTCAGCATAGCCAGAACAAAAATTTACAGTCAATGTCAAGTCAGTCTAACAGTCAAAGTCAAGTCATATCACAGTCAATGTGTCACAAAGTCCCAGCAGAGTCAAACAGTCTGTCAATACTAAAGAAATATAGTAAGGTTTTTAATGGAATAGGAGCTCTTAAAAACTATGAATGTCATTTAACTCTCAACGAAAATGTCAAGCCGTCGGTAGACGCAAGTAGAAAAATTCCTTTTAAATTACAGGATAAAGTCAAGGCAGAACTTGATAAGTTAGAAGTCACTGGTATTATTGCTCGAGTTGATGAACCAACTGATTGGGTCAACTCTATGGTAATTGTCTCTAAAAAGGATGGAAGCATTAGATTATGTTTAGATCCTCGTAAGTTAAATAAAGCTATTAAACGTTCACATTACCCATTTCCACATATTGATGAAATTAAAGCAGAACTAAATGGTTCATGTTATTTTTCAAATTTAGACGCTAAGTCAGGCTTTTGGAATCTTGTCTTAGATGAAGAATCATCCAAACTATGTACTTTTATAAGCCCCTATGGCAGATTTCGTTTTTTAAGGCTACCGTTTGGTGTCAATGCATCTCCAGAAATCTTTCATAAAGAAATGATTTCCCGGTTTGGTGACATACAAGGCATTAAAATAATGATGGACGACTTTCTTATACATGCTAAAACCATTCAAGAACATGATCAAATCCTAGAAAAAGTTCTTTGTCGTGCAAAAGATATAGGTCTAACATTTAATAGTAATAAAATGTAACATTTGTCAAAGTGAAGTCAAGTATTTAGGTTTTATATTCAATAGAAATGGAGTGTCTGTAGATCCATCTAAAGTAAATTCAATATGCAACATGCCACAGCCTAAGAATGTCACAGATGTCCAGAGATTCCTGGGCATGATTAATTTTCTTGGCTCATTCATAAAAGATTTATCAAAAGAAACATCAAACATAAGACAGTTACTTAATAAAAACACAATATGGTCATGGAATGACAGTCATGAGAAAGAATTCAATAAATTAAAGTCTCTAATTAGTTCTTCACCAGTCTTAACTTACTTTGATCCTCAAAAACCACTTACTTTGTCAGTAGATGCTTCAAAAGATGCTTTAGGTGCTGTCATCTTACATAATATTAGTCCTATAGCATATGGCTCAGCTTCTTTGACAAAGTCTCAACAAAATTACTCTCAGATTGAAAAGGAACTCCTAGCAATTTTATTTGGTTGTACTAAGTTCCATCAATACATTTTTGGTAACAAAGTCCTAGTGGAAACAGATCACAAACCTATTGTCTCTTTATTTAGTAAACCTTTATTTAATATTCCACCAAGATTGCAACGAATAATGCTTCGTTTGCAACCCTATGATCTTATCGTTACTTATAAACCAGGTAAATACTTATATGTCGCAGACACATTGTCCCGTGCTGCATTACCAGAAAATGCATTAGTAGAATTGGATGAAGATATTAAACTTCATGTTAATTTACTCACTGCTAATTTGTCACTTAGTCCTTTCAAGTTACAACAAATTGAACAAGCTACCAGGTCTGACCAAACTCTTCAAACTCTTATTAATTACTGTAAAAATGGATTTCCAAATTCAAAGCATAAAGTAGAAGATTGTATTAAACCTTTCTTTCCTGTTAAAGATGATATACATTATGCTAATAACCTTTTATTTTTGTCAGATAGAGTTATTATACCTATTTCTTTAAGAAAAGATTTCTTAAAACTATTACATGAAGGTCATCAAGGCTTGAATAGTTGTAGAAATTTGGCAAGACATACAATTTACTGGCCTAATATTAGTCAAGATATAGATAATTACATCAGTAATTGTGAAATTTGTCTCACTTTAAGAAAGAGTAACACTAAAGAAAGTCTATTACCACATGATTACAAATACATTCCTTGGCATAAGGTTGGTATAGATTTCTTTGAGTTCAACAAGCATACATACTTAATTGTAGTCGATTATTTCTCAAAATATGTTGAGATAGCAATTTTAAGTAATGGTTACAGTGCAGACCAAGTCATAATCAAGTTAAAGTCAATATTTGCTCGTCATGGTATTCCCCATACATTAATGTCAGATAATGGTCCACCGATGAATTCCAAATCTTTTCATGATTTCACACAAGATTGGAATATTCACCATGTCACTTCCAGTCCCTATCACAGCCGTTCAAATGGTATGGTAGAACGGACAGTAGGCATAATTAAAAATATGCTTAGAAAATGTTTACTTGATAATACTGATCCATATTTAGCATTACTGCAATATCGCAATACTCCCAAAAACAATTTATGTTCACCAGCACAACTTTCCATGTCACGTAGACTTCGTACAAAGCTACCTATAGTAGAAAAACTTTTAAAACCAAAATTGTGTAACTATAGACATCTTAAACAAGTCAATAATCAAAATTTACATAAGATGAAAGAGTATTACAACAAAAATTCCAAAGATCTTAAACCCTTGGAGGTAAATAGTCATGTTATGTTTCAAAAACATCCACAATCGTCTTGGTTTCCAGGTATTATACAACAAGTTAGTCCTGAACCTAGGTCGTATATCATAAAAAGTAAATTTGGTACATATCGTCGCAATAGACAATACATAACACTTAGACCAAAGTCTCAATATTCTTTTCATTCACATAACACACAGACTAATAATTTTCACACTCAACCAGTCAGTTCCAATCAAACTTATATCAGTTATACTCCTTGTTATACAAATGATTACTCTAAAATTTCTCATAGTCAATCTCCTCAATGTACTAGCAGTCAACCAATTAAGAAATATTCTAGTTCAGGAAGAGAGATAAGGCAACCACAACGTCTTATAGACACAGTCTTATAAACATTGTTTCGTATTCATTGTCATGTACTTAGTTATAAGTAATTAATTAGTAAACTAAAATGTTGTAAACCATTGTTTGTTTACATTTAGAAACAATCGTCAAATTGACAACGTCAAATTATGTCAACTGTCAGAATCTTTTAAAACGTCAAATTGTCTCGTGTCAAAACACTAAAATGCGTTTTGTTATTGTTATATAAGAATCTAAAATATAAGTTACTTAAAGGGAAGATGTCATAATATTATATTAGCTTGTAAGCCATAGCCTAGTTTAGTCTATGCTTAGATTATATCAATATTGTCTTGTCTATGTTCACTTCCTTCTTTCCTCACTTTGTAACATGGCCGACTGAAATACACGACACGTATTATTACGAGCTCCTGTCTTTTATTCCAAAAACCAACAAACAATAATATACCGCCATCTATTACGTATTTTTCGCACACAATACACTGAAGTGATTTTCTTATTTAAACATATAAGTAGGTACTCACCTATAAATATGTTGTAAGTAGGTAGGTATACTACGGTTGTGTATTCCCTTATCAGTATTCGCTTAGCATAATAATATCATCATCATTCATTAAAATCTTATTTAATAACTAGCTGTTGCCCGCAGCCCCGCCTGCTTTCTTGATCACCAGTTACTGATTTATTGTATACTAGCTATTGCCCGCAGCTCCACCTGCGTGTTATAGCTTTCTTGATCACCAGTTACTGATTTATTATGTATAGCTGTTGCGCGATATTGTATCTTAAGATAAAATATTATTGAGCGAAGCTCAATCTTAGGCGACTCATATATTTCGTATCTCCGCATACTCCTCCTAAACGCCTGAACCGATCTCCTTCATGGAGCGTGATGGTGGTTTAGAACATAAAAATTGAAAATCGGACATAACAAAAAAAAACTCATAAATCGTTGTCGTTCGAAAATTTAACACTTCGCTCAGTTTTTTGCAGCAGCATGCATTGCATACCTAGTAGTATCTTAGCCGTGTGCAGCGCCCCTTAGTGAACTCCACTGCGAGTGACGTAACCTACGATAAACTTCCGGGATAATAAGTACCCAGCGTGGTGCCCAGGAAAGGATATTAAACAATAATTATACCAAGTTTCATCATAATCGAACCGGTAGCTTTTGCGTGATGCTTGAACAAAAAGACAGACAGACAGACAAAAATTGTTTTTAATCACATTTTTGGGTTCTGTCGGTCTAGTAACACCCCCTGCCATTTATTTTTCTGATATTTTCTATATACAGAATTTTCACTTCCACAGATTTATTAGTATAAGTATAGAAGATAGGTGCAGTATGTGGCGAAAACTGTGCATATAAAATATCTCTGCTCACGCCCTTGAAAAAATAAAGCACGTCAAAAAATTGACTCAACAACCCGACTGACTTCAAATTACCGAAATGGGGCCAAAATGAAATAGGACCACTTGGGAATTAGACCCTTTTAATTAAAAAAAATAATTTTCTAAATCTGGTCTCCCAGTCAAAAGATATGAGGTAACAAATACCTTAACTCCTCCTTTTTTGGAATTCGGTTGAAAATAGGCTACCTCTATATCCTTCCGCCGGGCGCCACTGGAAATACGTTCTGCTTGTAACCAGAGATGCCCGGCAACGGACGTTAGAGCGGCCGTGGCCTTGGGCCTCGGAATTAAATAAAACCTCTATATCCTACTAATATTACAAATGCGAAAGTTTGTATGTATGGATGTTGTTACTCTTTCACGTAAAAACTACTGAACGGATTTTGATGAAAATTTTCAATAATACAGCTTATACATCAGAATAACACACAGGCTACAATTTATAAAGATATTGTGTGAATTGTTCAAAATATGACGCGGCGCGACGGGAAAGGGAAAAAATCCAAATCACCACACGGACGAAGTCGCGGGCGACCACTAGTAATTAATAAAATGTTAAGTACGAATCGTGTCTGTACATTTAAGCAAAATAAGCCGGTAAGTGATGAGACTAATTAGGAATGAATGACGCAGCGAGGTAAAATTAAGAGTAGGCGATAAATAAAATTAATAATTAATAAAACAGGGCAATGTATTTTTATTTATTACTTTTGTCTGCCTTTTTATCTGTCTATACTAGTCTATTCTTGCAGTTTTTACAGACAGAATAAGGACACTAAGCTCGAACTGCTAAGATTATTATTAGTTGTAGGTATGTATGTATGTATGTATGTAACATCTGTCCTGGCTTAAATTACAGAGTAGTTATGGATTTTCTATAGTACCCGGCAACGGCAATAGGCTTTTTTTTTTTTTTTTTTTTTTTAATTCCGCGGCCCAAGGCCGCGGCCGCTCTAACGTCCGTTGCCGGGCGTCCCTGGTTACTAGCAGAGGGTATGTCCAGTGGCGCCCGGCAGACTTTGACCACCCCTGTGGTCTCTGCGGGTGTTTGGTCGGGACGAGAATCCCGCGTCATTGGGGTCGGGTTTTATCCCGCGTCAGTGAGTGAATCTGGTTGCGTGCTATGGGGCAAGAGGCCCCGCAGCACGCAACCCTTCTAGCCTGCTTCTGTAAGGACGGTGGGTGGCGATCCCGCCGTCCTCAGGCCCCGATCATGGAGGACGATAGTCTTGGGCGTAGTCGCGTAGTCTGGGGCGGCCTGGCCGCCGACTACGGAACTCGGCGGGGAGGGTACGCTCCCTCTCCCTCCCGGCCGCCTCCTTCGCGAGCATGACTTGCTCGCAGAAGGACACGGCCGCGTTCCACCTACTCCCGCTGGATACCATGGCTTGAAGCATGGTCCCCAGCGAGAGGGTATCCACGCCCAGACCCACTACGAGGTCCCGGCGCTGACTCGCCCACGCTGAGCACTCCACCAACGTGTGGAGTGCGGTGTCGTCGTCGGAAACCTCGCAGTGTTGACACCGGGGTGTGACCTCACGATGCATGCGAAACAGATAGCTACCAAGGATCCATGCCCGGCAACCATCTGCGTCGCACGGTACGTGAGGTCACCATGCTGCCTCTGCAGCCAATCGTCCATGATCGGTCTCACCGCCGCGATGAAGATGGCACCCCCCTTGGGTTGCTCAAGTCGCACCCTCCATGACTCCATGAGATCCTGGCGGAGTTGGGACCGCTGGTCCTCGATTTCTCGAGACGCAGGCCTGTGGTCCCGCTCCAGCGCCTCCTTGCGCCATTGGAACAATGACGCAAGGGCTCTCGCTTCCAGGTCCCATGGAGGGGTCCCGGCTAGGAGACATGCAGCCTCTCCGGAGATCGTGCGGTACCCCCGTACGGTTCTGACGGCCAAGGTTCTAAGTGGTCTGTTTAACAGAGTCACGTTCCCCTTGACCACCAACCTATCCGCCCATACGGGAGCCCCGTATAGGGCCATACTCCGCACGATCCCCAGGTACAGTCTCCTGCAGGAGGCGTTGGGTCCCTTTAGGTTGGGCATCAGTCGCGAAAGCGCGACCGATGCCTGCGTCACCTTGGGGACCAAACTTCGGAAATGTGGTCCGAAGTTCCATCGGCTATCAAGTACGATCCCTAGGTACTTCATCGAGGGCTTGATGCCGATGCTAACGCCTCCCACATTTATGCTGGAACCTTCTGGTGGACCGTTCCGAGGTCTGTGAAAACACAGAACCTCGGACTTGTGCAAGGCCACCTCCAGTCCCAGCTGCCGTATCCGACCCACGACTCGAGCAACACCCGTCGTGACCTTGAGTGCTGCCTCCTGGTACGTTGCACCCCGCGCCGTGACGAGGGTATCGTCGGCGTAGCACGTTACGCCGACACCCCTAGGCAACGCACCCCGCAGCACCCAGTCGTAGCCGATGTTCCACAGAAGCGGCCCCAGGACCGACCCCTGCGGAACACCGCACGACACATCTCGCCGAGCTGGCCCGAGCCAGCTGGGGAAAGCTATGGCCCTCTCCGAGAGATAGGCCCCGACAATACGACGGAGGTAGAGAGGCGTTTCGTGATACACGAGCGCCTCCCTAACGCAGCTCCATGGCAAGGTGTTGAACGCGTTGGCGATGTCAAGAGACACCGCCACCACCACCTTGCCCTGCGAGACTGCTTCCTCCGTCAGGCTCTTCACGCGCATGATCGCGCTCACGGTGGAGCGTCCCCGACGGAAACCGAACTGGTTATCCACCAGGTCTGGCCCCACACTCGTGAGATGCTCGACGAGGCGTTCCGCGATAATTCGCTCAAAAAGCTTACACACCTCGTCGAGCAACACGATCGGCCGGTATCCGGACGGTGAGTCCATCGGCCGCCCCGCCTTACGGATCAGGACCAGTTTCCCCGTCCTCCACACCTTGGGAAACTGGCCCCTTTCGAGGCATGCGCTAAAGAGCCCCATCAGTCGAGGCCCGAGTTCTTCGAGGGCCAGGACCCATGCACGGCCAGGAATGCCGTCGGGTCCGGGGGCAGTGATTTTCCGGCGTTTAAGCCGGAGTACTGCCGCACTTAGCTCCCCCACCCTGACTTCGGGTACGTCGTCTTCGCTGGTGCTATCCGCGTCGGGCAGAGACGGAGCCATGCGCGGAGGGACGTGCTCCTCCGCGCTCGTCGGAAACAGGGAACCCATGACCCGCTCCAGCTGCTGCGGCTGGAGACTCTGGGTCAGTGGGGGCGCCCTAGGTCGGAGTTTCTCCCTGACCTGTAGGTACGGGCGCCCCCATGGGTTCTGCTGCAGGGTTTCCAGGAGCTCCTCGCGGGCCGCCGTCTTGGCCCGCTTTATCGTCTCCTGGAGATTACCTTTAGCCTCCCTGTATGCCTGAAAAAGCTCCGCCTCTCGGGCTGCCGCGTCGTCTGGGCGGCGACGCCTCCGGCGAAACCTGGTGTACCGGCGGCGGGCGGAGATGCATGCTGCGCGCAGCTCTGCAATCTCCGGCGACCACCAGTACACCTGCTTCCTGGCCGGTCTGGGTGTAACCCTAGGCATCGCCGCATCACAGATTTGCGACATGGCTCTCCTGAACCACTCCGCCTCGGCATCCACATCGGCAGGCCGGTCCGGCGCCGGAATCCAGGCCTGCACGATGGATGCCTCCAGGAGAGCCTCCCGATCCAGATGGTGAAGTGCCCAACGCGGATCCGGGGGATTCGCCACCGGCTGTGGGAGGTCAGGTGGGGGGACGACATCGAACCGGATGTACCGATGATCCGAGTGCGTCTCCTCACCCTCCTCCACGCGCCAGCCTGTAATACGGCGGGCGAGGTCAGGGGATGCGAACGTTACGTCCACGATCGATTCCCCCCCCCGCCGCCAATAGGTGGCGACATTCCCCCGGTTGAGGACCTCCAGACCACGTGTTCTGGTCCAGTCCTCAAGAAGCCTCCCCTTGTCCCTGGTTTCCCGGGAGCCCCACGCCTCACTCCAGGCGTTGAAGTCTCCCAGGAGCAGGACAGGGCGAGGACGGCACGCAGCGAAGACGACGTCGAGCTCAGTGAGCCATAGCTCAAACTGAGACTCGTCAATGTTCGGCGAGATGTAGGTGGCCACGACTGCCAACCCATCGTAGTCCGCCGCAACACACCCGCGGCCCCTTGCAATGATCGCAAGGCGCGAGTTGTCTGCGGCGGACCCCCCAAAGATACAACAGGCCGAGCCGTCCTCGTCCACCGGGCTTCCCGGGTGGACGTAGTACGGCTCGGCGACTACGGCCAAGTTTATGGACCACTGCCGGATGCTCTGGTACAGAAGATCCTGAGCAGCACGGCAGTGGTTCAAATTCACTTGCAGGATACGGATACGGGCGTCAGACATTAATTGACGTCCATAACCGCATCCCGCCGCGAAACAACTGGCCGCGCAAGGGCGGCACCCCCACCGCTCTCAGCGGACGGACGAGGTTTTGGTCTCGAGGCGGCGCAGGTTGTGTTGCCGACCCGGTGATCCGCGGTCTTGCCCTCCGCCTCGCATCTAAAGCAGCGAGGCGGGGCGTCACAGGCACTTGCCTTGTGACCGGGCCGGCTGCAGCGGAAGCACCGATCGCCCACGGTGACTTCCGCTGTACACTGCACTCCTAAGTGCCCCACCACCATGCACCGGAAACATCTGGTTTCCCGGGCACGAAGGAGGTGCACCTGCGCCTTTAGGAAGCCCCCTACGAGGAGGCTTCGTCCGTCCGCCACTTTCAGTGCCGCCGCGACGGGGCACTGGACGACTGTCATCCCGTGACCAGTGGAGCCGAAGGAGATATCTCCAGCCTTCACCTGGTCACGGGGGCAGCCGCCCGCCTCCACGACGGCGGAGACAACTTCCTCCGTCGTGGCCGCGTCATCCAGACCCGTGATGCGCAATGCGGCGCATTTGGTGGGCCTGGTGACGCGGACGGCTTCTTGGTCCAGCGCGTCCCTAAGCTGAGCCGCTAGGGCGTCAGCTTTAGGGCCGCTGGAGGCACCGGAGACCTCGAGGAGGCGAGCCCCGGTGCGTGTCTTCTTGCACCGGAGCCCCCCCTGTATATCGAGGGCCGAGAGGTTGACTGAGGACTTCACAGTCCTCAGTACGTCGGCGTACCCCACCCCCTTCTCCACACCTACCGTCGTCACCGTTAGGACGACGGCGGTGGAGCGAGGAGGGCGGGGCCTCTTCGGCGCCTTCGCCGCGGCGGCTTTGGCCGCTTTCTTTGCGGCCTTCGTCTTCCTCTTCTTGGCTCCCACTACTTCCCATCCCTCCCGTCTGGAGGGGTGTAAGGAAGCAGCGGGAGCGACGATAGAGGAAGAGGAGGCGGCAGGGGTGCCACTCTTCTTGCCGCGCCCCTTGGCCTTCCGCGCCTGGGCCGCGGTCTCGGCCGGTATCCGGCTCACCGAAGCGGACGGGGGCGGAGCGGGGCGGCGGACAGCAGGTGTGCCGCTAGGACCGGGAGCGGGAGCACCGCCAACAGCCGCCGCGTATGAAAACGCGGGGCGCGTTAGCGGAGGGCGGTACGCCCGGTCCTCCAGGACCGCGAGGCGCCTCTCGATCGCCGTCAGGACCTGCACCGTAGTCGGTACAGGCTTCGGCGGCGAGCCGGGCGCCATGGTGGGCGCGGTCCTAGGCGCCGTCTTCGGCGCTGGTCCAGCCGTCAGAGGAGGAGGTAGCATGGGACCTGGAGGTGCCTTGACCGCTTTGGTCAACTCAGCGACCTCCCGACGGAGATCTTCCATCTCCTTTCGGGAGGCAGTGAGCTCCACCTCCAGGCTCGCAACCTGCTTGCGGAGCTTCGCCTCCTCCTCTGTGACGCTCCGCTCGAGGAGCTTGTCGAGGGAGGATTGGGCTTCATCCACCAGTGAAGCCACAATCTTCTTCCTCCCCGACATATTTTTACTCCCCCGCATGGCCGCGTTCATGCGGGAGAAGATACTCATTATCTCCCGCGCGGGCGGCACACCGATATCCCTGCGACTGCGCAGGGACGGGACAGATGACGGGGGTGGTGTTGGCGGGCGCATACGGTAGGCGCCGCTACGCGTGCGTCTTTACCGGCACCTCCTCCTCCGAATCGCTGGAGAGGAGGGACCCCCATCCAGAGCAACTAGTGCTCCGGTCGCGTGGCGGTCCCTCCTTCTCGAGGGTCCTCTTCTGCGAAGCAGAACGGCCCTTAACCTTCACACTACTGGGAGCTGACCCACCGTCAGTCCCAGCAGCAACATTTCCTTGGGGCGTCGACGTCGCGCTGCAACTAGGCGGCGCGACGCGAGCCCCCAAATCAAGAGGCATCGAATTCCGTGTTTCATGCGGTAGGTCGTCGGCTGAGACTGCCCGGGAAAGGGCAGTGTCAGTACCGGGGGTCTCGTCAGGCATATCCATGATAGCACAATTCATCTCAATGTTGGCCACTCAAGTCTCGATATCGACGTTCGGTCACCCAACTTGCCACTGCGTTACCGTGGTCAAGTTGGGGTCCAGGGCGGACGGCGAGGACGTAGTCGAATCTCTTGGGGCCCCGCCCCAACGGCAATAGGCTTGCCCATATTAGGTACGTGGGATCAACAAATTACTGGCAATTTGTGGGTGTATAATGCACCTCTGCTTACCCTGTTTGTATGTATGTGTGCAAATTGACTTTGTTTCCTCTAAATCGGCTAAAACGAAAAGAACATCGTCAATCAATAAGTCATTCCACGCGGGCAGAGCCGAGAGCGTCACTTAGTATGTAAGTCAACCTAAAAAGTACATGAACGAAACGCACAACGCGCGAACAACTCAAACTCGGCATCTAGGCACTCGGCAGCGGCACGCGCTCGACACGGTCGACACCGACACGGACAATATAGGTAGCTACCTAGCCAGTAATTTCCACGAACTTTCATGTTTGTCAGAACAGCCACGTCTGTTGATCGGTCGTGCGGCAGATGAGGTTGGTTTGGAAAGTAGGTACTTTCCCCGAGAGCTACCCCTAGCTACCTAACCTACCTAGGCTAAGTAGTTTCATATTTGTAAACCTTCAAAATCGGTGTAGTATGTGGCGAAAACTGGGCATATATCTCTGCTTACGCCCTTGGAAAAATAAAGCACGTCAAAAATTGACTCAACAACTCGACCGACTTGGCAATGACACTTCATTACCGAAATGGGACCAAATAATTGTCAGAATGGGACCAAATTGAAATAGGACCATTCGGGAATTAGTCCCTTTCAATAAAAAAATAATTTTCAAAATCCGTTCACCCAGGCCAAAGATATGAGGTAACAAACACCTTAACACCTCCTTTTTTGGAAGTCGGTTAAAAACAGGCTACCTCTATATAATTATAATAATATAGCAGTCACACTGGAGCGATGAAAGAGGCCTTTTTAGGGCTAAAACTACAAGAAACATTCACTATAAATTTTTATATTATTACCGAATAATTTCCCCGCTTGTGTTGTATTACAGTATTTCACCATTAGATTAAATTCCATAAATAGCGTAGGTGCATGACAATGGATATAATATTTAACATACTGCAAACATCAAAGATGATCCGGGTTCAAATTCCTAGGAAATTAGTTTTTGTTTTTGTTCACAAATTCTTTAAATTCTCAACTGACTTCTAAAAAGGAGGAGGTTTTCAATTTGACTGTATGGTTTTTTTGTTTCTTTTTTGGCCAGTTTTTTCTTGTTATTTTTTTATTCAAGACAAGTATGTAGGTATTTCATTATTGTTTTTATTATTAAGTTGCTTCAAAATAAATATAAATAGGTATCAATAGGTGACAATGTATATTTATATTATAATAATATTATCCTATTGTGCAAAAATTACGTAACCAGAGGGGTTATTCAATATTAATATCAGCGACATCTATCTGTGCTTTAGCAAGAGTTATTGATGAAAAACCATCGCCAGCCAAATTTATAGCAGTACTTATTCTAGCCGACACGTGTACCGTGGCGCTGTGCTGACATTTTATTAAAAAAACTTAAATTGGAGTTTTAAAGACCTGAAAACTACTTATTTAATCGTAGAAAAACTTTTAAAATATAGATATTTTATATTATCCTAGAATGGAATTCCTGACTAAAACGAAAGATATTGTTTAAATATTATGAACCATTACCCGTAACGCCACCTAGTTTAAAATAATTCAACTAACACGACAGGCCCAAAAAAATATTTCCTGATAGACTACCAGTGGTATTAATAAGTTGGCTAGATGAAATTGTTTGTAAATGACTGCAAATCTCTTGATTAAATTAGGGTGGAAACCCGTTATTTCAGCAGATACTTCATAATTTTTAAAAAACCTTCTTGCCATCATTGGTTGTAGCAAACCCCTGTTTTACTATGTCAATTAACAAACCAGTTTTTTTCCCGGAATTATTCTTGTGTCAAATTCTTTTTAATTTATTTTAACAATTTTTCTTCTTTTCGTGCAGCCCACTTTTTGAAGTCTAAGTTGTACGAAATGTGTAAAATGCATTCCATACATCTTATCCACATATGAAGCGAAGACAGACCATATTTAGACATATCTTCTCTGATGAGTCTTTTGGATACAAAGTCCAAGTCATTCAATTTGCTAAGTGGGGTATTGCAAATTTTACAAACAGCTGCAGAAGAAGTATTGGAAACCACAGTAGCAATTTTCCCATCAATCATAGTCATGTACAAAACATGGCTAATATCAAAATTATCTACAATTGTGGGAACAAGATTACGGATTTCTTCCTCTAAGGATGCACTTTCCTTCTTTATCAATTCATTGTTTCTTTTGCAAATATAAAACCAATTGGACGACAGTAGTTTGTTAAAGAGGGAGCAGGGGCAGGATTTTGCCACAAGATAGTACCACTCTCTTCTTCCAAACGAAGCGGAACCAAACTAATCATGAAAACTGAAGAATCGTCAATTTTAGTGTCGGAGTGTGACTTGTTTGTAATTACTTTGAGAAGATGACCCGTCAAAACCCCATTTGCTTATTAGTTTTAGCGATTTTTTGTCAGCAGAGTTGTGCTGAATTGTTTTTAATATCCTATTGGTTGTCAAATCTAGAAGCGATTGAAGTCTTATCTTATCATCAGATTCAGTTACAGTTATGTCTGCCTATGGAGGATAACAAGTTTTTTTAGCTTCCAGGAGCTTTTGATAGGATGGAAGACCATACATTTTCTCTGAAGCAAGAATAGTTCTTAAATTTCGATATTGCCATTTTGACAAATTTGTTGAGGTGTAAAGCGCTAACGTTTTATTATCTGGTAAACACGGTTTGTCAGTTTTTTAGCGAATAGTACATCATGTACCATCTCACATTTTTCCTTGTTTTGGCTGAGTTCGTTTAATATAGCTGCTAATTTTGTTTTTTTAGACTCTTTTAATTTGGCACATAAAGCATAAACTAGTTCCTCCTCTATGTGATCTAGAAGTGTTAGAGAACGACTTTTCTTCTGTTTATCAGATATATCAACAAACGGTTTTTTACTTGTACCACAACTTAATTGATGAGTATCCACTTGCGTTTCGAAATTTGGAATTACTTCCTCGGCAACTTTAAAAATGCTGCTTAAATCGATATTTTGACATTTTGGCCAAACTATTTGGGATTCCACCAGTCTGAATTTTAGTTAAGAAAGGTCTTTTGAGCTCTACTGGAAGCAGACCACCTTTTTGAGATATTACATATCAAACACAAAATATAAATATAAAATACACAAAAATATATCAAAGACAAAGTGAAAGAAAGACAAACAAAAAATATTTGATTTTAAAATCCAAAGATTCAAAATACAACAATAAGAATAACAAAACAAACAAACAACAAGTATTTTTTCAAGCGTACAGAAAAAATAAGGACACGTCTTATCGCAACCACATTTAGTTGTACACTGAGGTGTATGCGCGCGATTCGTGACCGTATTACGTCATGAGACGCGGCCATCTTGTTATCCCGGAAAACTCGCGTCGAAGCTCCATTTTGCTGGCCAGCGGACCTATTGTAATATGTTAAATATAGCTTGTTATGTCTGAACAAACAAGTTATTTCAGAAAATTGTAATTAAAATTAGGTAGTACCTATATTTTAATTCTATTTTGAAAGTTCAAAATGTACCAGACTACAATATGTTTTGAAAAAATACATTATTTATGATGCGAGCGTTTCAGTCATTAGTGAGCCACAATCACCTCTTTTACAGAGACGTCTCTTTTTATTTATTTGACATTACGCATACATTATAGCTAAAGTAAGGCTATGATTAAAAAGAAGCGAACAATAAACATTAAAAACAATTGTTATTTTCTGTCACTATTATCTCGAAAGTACGCAGAGATAAGCAATAGGTTTCTTCGAGCCAAATACTCAGAATTATTAGTTTTCTAACATATGTGATTGCCATCTCGACATCGCTTAAGGTTTTTGAGAAATTGAATAAAATGTAATAACTCCCGTACAAAAAAAAGAAATACTTTTTTTACAGAAAAGTATTTGAAGTAGGACAATAATATTTTTTTGCCTTATCTGTTATCACTATCAACAATAAAAAAAAATATCAGCAGTCTACTATCAATGTCCACTTTTAATTTAATTTGGGACCAGTGTGCGCCCCCACCCACCTCTAAAAGCTTAATGGCTGGCTAGAAAACTCTGAAATAATTCATGATGGTAGTCCAGGTACTTAACTTTGAAGGAAAACTATAATAGACTAGTGGTCGCCCGCGACTTTATCCGCGTGATTATTGTTCCCGTCGCCGTATCTTTATAAATAGTAGCCTGTGTGTTATTCTGATGTACAAGCTATATTATTTTAAAGTTTCATCAAAATCCGTTCAGTAGTTTTTATGTGAAAGAGTAACAAACATCCATACATCCTTACAAACTTTCGGATTTAAAATATTAGTAGGATTATATAGCTTTGTTAGTTCAGGAGTATATAGAGTAGATAGATACTGTATATTTACAATAACTAGCCGACGACCGCGGCATCACTGGACTGTAGATAAACAAATTAAAGGTACTTATCCCTCTATTGATATTGTCAACTGTAAGTAAGATACCAGCCATTGTATGATCTAGTCTGTACACAAGTATTATTTCTTATCTTCATTAATAATACTAGGTATGCAATGCATTCTGCTGTTGCAATAATTGAGCTGAGTTTGTCGATCCGGGTCGAACTCCTAAACGACTGGACCGATCTTTATGCATTCAGATTTATGCACTCACGGTGATGGTCACTATGACCGTGCCAAATTTCAAAACGATCGGTCCAGTCGTTTAGGAGGAGTTCGATCCCAAACGAAATACACGAGCCGCCTAAGAAAGAGCTTCGCTTCGCTTAGCTCAATGAAGTACCTAATGAGTAACTGACGCCCGCGGCTCCGCTCGCCTCCAACTGTTTTCCGCGAAACTTTCTTAATACAGTATCTAAGTATATAGCACTTGTATTAAGAAACTTTCCCTACCTACATAATCTCCGCCGGGCGCCACGGCAATGGACGTAAAAGTGGCCGAGTTTGCGCGGACTTTATAAAACCTATATAATCTTCCTGATGATAACAAACACAACAAAAAAATATTAACTAACACTGACCAATGATGCGTGTGGTGCTGCGATGCCAATGGAAAAAGGATTCACTTTTAGGGTTCCGTAGTTAAAGTCTCGGAACTCTTATAGTTTCGTCATGACCGTCCGTCCGTCGCCGTCGTCCACTTTCCTCCCAAACGGTTAGTGCTAAAAAGCTGAAATTTTGCACGGATTTGTGTATTTACGATTCAGACAAAGTGTTAAAATAAACCTCGTACCTACCTTGTACCTCCACTACAAGCAATGATTTTTTGTCTTGCGTCAAACCCATCGTGTGGGGTGTCATTAGATAGGTATTTTTAAAATATTTGTTAAGACAGTTTGTTGATTAAGGTGTCCGTTTGCGAGATATTCCACTTTAAAGCGAGATATAGTTTTGTTAAAACAGAGCTCCCCCCACTAAAATTTAAACGACTAGTTAGAACAATCTGAAAAAAATCGTAGTACATATCGTCTGCTTACTGGTAAAACCAGATAAATGCATTTGTTTACTAAATCGAGTTAAAATACAGATAAATGTGTTAGATTTTAATAATTTCAATGTAAACATTCGCCATTATACATATACTACCAAAATCATAAATTAGAAAAGTAAATAATATTGACTAAAACTATCAAAATCAAAACCATAATAAGTTTTTATTTTGATCACGTAAGTATCTAACGAAAGCCGAGATTTGAAGTTACATTTTTAATAGAAATGTAAATGAAAATATTACCCATTATCATATTTAAAATGATGATAAATTAAAGAAATAAATATTAATGATTTACGGTATCAATATAAAAACCATCATACACTTATTATGAGAATAAGTACGACAGGGTCAGATTTGAATAATGGCGAATGGAGGAAAAAAAATCATTCTGGCTATGGCGATGGCGACGACACGAACGAAAGGGTTTTACGAATCGGAATGTATAGTATATTGAAAGGATTGAAATAAATCTATTCTTGTGGAGTTCTGTCTATATTATTTACCGAGTGGATTGCTAACTCTTTTAAATGTATATGCTATGTCCAATAGCTGCAGAGATAATGAATTCGAAAAAGTGATTTATTATAAAGTTATTTATTCCATTTCACTAGATAAAAACTTCTACTTCGTTTGCTAATTTCTCTACAGCAAAAATGAAATAAATGTCATTTATGCTTTTTTACCAGTAAGAACGAGAACGATCGATCGCAGTTGTCACATTGCGTGCACGCGTGCTCCACGTGTTCTGCGTAGAAATAAAATAATTTAGAATAATTTGAACATCATCATCTACTGAGTTGCTATGTGTTAACCTAATGGGTAAGCACTTAGCCACGAGCCCCACAATCTAACATAATATTATGATAAAATGTACAATACATATAATGCATTTAACTAATAAGTACCTACAAAAGTAATATTGGTTCTTCATCTAAATTTAACTTCAAACATATCGACCCCAGTGACATCTTGAAAGCATTTAAAAGTCTCAAAATCAAAAAAGTCGGAAGATCACTGGGGCATATCAGTTAGCTTAATCAGTAATGTAATTGATATCATTGCACCTGACTTGGGACTAATTTTTAATGAATGTGTAGATGAAGGCATATTCCCTAACCTAATGAAAAATAGTAGACTAATACCATTATTTAAGAAGGGATCTAAGTCAGAACTTGGTAACTGCCGCCGCATTTTATATTTTATTTCTATTATATTTCTCGCATATTATATTTCTATTTTGCCAGCTCTGAGTAAGGTGTTCAAGAGAGTGATGCCAAATCAAATGCAAGTCAACTTCACGACCAACAATCGTTTCCACAGCCAACAATTTGGCTTTACTCGCGGAAAATCTACCACCGATGCGGGAGTAACCCTTGTTAGCTTGATTTACGACGCACGGGAGGGATCGCAGGATGCCATTGGAGTATTCTGTGATCTGTCTAAATCATTTGATTGTGTTGACCATCAGACACTTTTGCTAAAGTTACGTCGGTATGGTTTTGATAAAAAATCCTTAGAACTATTAGGATCTTACCTGACAGATAGGCTGCAGACTGTTCATGTGAACAACGTTAAGTCAAACAGAACTAACGTCAAAATAGGCGTAGCTCAGGGATCAATTCTAGGACCTTCTTGGTTTGTGTTAATGACTTGCCTTGCATGATCGAGGCACAAGCTGGCATAGTAATGTTCGCGGATGATACATCACTTATATTCAAAGTAAATCGGCATAGTACAGATGCGAATAATGTTAATAATATTTTAAATGATATTTCAAATTGGTTTTCTACAAACAACCTATTGTTGAATGCAGAAAAGACCAAATGCGTTAAATTTACAATGCCCAATGTCAGACAAGCAAACGTCCATGTCGTGCTGGGTAGCCAAAGGTTAGAATTTGTAAATAACACTACCTTTTTAGGAATAACAATAGCTTCTAAATTGGGCTTTTGAAAAAAAAAATTATCGATTTTTTATTTATTTCAAAACTTTAAAATAAATTATATTTATAATTGATGCGAAAAACTTAAAAAAAATTGTTTTCAATTAATTATTAACAATTAAAAATTGATAAATTTTTAAAAAAACCACGTGACTAAGAACGCACCACGATTAGTCGCCATGCTGGTGACGTCACAATCTTAAAGGAATTTGAAGATAGTACAGTGTCAACGGCTTCTATATGTGAAAATATCCGAACTTTAGTGCTAAAAAAATTAATTATATTAAGTAATTCAATTTAGTCATGTGTGATAAAGGATTTATAAAACTAATTCCGATAATATACCTGAAGTGGATATATTTGATAACCGATTTTTAAAAAAATTATATTTGGTTCAATTCAGCTGAAGTTCGAGGTGCTAAAGCATCAAGGTAAGTTTGTAAAAAATATTGTGAATTAAAATATCAAATCATCTATACTATTAAATACAATTAATAATTAATTTATTTTTAGAGTATCACGTGAGAGTTACGGTGACAAGGCTGGTTATGTCCAATTGAACCGTAAGAATGGTATTTGCATCATAAAAGGGCGTATATGTCCAGAACATCGAGTTCGGAGTAAAGCTTACTCAGTTACTTTAACTATTAACGAAAGATTAAAAAAAGTTCAAGACGTTAAATGTCATGACTGTGCAGCTTCAGCAGGTAATAAATACTTTAATCAAAACATAAGTTGTTTAATATTATAGACAATAATCATTTTTTATATATTATCGATATATTGACGATAATAACGAGATATTATCGGTTACACGTCAAAACACTGTATCAGCTGTATGCTACAATGAGTAGAAATTAACATTGTGACGTCACACGCGCTCGGGTTTATTTTTAATTTGATATAACTTTTTAATTATACCGAAAAAAAAAACTAAAAATAGTTTTGTTAACTTATATATGATCTTTCCAATTATCACAAAAAAAAATTTTATTCAAAAACCCAATTGCAATGGGGTGACCATATCACTATTTTAGCTGATAAGCATATGCTGTGAGACGGATTAGGCAGTTGACAGATGTAGCTACTGCTAGGCTAGTTTACTTTGGTTACTTCCATAGCTTGATGTCCTATGGAATACTACTTTGGGGAAATGCAGCAGATATAGAAACAATTTTTATATTACAAAAGAGGGCAGTCCGTGCCAATTATTGTTTAGGTAAGAGACATTCTCTTAAGGAGCGATTTAAAGATATTAATGTTTCAACTGTAGCTTCCCAATATATATTGGATAACATACTGTATTTCAGGATATATATCTTATATATCTAGCTTTACTAAAGTAAGTGACGTTACAGACAGAAATCTACGTAATAAAAATAAACTACTCCCTCCTTGTAATCGGCTTAGCAAGGTTAGTCACTCTTTCAAGGGGGAAGGTATACGCTTTTATTATTTACTAGCTGTACACTGCCACGCTTCGCTGTGGCACATTGTGATTTTTTTTTACTGATGCAAAAATTAGAAAAAAACAATCCTTGATGCGGATATATCATGCTAAAATTTCAGCTCGATCGGTGCAGAACTTTTTGAGTTTTTGAAGCGTACACAAACCAACATAACATTTTTATACATATATATATATATATATATATATATATAGATTGCCTGAATCGGTCCTTTGTGTGCCCGACAATAAATTTAAAACCTTTATAAAGACCACTTTATGTCAAAAAGCATATTATAAGACAGTTGATTACCTTAACGATAAAAGTGTCTGGCTTGAGCACGGTGCAGACGCCTCCTAAAATGCCGTAATTGTAGCATATTTTGTACTTATTTCTTTTTTGTTGCTTTATACACGCTTATTGATTTTGACACGAGACCAATGTACATTCGTCCACATTTAGTTTTAAGAAAATGTTTAAATGTATCAATTATTGAAAAAGAGTGACCGAGTGTTTTATTGCCAGGTTCTTTCTCTCGGTTCTACTTATTGCTTTGCGAATCTGGCAGTACATGTAAATGATATTTTTTATTTTAAGTACTTACTGACGTTTGTAAGAGCCATTTAGTGACTTATACAAATAAATAAATCATTTCATTTCATTACATGCGCGGCGGGCGCGGTGTACGCTAGCTCGCGCGCGTTCATGTCTTTTGTATTGGTATTGCACCGGGCGGTGGAGTCTGCGGTGTCTGCGGTGTCTGTGGTGTCACGCATGGTGGTGTCACGTGGCCACAGTACAGCTACATGTCCGGTGTCGCGGCAGGATCATCGGCAGGACTGGAACGAACCCGCGGTCCTTCCGCAACTCCGTCTATTTCGTACTTTCGTTATTTTCGTTTTTGTAGAGCATGTTTCTCGATAGTTACAAGTCCTTACCGTAGCTATATATCCTGGTCTCCCAGTACCCGGGCCCCCTCCACACGATCACCGCGCATCGAGTAACGAACACTGTGCTTTGTGGAACTGTTCGCATTTGTTATGCGATTAAACCGAATGGAAGGATTTTTAATTGCAGAGTCAATACTAATGTAGACTATGTAATGTACGGTACGGTGCGGTACGGTACGGTACGGTACGGTACGGTACGGTATAAAGGTACCTACTTAATTGCAGAGTCAATACTAATGTAGACTATGTAATGTACGGTACGGTGCGGTATAAAGGTACCTACTTAATTGCAGAGTCAATACTAATGTAGACTATGTAATGTACGGTACGGTACGGTATAAAGGTACCTACTTAATTGCAGAGTCAATACTAATGTAGACTATGTAATGTACGGTACGGTACGGTACGGTACGGTACGGTACGGTATAAAGGTACCTACTTAATTGATTTTACGATATGAATCGCGTATTAGTAGTACTTTGTGAAACAGATACATAAAGAGAGAGGGTTATTAAAACAGGAGAAGGTTAAAGTGCGCATATGATAGGGTTCCACCACAGGCTGTATAACTCCTAAACTAACAAAGTTATCTGGTACGTTATAGTTTTCCTTCAAAGTACATCATATGGACTACCATGATGACTTTTTCTGATTCTTTAGTTTTTAGATTTTAGAGGGGCAGAGTGACATACTGTTTTATAAAAAAAATTAGCTTTACAGTTGAACATCTCGCAAATGGACACCTAAATCAAAAAATTTATTTAGTATCCTCCCAACGTTTTAAAAAGACCTATCTAATGATACCGCACACGATGGGGTTAACGCGAGAAAACAAATCATCCCCACTTTACTTGTAGGGGAGGTAGCCTTTTTTTTCATAATTTTATTTTAGCACTTTGTTGGAATCGTAAATACACATATTCGGCTTTCGTCGGATATCTATCGGTTTGGAAGTACCTAAATAGAGATGTTTGTTTTTATTATTAATTTATATTTGAATATAAAATAAAATAAAATAAATAAAATAAAATAAAATAACGTTTATTATCTTTGAAATTTTCAGAAAATTATTTAGATTCGTCAGAAGTTGGTGTGACTCTACCGAGGGTTCCAAAATGCAACGAGACTGAGAAGAGCCCTCAAGAAACTCAGCTCGGCTTTTTTCAAAATATTTCATCTTAAATCTAATACAGAGTTATTTAGAAAGGAGCAATTCGTTACGTTGTTACAACCAGGCCGCCTTGTCATCTAAGAAATCATTAATACTATAATAAGCTTTATGGCACAATTTACTTTTTATTAGTTTTTTAAATTTATTGACAGATAAATTTGCTATTTCGGTTGGCAATGTATTGTACATTCGAATAGTTCCCCGCAAAAGAATTACTCACTTTATGAAGCCTAAATTTAGGAACAGCCAGTTTATCCTTATTTCTTAAGTTTAGATTATGATTATCACTATTTTTCACAAATTTACTTTTGTTCTTGTGGGTATACAATAAAATTTCATAAATATACTGTGAATACACTGTAAGGATGTTAATATGCTTAAACTTATCTCTTAATGACTCCCGAGACCCCATTCCATAGATAGTCCGGACAGCCCTCTTCTGCAACACAAAGATGCATTCGATATCGGCAGCGTTACCCCACAGTAGTATGCCATATGTCATGATACTGTGGAAGTAGCTGAAGTAGACAAGACGCGCCGTTTTAATGAGTGTAAGTTGTCGGATCTTTTTGACAGCATAGGCTGCTGAACTAAGCCTGGCCGAAATTTTCCCGATATGAGGCCCCCATTGCAATTTGGAGTCTAACGTTATGCCCAGAAAGACAGTGTCATCGACCAATTCTATTATATCATCCCTAACCTTAACACTGGTTTTAACAAGTCTTACATTAGGTAAGGTGAATCTTACACATTTAGTTTTATTTTCATTTAATAATAAATTATTAGCACAAAACCAGTGGACTATCCTAGAGAGGGCAATGTTTACATCGTCAAGTTCGCGCTGTCCACGTTTAACTTTAAATATTAAAGAAGTGTCATCAGCAAACAAAACTACCTCGTGGTCGTCTCTTATGAGGTGAGGGAGATCATTAATATATACTAGAAAAAGAAAAGGTCCCAAAATTGAACCCTGCGGTACCCCCATTGCTACAGGAGAACCAGGTGACTGTTTACCATTGATCACTACTTTCTGGACCCTATCACTTAAGTAAGAATTGACGAAATTCAAGGCCGTCCCCCGGATTCCGTATGATCAAGTTTCTTAATTAAAGTCTGGTGCTGAACGCAATCGAAGGCCTTAGATAAGTCACAGAATACACCATGCTTCATATGACTCATCCCAGGCCCTGTATATACACTCTAATAATTTAATTCCGGCATCAGTGGTGGACCGACCACGAGTGAAACCGAATTGTTTTGTATGTAATAGTTTATTAACGTTAAAGTGATTTTGCATTTGATTAAGCATATTTTTTTCAAAAATTTTACTAAATGTAGGTAGTACAGAAATGGGACGGAAATTAGACGGATCTGAAGTACTACCCGATTTAAACAGGGGAATTAATTTACTAGATTTCATTAAATCAGGGAACACACCACTATCAACACAATTATTAAATATTATTACTAGTTCAGGAGCAACCATTTCAATAAAAGAATTTACTAAATACACAGAGATCTTGATATTTAAAGATTTAAAAGTTTTTAAGATAGTGTTTATGTTAACTTTACTGAATTTAAATATAACGTTACAACAAGGAACGTTTGCTTTTAACAAAGATTCTGCAATGGGGGTTGAAGAGCCTAGGGTTTTTGTCAAATCTACAGGAATTCGGGAGAAAAAATTTTCAAATTCGTTAGCGACCTCGAAGTCTGATGTAGTTATTTTACCATTTATATTAAGTTTAAAATGATTATCATTTAATTTTTGTTGACCTCTTTCCGCGTTTATAATTTTCCAAGTAGATTTAACTTTGTCTGCACTATTGAGAATTTTATCACTTATATATTTTGATTTAGCTGCTAAACAATCTGCTTTAAACTTTTTTGAATAAGTTTTAACATAATCTTGAAATTCAACTGATCTATTAAGCTGTCTTTCTGAGTCATCATTCACCATTCACCGAGCCTTTTCCCAACTCAGTTGGGGTCGGCTTTCCAGTCTAACTGCGATTCGGCTGAACTTCGATATTTTCCGTGAAGCGACTGCCATCTGACCTTCACAACCCATGGGCGATATCGAAGTTCTGCAGTTAGACCGGTCGGATTTTTGATTTAGGGCTCCAACTACCCCAACGACTGCCATAGATGTTAGTATGACAACCGGGACCGACGGCTTAACGTGCTCTCCGAGGCACGGAGGGGTCTCAATGTATTAAGAAATGGTCACCCATCCTAAGACCGGCCTGAGTCGATGTTGCTTAACCTTTGCAATGTGTTAACATTGTCGGTTACCACTAGACCACGAGCCCCTCCTGTCTTTCTGAGTATAGTTCATAAAGTTTTTGTCTACTTTTGTGTATACCCTCAGTGGCCCATTCACTGAAAGTAGGACTATCACTAATCATGACCTCCTTAGACTTGAATATGGAGTTGAACTCGTTGTAAAAAGAATCAAAAAATAATTTATACATTACATTTGGATCTAAGCCAGTGTCTAAGAATGGAATTTTATTGCAAAGTCCAACCCTCATACGTTCTAAGCGGTCACCAGTTATTGGTCTACATAATATTTTACGTTTTATAACTTTTTCTTTAGTGATTTTAAATGATGCTATTTGCCCACAATGGTCTGAATCTAGCTTTTTTATAATACTTTTACTTTCTGGCAACATATCGCTGTATATATTATCCAGGCAAGTGGCTATTGTGGCTATTGTATAACAAGATCTAGTAGGCTCCAAAAATAAGTTTGTAAGATTGTGTGATTTAAATAAATTTAAAATATTATAACTCATAGTCGTATTAACAAGTAAATCGACATTAAAATCACCACATTCTATTAGGTACTTATTAGTTTTTCCAAGTTTACATAGAACTTTGTCAATAAGTTCCTCAAATTCGCAAAAGGGTGAGGTTCCAGGTTTATACACGCATACTACTATGAATTGCTCCATTTCCACGCACGACAGTTCGACTTTACACTCTAGAGAAAGAGACACAATATCTTTCCGTTCTTTAAATTTAAGTTGTTTATTTAATAAAATCAAAGATCCCCCCGTACTGTGGTCACCCTGCAGAATGCACTACCAACCCGGTGATTACTGAAATTGAACATGAGCTCATACGACTTACGCATGTTCTGTAATACAAAAAATATCAATATTGTCTGAATTCATTAACAGTTCCAACTCTAACTCTTTGCCATGTGTTAAACAACCAATATTTTGATGCCCTATGTTGATATAATTTACATTTTTTGATTTGGTTTGATTTGGAGGGCATTTTTTAACATAATTAATATTTGTAACTAAATTTAATTCAATTAATTGACTATGTCTGCTAAAGGGTAATATTGCCTCTGTTGTCGTAGAACTTAATTTAAATTACTTGGAACAGATTCCAAAGTCTTAACACTAAATCTACATTGCTCAATAAAAGCAGTTTTGTCAGCCAAGTTTAATTATTTATACACTTCAGCCAGCCTTGGCTGAAGTGTAAAAATAATTGAATAGCAAACTTGCTATTTGTCTCTTATAATGCTTTGGTAGAAAATACCTACCTTTGTTTACATAAACAATATGTTTGTTATTGTTAAAGTTACTGTCAGAAGTTGAAAAATTGTATTTATATACAGTTCTCTTAAAAACAGAATTAAAGTCAATTACATGGAATTTATTATTTTATTGGCTAGTTAAATTGAGTTGTAAATTTATCTTATATCTAAGAGAATTTTCCACGTCTGGTACACCTTTTATGTATGGTAATGTAAACATTACTACATGTTCAACATTTAAGTTTTGCATTTTGTCAAAGTATAGGGATAGTTCATTTTTGTTAATTTTACCCCTGTTTGAGCAGAAAATAATTATTTTACTGTTTGAGTCAAAATTATATTCTAATATCTTTTGCATAATTTAATTTAAAGATGCACCTGGATAACAGTTATTAATAATTGAATAACAATTTGAATGGGTGGAAAGCTGTATAAGTCGCAGGCACGACAGATAATTCACAGCTCTATAGAGTTACTCACCGAAATCAAAACAAAACATCAATAAAGTATATAGTTCCCAATTCATGTTAAATTTTAGTTTTTAGAAGATAAATCTAATAATTTATGGACATTTATTTCGTATTCGGAAACAACGATGATTCCCGAGAGACATTAAGAAAATAGAAGCACAGTAGGTACCTACATAGTACACAGTACCTACATAGTACACAGTAGTTACCTACATAGTACACAGTAGGTACCTACATAGTACACAGTAGGTACCTACATAGTACACAGTAGGGACCTACATAGTACACAGTAGGGACCTACATAGTACACAGTAGGTACCTACATAGTACACAGTAGGTACCTACATAGTACACAGTACCTACATAGTACACAGTAGGTACCTACATAGTACACAGTAGGTACCTACATAGTACACAGTACCTACATAGTACACAGTAGGTACCTACATAGTACACAGTAGGTACCTACATAGTACACAGTAGGTGCCTACATAGTACACAGTAGGTGCCTACATAGTACACAGTAGGTAACTACATAGTACACAGTAGGTACTTACATAGTACACAGTAGGTACCTACATAGTACACAGTATTCATTGAGAAACTCTTCCTTTTTTGGAAGTCGGTTGAAAATATGTATAAAACGAGTTTTAAAAAATAAAAAATCGATGAACGTATCTGGGGTTCGTATATTTATTTATTTATTTATTTATGTACAACACACAGAAAAATAAAACAATAAGAAGAATACAAAGAGAACAATGAGCAGTTAGTACAAGGGCACTACTTATTCCTAAAGGAATCTCTTTCAGCACAAGACAAGGCAACGTGTGTGCAATAAAAATAAACTAATACAAATAAAATAAAATAAAACAATTGGCAACCGATGGACGGTGTCATTTCCGAAGTTCGGACCGGACACCTCAAATTACTATTATTTGAAAGGGCGCTTCAACTAAGTAGTGCCCAACATTCAGAAGACCGACCGCCCCGTGCAAGCTAAGCCAAATCAGACTATAAATTCCAAATCAAAGATTGTACTCGTACTTACCTAAGATGTTGCTTAGCCGAGCTTGAACTAATGCTACGGTCCAAGCACGCTGCACGCTCTAGCTCTATAAACCTCACCCCTAGTAATGAACTAATGCTACGGTCCAAGCACGCTGCACGCTCTAGCTCTATACACCTCACCCCTAGTAATGAACTAATACTACGGTCCAAGCACGCTGCACGCTGCACGCTCTAGCTCTATAAACCTCACCCCTAGTAATGAACCAATGCTACGGTCCAAGCACGCTGCACGCTCTAGCTCTATAAACCTCACCCCTAGTAATGAACTAATGCTACGGTTCATGCACGCTGCACGCTCTAGCTCTATAAACCTCACCCCTAGTAATGAACTAATGCTACGGTCCAAGCACGCTGCACGCTGCACGCTCTATCTCTATAAACCTCACACCTAGTAATGAACGAATGCTACGGTCCAAGCACGCTGCACGCTCTAGCTCTATAAACCTCATCCCTAGTAATGAACTAATGCTACGGTCCAAGCACGCTCTAGCTCTATAAACCTCACCCCTAGTAATAGGGTTCCCGTTTTACCCTTTTGGTACGGAACCCAAAAAAGGTTAAGTAGCGCATAATACCGCGACTGTATAAGACTTACATAAGACCATTGGGTCATTATTTCAAAGGCACAAAGGGACACGTAACGGGCCACGGCCTGCGTCGACAAATCGAGGCTCAGCTCGCAACCAGGAGCTCATGGAGACTTAGAAGGTGGGACTTGAGCACCCAAGCTGGGGAAACGCCACCATCGCGGCAGTGCTACTGACACTGGTCATGGAGGAGGGGCTGAAGAGGCGACACGGTGACCTCACCTAACGTGCGTCCTAGCCTATCGCCTATTCCCTATTACCTATACCCTATTGCGTATTGCCATTTTCCGAACACCTATGCTAACATTTCGGGTGGCTTTATTTCATTAAAATGTCAGAAAACCCATAGTCGTATAAAGTTATTGTGTTGTGGTACGACGATGTACAGACGCAATTAAGTAATTAACATTCGCAATGATTAATATCCTTAACTTAACAAAAACCAACAGAACGGTTTTTTTGGTGACGTATAACGTGACACACTCCTGCAGGGGAATACTTCGCATCTCAACGATGGCGCGACACTCACCACGATGGGGTTTCCATACGAACATTAATACGAGGTACGAGTATATACCTATAGAATGTTGACCAACAATAGAAATGCCTACACAAAACTTATTATACCTAATTAGATCGGTTTAATACTTAAACTTTGACAGTTGACTGCCTCTGTGGCGAAGTGGTATGAGTATGCGACTGCCGGCCCTGAGGTCCCAGGTTCGATTCCGGGTCGAATCAAATTGTATGTGTGATCCGCAAATGTTTGTTTCGGAGTATGGGTGTTTTCTATGTATAATAATATGTATGTATTTAGAAATATATATAAGTATGTTTATCAGTCGTCTAGGTCCCATAGCACAAACTTATATTAGCTTAATTTGGGATATTTGACATTGTGTGAGAATGTCCAGATATATACTTATTTATTTTATTAAAATATTTATTTAAATGCAAAAGTTACACAGTTCGTTTGCTTGTAGGTGTGTAACGGTGTATAAGTGTAAGTACCTATGTAGGTACCTACTGTGTACACAGTAGGTACCTACTGTGTACTATGTAGGTACCTACTGTGTACTATGTAGGTACCTACTGTGTACTATGTAGGTACCTACTGTGTAGTATGTAGGTACCTACTGGGTACTATGTAGGTACCTACTGTGTACTATGTAGGTACCTACTGTGTACTATGTAGGTACCTACTGTGTACTATGTAGGTACCTACTGTGTACTATGTAGGTACCTACTGTGTACTATGTAGGTACCTACTGTGTACTATGTAGGTACCTACTGTGTACTATGTAGGTACCTACTGTGTACTATGTAGGTACCTACTGTGTACTATGTAGGTACTGTGTACTATGTAGGTACTGTGTACTATGTAGGTACCTACTGTGTACTAGGTAGGTACCTACTGTGTACTATGTAGGTACCTACTGTGTACTATGTAGGTACCTACTGTGTACTATGTAGGTACCTACTGTTACTATGTAGGTACCTACTGTGTACTATGTAGGTACCTACTGTGTACTATGTAGGTACCTACTGTGTACTATGTAGGTACTGTGTACTATGTACGTACCTACTGTGTACTATGTAGGTACCTACTGTGTACTATGTAGGTACCTACTGTGTACTATGTAAGTACCTACTGTGTACTATGTAGTTACCTACTGTGTGTATTAATCATTGCGAATGTTAATTACTTAATTGCGTCTGTACATCGTCGTACCACAACACAATAACTTTATACGACTATGGGTTTTCTGACATTTTAATGAAATAAAGCCACCCGAAATGTTAGCATAGGTGTTCGGAAAATGGCAATACGCAATAGGGTATAGGTAATAGGGAATAGGCGATAGGCTAGGACGCACGTTAGGTGAGGTCACCGTGTCGCCTCTTCAGCCCCTCCTCCATGACCAGTGTCAGTAGCACTGCCGCGATGGTGGCGTTTCCCCAGCTTGGGTGCTCAAGTCCCACCTTCTAAGTCTCCATGAGCTCCTGGTTGCGAGCTGAGCCTCGATTTGTCGACGCAGGCCGTGGCCCGTTACGTGTCCCTTTGTGCCTTTGAAATAATGACCCCACGGTCTTATGTAAGTCTTATACAGTCGCGGTATTATGCGCTACTTAACCTTTTTTGGGTTCCGTACCAAAAGGGTAAAACGGGAACCCTATTACTAGGGGTGAGGTTTATAGAGCTAGAGCGTGCTTGGACCGTAGCATTAGTTCATTACTAGGGATGAGGTTTATAGAGCTAGAGCGTGCAGCGTGCTTGGACCGTAGCATTCGTTCATTACTAGGTGTGAGGTTTATAGAGATAGAGCGTGCAGCGTGCAGCGTGCTTGGACCGTAGCATTAGTTCATTACTAGGGGTGAGGTTTATAGAGCTAGAGCGTGCAGCGTGCATGAACCGTAGCATTAGTTCATTACTAGGGGTGAGGTTTATAGAGCTAGAGCGTGCAGCGTGCTTGGACCGTAGCATTGGTTCATTACTAGGGGTGAGGTTTATAGAGCTAGAGCGTGCAGCGTGCAGCGTGCTTGGACCGTAGTATTAGTTCATTACTAGGGGTGAGGTGTATAGAGCTAGAGCGTGCAGCGTGCTTGGACCGTAGCATTAGTTCATTACTAGGGGTGAGGTTTATAGAGCTAGAGCGTGCAGCGTGCTTGGACCGTAGCATTAGTTCAAGCTCGGCTAAGCAACATCTTAGGTAAGTACGAGTACAATCTTTGATTTGGAATTTATAGTCTGACTTGGCTTAGCTTGCACGGGGCGGTCGGTCTTCTGAATGTTGGGCACTACTTAGTTGAAGCGCCCTTTCAAATAATAGTAATTTGAGGTGTCCGGTCCGAACTTCGGAAATGACACCGTCCATCGGTTGCCAATTGTTTTATTTCATTTTATTTGTATTAGTTTATTTTTATTGCACACACGTTGCCTTGTCTTGTGCTGAAAGAGATTCCTTTAGGAATAAGTAGTGCCCTTGTACTAACTGCTCATTGTTCTCTTTGTATTCTTCTTATTGTTTTATTTTTCTGTGTGTTGTACATAAATAAATAAATAAATAAATATACGAACCCCAGATACGTTCATCATATTTTTTAAAACTCGTTTTATACATATTTTCAACCGACTTCCAAAAAAAGAAGAGTTTCTCAATGAATGATGAATCCGTGGTCGGTGCAGTCGGTGCCCTCAGCGAGGTGCGTGACGTCACACAGATGCCGTGACGGGATCTGCCGCCGGCCGCCACAATGACGCGGATTGCCCTCACCTCTCGCCGTGACCTTGCCGCGGTATAAGTATTATTGCAGCTGACAGTGTCAGTATACATTTACTATATTTTTTAATGAGCTGCAATTAAAATTGTGTTTTTCCTCGTACAGTAGCAATAATCTGTGGAGATGTGGTCAATGACAAGTTACAAACTGCTCTGTGTGTTTTACTTAAGAGTCCTCCAAATAAATTTTACCGTTATAGTACCGTATATACCGTAGATAGTTGGTGAGCTGGCTAGCCCATAGTGTGGGGTTGGGAACGGTTTGGAACTACGAGTAGACGTGTATACCACACACAACTGGGTGGGTGATCCCGTAGGTAGGTATAGATCGCGAGGCGTAAGCTGAGCTCTGCATTTGTGTGAGTGACATACACATGTGTTGTACACACAGTTTTAAAAATGAAGTTCTCTAACGCGGCTTACGGGTATTGCGATTAATAGAAATCGTCAAGTTACGCGTATCAACCGGTGGTCCGCAGAAGTCAAAATATGGTCCGCTATTTTGTTTTGTTTTTCGAAATCTTGCGTCGGCGTCGTTAGTAAAACGAAAAGTAACCCAAACTCAGGTTAGATTACTTAGCTCCTCCTCAGTCCTCGCGAACTATACCTAAATGTAACGCAACAACAGCGCTATATCCGCTCACATACTCGTATAATAGTGCAACAGTCCAACTGTGAAGCTATAGCAAGCTGTCGAGTTACAAGTTGTACTCGTACCATTCTGCTAGGTTTCACTACAATAACAGACAAAGCAAAGTAAAACTTGACCGCTGACGCTGCGCGCTACTGGTTTGGTTGGAGATGCATGGCTATTGCAACGCAAGTAGGTACCTTTTGGAATCCCACTAAAAACACCCCGAGATCTTACTATCTCTTCATTTACCGTTCCGTAAGTACCTACAGTATTCTTATAGGTATTTGATCTGTTACGCCACAATAGAATGATAGAATCCGACCCAAGATTGTCTCATCGCAGCGAAGTCCGCTCGGCAGCAAAGACCGCTCAAAATGATAAACGATACTTAAGTGATAATGACTTGTGGTTGCGTCAGTTTGTGTCAGTGCGCCTCTGGCGATGGCGACCACTTGACTGATTCTACAGGTGAATAAACTGTAGCTAACTATACCTACCTATCGGCCCACGTTCCTACATAATACACGTGCGAAGTGGCTCATTATTATACAAAATTGTACCAACACCATTGAGTTATAAGTAGGTAGGTATGTATAAAGACTCCACCGTAGCCGCGTAGGTAAGATAAACGCTTGTGGACATGTTTCCTCTCTTCCACTGGACTGTTCCCACGTCTAAGGCGAGGACAGACGATGGCACACGAGTATAAATAAACACCGCGTCTCTATTCTCTCGGGGTGTCTCGGTGACTTACCTACTACAGCTGAAGGAATGTTAGACAACATGTCATGACCAGTAAAAGTGTGTAGGTACTTGTGTAGGAACTTAGTAGGTACTTACCTCCTACAATCTAATAAGTTAGGTACTACGCCACCGCCAGTTAATTACTATAAGCAGATGATTAAAATAATAGATAAAAGGTGCAATGTGGAAACTCTGGATACCTACTTATTATAACAATAGTGTGAACGAAGGCAGATAACGGATTCAATTAGAGCGTGTTTACACAATAAACACCCGATTCAGCACTGCATTGGAAAGTATGTTCGTGCCGCATGCCATGCTGGTCATAAATATTATTGTATGTAGTTCTGTCAACCGATTCTCTGATTGTTGGGTTAAGTATATAGCCTTAGCCTTTCCTAGGCGAAGGAGTCGGGCGTGACTCCGCGTGACGAGCGACGGCGACGTCGTCAGAGAGACACAATACTTGCTGCGCACATGTACATATTACCTAAATATTGAACTGATTACATACCTACATATACCTACACCTACCCAACAAGGTTACCATTTTTATTTATATATTTTATTTATTTCCAAAACATTTACAGGGGGTGATGTTGCTCGCGTCCGTAGGATTTACCACATTTCCTAGACCCACCCTACACGTGTGGTGCAAAACGAGCAACAGGCGGCGGTTAAATAACCTGACCGGCAAACACAGGCCAAGGGGAACTAAAAAACCCCTAAAAGTGTGGCAATAGTGCAGAAAAAAAAAACGAAAGAACCCAGATGACGGCTTACCTTACTCAGACATGCAGGGCTCTGTCTGGGTGGACTTTTGTTTCCCAAGCTGATCGTGGGAACAAATATGGTACTGATTTCAAAGAAGAAGGACGGCGATGTGGTTCGCCACCCATCACGTCTCAGTCCCAGGGTAGGCGAAAAGTGGGCTATGGAAAGCCGCTTTGCGACGATCAATGTAAGAGGAGGTATGAATGATAAACTGGGGGAAATGTGTAAGTTGATGAGTGAAAGACGACTGGATGTTTTGTGTGTGAACGACACTAAGCGGAAAGGGTGTGACACAACCACACATGGGCCATTTACAGCTTTTTGGTCAGGGGTGGCTGACACTAGTCGGGCCAGTCAAGGTGTTGGGGTTATCCTTTCTGCTAGAGTGAATGAGTGATTGTAAGCCCAAGGCTACTGTGGATGAGGCTGAAGGTCGGTCTTTCGCGCATCTTTGTAGTGGGAGTTTATGCCCCACAGGATGCGCAGTGGGACCGGTCCAACCAAGCACAGAGTAAAAAGCAGGAGTTTGGGACAGCATGAAAGATACCTTGGCAAGCCGAATGAAAGAATCATAATGTTAGGGGATTTTAATAGTCGGGTGGGAGTGGAGCGTGATAGATATGAAAGTGTTTCGGGTAAGTTTGGTTTCGATAGAGTGACTGAGAAAGGAAAAAGTTTGCTTGAAGTATGTTTGGAGTGGAATCTTGTGGTAACAAACACTCTGTTTAAGCACAAAGATATCCACATGTATACTAGACAAGAAGGAGAACAGAGAAGTATGATAGATTTTGTGATTGTGGACGACAGATTGAGAAAGACAGTGATGGATACCCGGGCTTATCGTGGCACTGGTGTCGACACAGACCACTATATGGTTGTAAGCCGGTTAAGAGGTTTATTTAAACCGAGCTTGAACGAATAAAAGTAGAAAGTTTGCAAGAAGGGAATAAAAGAGAAGAATTTCGAAATAGCTTGAGAGAGAAGTATGAGAATATGGATGAAGAAGATGATATTGAAAAGTTATGGGTGCAGTTAAAGGAAGGACTTGTGCAAGTAGCTGTGAAAGTATGTAGTGTCAGCAAAAGGAAAAAAGGACGTATGGTCAAAAGAATGAGTATAGGCACAAATGGTTGTAGCGGGCAAGAAGAAAGCGTGGTTGGACTGGTTGGCAATCAAAGCCAATCTCAGAATGAATAAGGCGACAGATGAGGATGTCTCAATAGCTAAAAAGGAATACAAGAAGAAGAAAAAGAGAAGTAAAGAAGGTTATAGCTAAAGAGAAAGAGAATGAAAGGGATGAATTTAATAGGAGGTTATCTGAATTTTTTTTTTTTTTTTTTTTTTTTTTATATAATAAATAATTGACAACTTCCAGGAAAATGTTAAACTTTTCTGGAAGTCTATGAGAACAGCCAGGGGCACTATCCAATCCTCGCAACTGGACAAAGTCAGAAACCACGATGGAAGCTCTCTGAGTGGGGAAGAAAGTGTTTTAAAGAGATGGAAGGAATATTTTGAAAGTCTGTTTGAGAAAGAGGATGTGCAAGCGGAATCTCGTATAGAGGACAAGAATAAAAGTGGAAATGAAGAGGAGAATGAAATAAGTGTGAAAGAGATTATGGATGCACTGAATGGCATGAAAGCTGGAAAGGCAGCAGGATATGACGGGATCTCGACCGAGATGCTGAAAGCAGGAGAAGGCGTAGTATCAAGTCAGCTGTACCGCCTTTTTAACCTTTGTTGGAGAAGCGGTAGTGTACCAGGAGACTGGTGCAAAGCCGTCACTGTGCTGCTGTACAAAGGGAAAGGGTCACATCGAGACTGCAAAAACTACCGCGGGATAAGTTTGCTCAGCATCGTCGGCAAGTTATATGGAAGGGTTCTGATTACTAGATTGACTAATGACACTGATGACAAAATGTGCAAGCTGGATTTAGGAAAGGAAGAAGATGCATGGATCAGGTCTTCTCTTTGCGCAGCATTGCCGAAAAGTTTCTGGCAAAAAGACAAAAGGTCTACTGCGCTTTTGTAGACTTAGAGAAGGCCTATGATAGAGTGGTGAGGAGCGAATTGTGGTCAGCGCTGTCCATGTATGGAGTAAGCAGCAATCTGATACGAGCACTGCAATCACTTTATGAGGGTTCCAGTGCTTGTGTCCGCATAAACGGGACTTACACGGACTGGTTCGATATCGAACGAGGCGTCAGGCAGGGCTGTGTAGTGTTACCAATGCTGTTTAACCTATACATGTATAACTGTCTGAAAGATCTTAAAGCGAGTGTGTGTGGTTTAAGAATGGATGAATTGACCATCAAGTGCCTCTTATATGCTGATGACCAGGTAGTACTTGCGTCATCGGCGGAGGAGTTGCAGGTGATGATTGATATTATGAATGAGTCTTTGAAAAGGAAGGAAATGAAAGTGAACGCAAGTAAGACGAGAGTAATGAGACGAAAGTATGTCGAACTGTGCGATTGTTATTGAAGGAGAAAGAGTGGAGCAAGTGAAAGAGTTTGTGTATTTAGGGTCCAAGTTTACAAGGGATGGAAGATGTGATGACGACATTGAAAAAAGAGTTATGGCAGGAAATCAAGTGAATGGGGCTCTGCATAACTTTATGAACAGTCAGAAGATTTCCCGGAGGGCTAGGCTGGCTGTTCATAGAGTAGAGCTGGTCCCTACACTTATGTATGGAAGTGAATGTTGGGTTTGGCAGAAGAAGCATGGAAGTAAAATAAATGCAGTGGAAATGAGAAGTTTGAGAAGTATATGACTGGGGTGACATTGGTTGATAAAGTGAGGAACAGCGAGATACGAGAACTTTGCGGTGTATCAGAAGATGTAGTAAGTAAGATAGAAAAAGGGATGCTTAGATGGTTCGGGCACGTAGAAAGGATGGATGAAAGAAGATTGACGAAACAGATACATAAGGCGGGCGTGAATGGACAGGCAGGTAAGGGTCGACCTAGGCGAACGTACTTCGACCAAATCGGAGATGTTTTGACCAAAGGCCATGTCAAGTGCACCCATAACCGGAGAGCGTGCATGAAGATAGTTATGAAAGTGGAAGAAGCGAAAAAAGTATGCCAGGACCGTAGCAAGTGGAATTCCATAGTCTCTGCCTACCCCTATAGGAAAGAGGCGTGACCATATGTATGAATGTGTACATTTACAGTGTCATCACAGGATTATCCTAATACAACACTGCAAGTAAAAATACAAGCAAAACAAAAAAAATTACATTAAATACAACATAATAATTAATAGTAGCTAATAAAAATAATAATTAATAAGTAGTATGTTAATTAAACCCATTACATAAGCAAAAAACAAAAATATAAAAGCAACGCGGCGGTATCGCACCTCAAAAAGGTATTGAATTCCTGGATTTTTTACGCGGGATGGGATGGCTATACTGCACTTTTTGTACGTGTCACCAATGGTCACCACCTAGTATAGCACTTGTGTCGAACACGACAGGCGAGGCCGGGGAGTGTAGTGCAAAGGTGAAGCACATTTAGTGGAAGAAAAAACAAATTCCTTTCGCGCGCTCAGCACTCGATGACGGCGACGGCGACAAAACTGCTGACGCGAAACTCGCATTGAGGTCAGCTTCACGACGCATGTTTATGTTGGCGTTAGGTGGTGACCTAGATACCGCTGTAGACTCGCGCAAAGTAATAAGTTCTTTACGCAAACTCACAACGATATCCTCGGTCGTTGCCAACCTCGTCTCGACGTCCGCCAAGCTCGCCTTTAAGGACACTATGTCCTTTAAAAGGCAGGTAACGTCGACGTGGTCGAATGTGACCGGAGGAAGCTTCGATAAGTCCTGGGCCACAAACGTAGGCCCGTCGTTGGGATCGGTTGCCTTAAGCAGCGTGATGATGTCTTGTACCTATGCTTTTCGTTGTCCCGTCACGCCTGCGGGAGACCATCTGGTTGCAGGAACGCCAGTAACTCATTTGGGACAAGTTGCGAACTCATCGCGATACGTGCAATGGCTGGCGCCGCGCTACACTATTACGAGTAGGTGTTAGTCGGCTCACGCATCCGCATCAAAACGCGGCCCAAACAAGACTGACTGTATGCGTTTAATTTAGTCTTGCCATCATCAGCCCGCGAGGAGCTCCTGGAGACTACTATTAAGACAAATTTTTAATTCAAAAATCGCAAAATATTGAACTTTAAAACGCATTATTTTGTTAAAACCGGGCGCCCTCTAAAAGCTAAATGGCTGGCTCGAGAGATCAAAAGAAACCATGACGGTTCCTTTCCTAGTCCATGTATGTACTTTAAAGGAAAACTATAACGGATCACATAACTTTGTTGTTCAGGAGTTATAGATGCTATTATGCGTAACTACGGAACCCTGTTGTTTGCGTGTCCCGACACGCACTTCGTCGGTTTTTAATTAAATAGATAGAATGATTACCTAGGTACCTAACTGTATTCAAGAATATTTTGTCAAATACACTGATTGATTCCGAGGTGCGATGCAAGATCGATGCCATAAATGCTTGGGGGATGTCTTGTCCCGACACTGACCTGCCCTCACGCCTAGGCTCACAGCGACTGTGGGATTCGCCGCTCTGTAAATTGAGAATTAATACACTAATTGACACTTCTGTCAATATTTCAGAGCGTGCACGCCTACTAGCTGTTGGAGAATGGGAGTCAGGGTTATGGATCCAGGCGCTCCCATCGCCACAATGTTTGACGACACAACCTTCCGCATTGCCACATGCCTTCGGCTGGGTACACCTTGTGTATCTCCGTATCATTGCACCTGTGGAGTAACCGTCGATAATCTGGGACACCATGGCCTTTCTTGTAGCAGAAGCGCAGGTCGTATACCCTGGGCACGCTTTTCTAAACGACATATAATGTAAATATTTTTAGTATACAGGGGTATTTGTAATTAACTAGCATCCTCGCAGAGGTAGGTAGCAGACATCATAAGTTACAACGTTTGTTCTACGACTTTTAATAAAACTGAATACATTACTTAATAATGAGTTTTTAAGTTTTTATTGTTATAACGCGATACTATTAAGTCTATGTTTCATTCATAAACTGAAGGTCGACGCACGCACGTTTGCGCGTGCTTGGTCGGTGAGTTCCTGGACACGATGAAGATAGAATGGATATTTGTCTTCGTTGTGAATGACACTCCACGCGAAGAACTGCAATACATTAAACCGTAGCGCAGCGTCATTGGTACTTGCGGCGGGATTATCCTCAAAGAACTCCAATATCCTTTCTTGTTCTCGTACTGAGTGCCTCGGTGGACGACCACTATCACTGAACCTGGGCTGGAACTGTCCGTAATCGCGCAGTCGCTGTGTGGCAGATAACTTCGTTGCCCGGCTCGGTGTAGGTAGATTTGGAAACTTTACTGCATATTGGCGGCAGGCTTCCGTAGTCGTAAGACAAAAAAAAGTCGTAAAAAAGTCGTAGAACAAACGTTGTTACTTATGATGTCACCTATCTACCCCTGCGAGGATGCTAGTTAATTACAAATAACCATGTATAATTATGTACTTATATTGTAATTCTTACTGTGAATAAAGTAATAGATTATATTGAATTCAAATATGTGGGTAGGTAGAGTAAGTCTAAGTCTGATGTGATGATGCAATCTGCTTGAATATTACAATAAGCTAAGTTAATAGAATTAATGAATACTACTTAACTAATTTAAACGTGTGACACTCGCGTCTATGTCATTAAATATTCCATTATAAATAGCAAATAACTGTACTTACTTATATATAACTATGTACCTACGTAGAACGGTAGGTAGGTAAGGTACTAGTCACTGCCTACCTTATATTATAATAGACACGCGACATGACACGTTTAGCTGTTAGACAGATAGCACAGTCTTCTGTGTTATATGTGCTAATACATGCAGTATAGATCTACGAGTACATGTAGAAAGTGCGCGCGTAGTTCCTACCTAGTCTACCTACCTACGCTGCCGCGGCTACAGCCACACGACTCGTCTGCTGCACCGATATGCCCATAGCTACCAACCATGTTCTGGTACCACTGAGATCGAATATCCTACACTATGATGTCTATGACACTATGAGTCGCTATACTCATAGTGTCATAGACCTACCTTAGCACTTGTAAGTACCCTAGGATTCACAAAGGCTTAGTATTGTCATCGCGGTGACTTGATTATATCAACATTTTAGCAGTTAAATCTTTCATCTTAAATCTAATACAGAGTTATTTAGAAAGGAGCAATTCGTGTTACAACCAGGCAGCCTTGTCATCTAAGAAATCATTAATACTATAATAAGCTTTATGGCACAATTTACTTTTTATTAGTTTTTTAAATTTATTGACAGATAAATTTGCTATTTCGGTTGGCAATGTATTGTACATTCGAATAAAGTTCCCCGCAAAAGAATTACTCATTTTATGAAGCCTAAATTTAGGAACAGCCAGTTTATCCTTATTTCTTAAGTTTAGATTATGATTATCACAATTTTTCACAAACTTACTTTTGTTTTTGTGGGTATACAACAAAATTTCATGAATATACTGTGAATACACTGTAAGGATGTTAATATGCTTAAACAAACTTCTCTTGAACAAACGTCTAGATTAGATAGACGACGATGTCTTTAAGAAGTGAAGTGATGCACTGTGACGTCACACATCACCCTGCATGGGCCACCTATCTGTATCTACCTACTATACGGAGCCATCAGCCTACTTGTGCGCCTTCTAGGTACGGCCACACGGCTTACTAAATAAATAAATAAATATTGTTGGACACACAACGCCATCTAGCCCAAACTAAGCTATAAGCTTTTGCTATGGGATCTAGACAACTGATAAACATACTTATATATTTCTAAATACATACATAACATACATAGAAAACACCCGAACTCCGAAACAAACATTTGTGGATTACACAAACATTGGATTCCACCCGAGACTCCGGAGTCGAAAGCCGATGCACTACCGACCACGCTACCGACGCGCGACGCAGTCACAAGTTGCACATTCATCGTTCCATTGTCTGTCTGCGAAACTCAGTAAGTATGATAGTCTTTGACCGCGAGTAGGTATTTTGTAACAAAAACTGCTCAACGAAAAATCCGCTCCTCACGCGCGGTAGACTCACGCGCGGTAGACTCACAAATCTTCTTAGGCCTACCTAAGAAGATTTGTGAGTCTACCGCGCGTGAGTCTATATTTGTTAGTCTATAGTTGTTAGTCCTAACTAACAACTATACAGTGTGTAACACTGATATGGGTCAGTATGAGAAAATCTGAAACTATACGACATACGAAGATCTATTCTAAGGAACCAATGTCATCGATTTTACTAAAAATAAGATCGGCATTTACAGATTCCTAAGAACTTTGTATGTCTTATACTCGTAGCTTCAGACTTTCCCATACTGAGATATATGAATGTTTATGTGTTATAAATTTATAAATATAGCTGTTCTCTCTGAGACAGTCTTGATAATGCCTCGTTTAGAGGCGAAACAATTGTCGACGTTTTGTTGTCCTTTTGATTCTGCGAAAAATTAATGCTATTAATTAATGCTAAAAAGTTTTTTCTTAAAAAAATTTTTACTTACCATTGTTTTGTCATGGATTTTCGCCAAGTAACGCCTGTTTCTATCCAATATTTTATAAAAGACCACAGATTATGATTCCGTTTATTTACTTTAGCATTAGGTAAGTAGGTAGGTACCTATACTACTATACCTACCTATATCTATATAAGTTGTTGAGCAGAACATAAACTAACGTTATCGCGCTAAGTAACTCCACTAATTCCTCCGTTTACGAAATCGATTGAAAATCCTCGTTACAAAACAATACGTGTACAATACAATAGAATGGTCGAACTAAACAGACCCCACCTGCCGCAGCCGGCCACCTGTCGCACAGGCGCCACCGGCACCGGTCCCGTCCCGGCCACGGCACGATAGTCGTCCTACAAAACACAACATGTAACCTTACCTACATTCGTGTTATTTGGGCACTGGAGAGTGGAGATTGATCTATCCAAAACAGGTTTATCGTCTGTTTTTTAGTTAAAACCAAATGCGTCTCAGGCCTCAGGTAACCAGCCAGCCGCGCGCAGTACAATACAAATATAAATATCCCATACATTTTTTGTGGCCAGCTTAACAAATAGGAGAGGTTAGATCTGGCAGTGGCAAGCGGTGCCGCATGCCGCATGCCGCATGCCGGTGAGAGTGTGAGGGTGAGGATACCATACTACACTGATTTAAATTGGTACATTTTAAGGTGGCCTCGTCTCATGTGGATCAGCGGACGGTGATTGATGTTGAGTCTAGTCTATCAGAATCTCAGGTACAATTTAAATGTAAAGAAATAAAAAATGCAATTCAGAACATGAAGAGAGGTAAATCCGCTGGTCATGACGGACTCAGCATTGAGCACCTTCAAAATGCTGGTATACATCTGCCAAGGGTGCTGACATTGTTCTTTAATCTATGTATAGGACATGTCTACTTGCCACGGTTAATGCTGGATACAATAGTTGTACCTATTGTGAAAAACAGGACAGGAGACACAGCAGATAAAGGTAACTACCGACCTATTTCTCTTGCAACTGTGATAGCTAAAGTATTTGACAGTGTGCTTGATGATCACCTCAGTGGATACATAAACTTACATGATTCCCAGTTTGGTTTTCGTGCTGGGCTATCTACTGCGAGTGCCATTTTTGCTCTCAAGCACACTGTCAAGTATTATACTGATAGGAAAACACCTGTATATGCTTGTTTCCTGGACCTTTCAAAAGCTTTCGACTTGGTTTCCTATGACCTCTTGTGGGAAAAGTTACGGGGGGAGGGGGTACCTACATCACTGATAACCATATTGTCTATCTGGTATGACAGTCAAAGAAACTTTGTTAGGTGGTCGAATGCATTGTCTGACCCATATACCCTTGAATGTGGTGTTAGGCAGGGGGGTTTGACGTCACCTAGACTTTTTAATATGTATGTCAATAAACTACTTGTTGAACTCAGCAGCACACATGTTAGATGCCATGTGGATGGGGTATGTACCAACAACTTGAGTTATGCAGATGACATGGTGCTGCTGAGTCCATCAATATGCGGCATTAGAAAGTTGCTGTCAATGTGTGAATTGTATGCTGAGCAACACGGTCTGAGGTATAATCCTAAGAAAAGTGAGCTGTTAGTGTTTAGAGGGAAAAATAAATGTCCAATACATGTCCCTCCAGTACTATTGAATGGGTCATGTCTGGAGCATGTGAAACAAGTTAAATACCTGGGTCACATTGTTACAGAAGATTTACAAGATGATTTGGACATGGATAGGGAGCGTAGGGCTTTGGCTTTGAGGGGTAATATGGTGGCTCGTAGGTTTGCTGGTTGTTCAGTTCCTGTTAAAATTACACTATACAAGGCGTACTGCCAAACATTTTACACCAGCGGACTCTGGGCTAATCATACCCAAAAATCAGACAACACCCTACGTATCCAGTATAATAATGCTTTCAGGGCGCTGTTAAGGCTTCCACGTTATTGTAGTGCATCCGGTATGTTTGCTGACGCGCATACGGATGACTACTACGCAATTATGCGTAAGAACGTGGCATCAATATTGGCGTAACGGCATCCTGAAGGTGTATGCTGAGAGGTTGGATGGTCCTATCATTGGTAGGTTCATCAAGCTGCACGTTTTATCGGCATCTTGATGAATCTGCCTGTGGTAGGTACTTTTTATAAAATATATGCTAATTTTAATCCTGTTGTTACTAACATAGTTTTTTAAGCAATTGTACTAACACACTATGAGCCCCTATGGCTTGATAATAAACAATTTTTATTTTCATTATTATTATATTCATAACTAAGTAGGTATTACATATAACCTAGTACTAGCAAAGTAGTAGAGAGTAATTGAGCGGAGCGAAGCGGAGCGAAGCGTAGCTCAATCTTAGACGACAAGTGTAAATCGTTTGTGTGTCAACTCCTCCGAAACGGCTCGACCGATTTTGACCAAATTTGGCATGCTGGTCGACATCATACCCGGGAGTGCATATCTCTGAAATTATGTAAGTAGAGCATAAAAAAAATTAAGAAAATTAGCTCCGCTCAACATTTGCAATTAGTAGCATGCATTGCATACCTAGTGGTAGAAGGTTAGTTGTAATATCCTACTTGTTTACTTATCTATGTTTGAGTCGATAACGTCGCAGTAGGTACCTACCTCAGCATATCTCTCGCCGTGACATTCGCACATAACACGTTGTACAACATCACATATCTAATAACATCCCGTACAAGTGATGACTACTCGATTAGATAACGACAGACAGACAGACATTGACATTCCCTTCGACAGATGTTACTCCGAGCGGGCAAGGTCAACTGAGATGGTCTCTGCGAGGTGCTGTCTGCGTCAGACATCAGGAGCGCTGGTCGGGGCTGACAATGACAATGTACTTGCATCGCTAATTGTCTGCCTAGGTCCTAGGTCGTTACACCTGGCCTGACCAGCTGACGCCGCGTGGCGACATGCTAGGTCGATACCCTCCATCCATTCGATAATGGATGGAGGGAGAACAACAACAACGTTGACCGCGACCTCACTATACAGAACAACCTGAACCTTAGTATTGTGTTGGGAGTTGGGAGACTGCGTGCGACCGCGAGCGCCTCGATCGTGCACTCACTTACTTCAATCTGATGTTCGATGTCATATTATACAACATCAGTGTTGTTGTGTTCCTCAGTGAGATTAGGGTTATTTTGTTGCCCCATATGCCTACACGGTTTATATAGGGCTGCTGCCAGTCTTTGAGGCCCAAACCATCACGTGTGCATAGATAATGTACCTAGTAGGTACTAATGTAGGTATAGTACTCGCTCGTAAGTGTGCGAAGACAATTTTTTGATTTAGGTGTCTGTTTGCGAGATATCTATATATTTAATACGACAATTTGTCTGTCCGTCTGTCCGTCCGTCGCGTTTTTCAATTTACATACATTTTTTTTATATTTTATATATATATATATTTATATTTTTTTTTTAATGTTTTTTCTTTTTTATATTTCTTATTTTTTAAAGTTCGCTGGGATAACTAGTTCAATTTTAAAGCGCGTTTTATTGTTAAGTCAGAGTTCCCCCAAACCGCCTATTGTACACGTCAATTAAAAAAAAACTCTAAGGCGCTTCAAAATACCTATTTAAAAACTGAAGACTATCTTGTATGGAAAAATATAACTAAGAAAAAGCGGTTTGATCAAAAGCGCGATCAATCTCTATTGCAATATTTTTTATTTATTTGCTTTCCTCGTATTCGAAATGAAAAGTAGAGTGTGTAAATCGGGTGAAAACACCCACTTCTGCCTCGAACTATTGGCACAACACATCTTGTCAGAAGTGGGAGGTTTTCATCCCTTGGTTAACAATCTACTATTTTTTAAAATCGATAATATTGGTTTTTTTACCCACGACGCCGACGGTATAGGCGTTTGGGGTGAGAGGATGTTTGTTTGTTTGTACCATGTTGCCATTTTTCTCCAAAACTACTAGTCCAATTTTGATGCAGTTTTCAGTTATGGGTTTGGGCTTGATTGGTTATCTCAAACGACACAGCAATTACGTCGGACCATACAATTACTGGCGAAATGTGAGCGCATTTTATGAATCTGTCTACTCTTCAGGGGAAATGGGCGGCGTAATTATAATGAGTGTATAGAAATGATTATAGAACTATTTGGTGTTAATGAAAAGCGTTGATTTAGTATTTGGAGTATAATACATTCATAGTTATAGCCTATTTTATTTTACCTACACCCGTTTCTTTGTGCACCGAGACCGAGAGTATCTAGTTCACTTTGTATACCTACAAAGTGAACTACATACATTAGATTACCTTCCGTATTTATATTTAGTGTGACATTACGGATCCGTGGCGGCCGGACGCAGTGCACAAACATAAACACGTTTTTCATTGCTGCCATCTCGGTAAGGAAAAAAACGGTCCGGAATGAACAAAAGTAAAATTCCGGCAGTGCACTAGCTACTATTATTACATTTGATAGCCTGCCATATATTCGGTCCGAAAAATACCGAACGGGCGGATCAGGAAAATTCCGTGTAGTGCACAAACGCCCTTATAGTTTCGTCATGTCTGTCCGTCCCTCCTCGGCTTTGCTACGAAACGCTTAAGTACATAATGCTAGAAAGATAAAACTTTGCATGGATTATGTTGCTGCGTCGACAAATTAACAAAATAAAAGTAAGTATAACAAATATTTTTTTTGGGTAGGGTACATCATAGGTACATGTAAGGCGTGGATGATACTTTCCTTGGGTCTACGCCATTGCATGGGGTATCATTAGATAGGTATTTTAAAAACGTTGAGAAGTCGCTAATCCGATTTTTTATTTAAGTAAGTATCTATTTGTGAGATAGCTCACTTTAAAGCTAACTCTTTGCTAAAACAGGGCGCCCGCCTTCTAAAAGCTAAACGGATGTCTCGAAAAATCTGAAACAAATCATGATGGTAGCCCATGTAATGAATTTTGAAGGAAAACTATAACGGATTTGATAACTCTGTTTGTTCAGGAGTTATACTCGTAGAGGCTAATACTCGTATAGTGACTACGGAAATCTATTCTATGCGTGGCCCGATACGCACTTTGCCGGGTTTTTTTTAATTATCTTACAACCGTGGATCGCTGCGTGCGTTGTCGTGGGTTTTTAAAAATAATAATTTAGCTTTTTATCTTCGAGGATAAAGAAGTGGTTTTGTGTTGTCTGATGTACCTACTACCTATACCGAGCCGACATATCATTATATGTATGTATTACTCAATAACAAGTGACGTAACGTGTCGTTAACGTTATTTAAGCTGCCGCTGCCGCTGTGTGGTACATATTTTGTGTCTCAATATTATTACTACAAAATGCATAATTTTCAAAATTAACGCAATATTTTGTGAATAATTAGAATATCATGTTGGGTTGTGTGTGTGTGTGTGTGTGAGACACGTGACATCTATGTAGGTCACTATTGTCTATGTATAGAACACGTCACACGTCACACGTCACACATCCCACGCACCACCATCCACTGTCACTACTAGTAGGTATACTTAACAGGTAGGTAGGCAACAGAACAATACCTAGGTTTCTGACGCGCTGTTTTTTACAATTTCGATAAGTACAAGTCCATAGCTGCTTTCCCCACCACACCACTGAAAGTGGCAACATAAAATAGCATTTTGAACACACTTGCTCATAAAGTGGCTCTATGGTCACCGCGATTAGGTACAGAATGACACCTATAATCAAACTGTGACTTTTTCATTGCTACACTAGTGAGCTACAGATTTTTTTTTTAAATTCTAATGATCCGAGTTGCTTTGTTCTTAAAAAAGTGTTTTATTCAAAAAAAAGATCGTGTTCAATAGAATAAATAAATTAATGTTCCTATTGCTTGCTCATTTCATGCAACTTCTTATTGCTAAACGCCTAATCGATGCTTCTCAGAACCAGAAGGCTGGCTATTTTCTGGCCCGAAGAATAAGTATCGCCATCCAACGTGGCAACACAGCTATCATTCTGGGAACCTTCCCAGTCGGCAATGACGCGGAGGATTTTTTAAACGATATTTTGTAATGTAAATATTATTAGTCTATAATTATGTATATTTTGTTTATTGTAATTCCTATTAAATATTTTACTTCCAGAAAACAAAAAAAAAACTTCTTATTTAAATAGATAATTTTAACTCGTAAGTACGTGTTTAATAAATAAAACTTTCACTCAAATATAACTTTACTTTTCTCTGTAATAAAAGAAAACTTTAAATTCCCCATTTTGGACGTGGCAGAATAGGCTAAAACCATATGCGCGGAAAAATAAAAAAAACCTCACCTTTAGTCTGTGGCCGATCGCAATGCGTGCGCATAGGAAAACTGATAATTTTTTCCCGCCGTAGCTAAACATTTTTCACAACTCGTTTTCACAGTTGAAATTATAGTTCTTTATTTATTAATTAAAATGTCTACAAGTACTAGTTACGAAGAAAATTATTTTTGTTGTACATCGCCCTGTAAAAGATGTGAAGCCCTTAACGTTATGGAAAGTTTACTACCTGAAAACTCCAAGGAAAAATATCTATTAGCGTACCAAAATTTCATATAATGGCAAAACAGCAAGAATACGCAGTCTTTTTCAGAAAATGTGTTCATGGCGTACTTTAAAGAATTATCTTCTGAGTACAAACCTAGCTCTTTGTGGTGTTTATACTCAAAGTTAAAAAGTACAGTCCGAACAAAGAATGGAGTGGACTTAAAATAAAAACATACTCTAATTTGTCAGTTTATCTAAAGAGACTATCCGATGGATTTAGAAGCAAGAAATCAAAGGTTTTATCGTCTGACGATATTGAAAAATTTATAAATGATGCTCCAGATAATCAATTTTTGGCTACTAAGGTTAGTTAAATTAATTTTAAATATCTACGCGACTTCAGCCTGTGTTGTGTGTTGAACTTAATTATGTACCTATTGTTTCTTTTTTTCAGGTTGCTTTAATATTTGGTGTAACTGGTGCCTGTTATGTAGGATACAAGAATTAACAAATATAACCGTAAAAACATAGAGAACCATGGCCAGATGCTTTAAGTGAAGATACCCATCATGAAAAATAAAATACCGAGGTCATTCACCATACACGGTCCATTCTATGAAATTGTTAAGAAGTATGAAAGTTTGCGGTCACCAAAAGCAAAAACTGACATGTAAATAACGTCGAGCTCCAATGAAATTTGTCCCACAATCTGTTATTATAGACGTACAAAGCCCTCGGCGGGAAACCATCCGATCCAGGGCAGCAATGAAAGCCTGTGTGGACAGCTCCGTTACCAACTCAAGATGAATCGCCTTGACGGCGAGGCAGACTATAACACATACATAAGCCTTGTATGTCTTGGCATTTCTTCGTCGGCTCTCTTTGAGAGTGAAGGGTCCCGCAAAATCAAACCCAACATTTTGAAAGCAACGGGCTTGCTGCACTCGAAGTGACGGTAAATCTCCCATGACTGGTTTACACGCAATGGGTTTAACTTTAAAACACTGGACACACTTGCCAGCCGTGACCTGATTAAATTACGAATTCCCAAAATCCAATACTGGCGTAAAATTTGTGACTGGAGCGTACGTGGCCCACAATGCATATAGGACCGATGTAAATGATCAATGAGAAGACTAGAAAGAATGGAGTTTTTTGGCAACAAGATTGGATTCTTGGCAAAAGCCCCCCCACTCGCAGTAGTCCTGATTCATCCAGGATAGGGCAAAGTTTTTGAATTTCCCGACGACACGACTTGCCAAGTTGGACTGAGGCAATCTCGTCAGCAAGAAATATCGTCTGTTCATGTTTTATAATTTCTGACAAGGAGGCATTGAGTTCGCCGGATGTAAGTCCAGAAGTCATTACTCTCTTGCCTTGTCTACAATTGGATATGAATCTCAGACACCATGACAGTACTCGCTTTATGTGATCTAATGACGATCGATTTTTCAGTAAATCAGCAATGAAGTCTATGTTGGGCTGAGATTCGTTGTGAAGGGCAGAGGCTGCTGTCATGGCAGCCTTAAGCTCCGGTATGGGTCCCAATAGGAATTTTTCCACAGATACGGACCACAAAGAAGCCTCACGTGATAACTACTTCGGTCCAGACCACCAAAGCTCTGATGATATAAGCTGACTGCACGTGAGACCACGACTACAAAAGTCAGCAGGGTTTTCATGAGTAGATACATGATTCCAATTCTTGAATGCGATTTTATCAGTGATTTGTACCACTCGATGAGATACGAAGGTTTTCAGCTTGAATGGAGGTGTTTTTAACCACGCGAGAACTGTACTGCTATTTGTAAACGCCAGTACTCTTGCTATGGACAACTTAGCATGCAGTAGCAGTTTCATGTGATGTAAGGTGCGTGCAAGCAAAAGTGCGCCACAAAGCTCCAATCGATTGATGGTAAGGGATTTTAGAGGTGCCACTCTGGTTTTAGAGATCAGCAGTCTAACGGTTATACGAGTAGGGCCTACTGAACGTAAGTAAACGCAGCATCCATAGGCCAGTGAAGAACCATCACAAAACCCAATCAGCTCAAATTGGGTAGCATTTGAAGGTACAACTTGCCGAGTGATTTTAATCAGCCGAAGATCCTGTAAGGATTCAACAAACTCCATCCAGCGATTAGCAATTGTTTCAGGGACTGGGTCGTCCCAATTTAAGTGATTTCGCCACAAGTCCTGCATTATTAATTTGGCTACCAGAACCGTAGGTGCCAGCCACCCCAGTGGGTCATAGATACGAGCAATATTCGACAAAATAGATCTCTTGGTAGTTCCAATACTCAGTTCCGCAAATGAATAGGTGAAGCTATCATTCACAGGATCCCACTGGATGCCAAGAATTTTTAAAGTGCACTGATTTGTGTCGTCGCAAAAGGTTTTTGGTACTTGACAATGTTCGACGGGTAAATCAGCAAGAAGAGCGGGTGAGTTGCTGCACCACTTCCGCAACTCAAATTGACCACAACCTAGAAGAGAAACTAAGTCGTTCTTGAGTTGTAAGGCCTTTTCAACTGTTGACTCACCGCCCGTAATGTCGTCCATGAACGTATCCTGTAAAACAGCCTCAGCTGCTTGAGGCCATTGATCTCCGTGATCCGCAGCGAGTTGATGTAAGGTACGAATTGCCAGATAGGGGGAGCTGGTGACGCCGTAAGTCACAGTATTCAGTTCATATTCGCAGATGAAGTCCGGAGGACGGTCACGCCACAAGATGTGTTGATATCTTCGATCCTGTGGACGCAGATCTATATTTCTATACATTTTAGAAATATCGGCTGTAAAGACAATATTAGGAAGCCGGAACTTGGTGATGATGTCCACGATATCGTTCTGTAGCTTCGGACTCGTGTGCACAATGTTGTTGAGGGATAGGCCGCTAGATGTAGCTGCACTGCCGTCGAATACGACGCGTAATTTTGTAGTGGAACTTTCAGGGCGCACAACACAGTGGTGTGGAATTAAATTTGCACGTTGCTCTGCTGGTGTAATAACGCGCATATGTCCTAAGTCAGCGTATTCTCTCATGAAGGCGACATAATCGTCCTTAAGAGCAGAATGGCGCTGAAGACTCCATGTTTTGTAACCGCGAGCGAGCAATGTGATGAGAATCTCCAAGTGACTCAAGAGGTTCTTTTAGTAAGATTGGTACCACGTACCTTCCATCTGGATTTCGTGTCGTATATTTTGAATAAAGTTGTTCACATTCCTCATCTTCAGGGTTGGTCAGCTTCACAGCCGGTGGCTCTTCAACCTCCCAAAACCTTCTCACGGCGTTATCCAAGTCTTGAGTAGATACCAACAGACTGGAGGTATCAGCTGAGAGCGGAAGATCCACATCCAATTTTCCGGTGATAACCCAACGGAAGATGCTGTGAAGAGCTGCAGGAAGACCTGAGCCAAAGCTAAGTCTCTGTCCGTCATAAATATCCGGAAACAGCTCGGCTCCAATAAGAAAATCAATCTCATGAGGTTTGTCAAAGTTAGCATCTGCCAGTACTAAATGTTTATAAGAATCACGAACGGCTGCCGGGACTTCCGCGCACGGCATTTTGTTAGTGATAGTATTCATCACGATAGGACAAACTTCAAAACGAGGTCCATCCGAGTCACGCGGTTAAATAATACACGAAGTAATTCCTTTTACTTGGTTGGTTGTATTTTGACCAATACCAGACACGGTGATATTACAGTGACGTAACGATAAGCCGAGCCGCTGTACGCAGGCAGATGTCATGAAGCAATCCTGCGCTCCACTGTCAATAAGAGCACGCACGTAACTGTAGCCACCAGCAGTACGAACTCGTACAACACACGTTCCCAACAGCACACGAGTGAGACTGCCTCCCACGTTCACGCTAGTACTGCTGGAGTTCATTGATACTACAGGTCTGCTGACCCCCTCCAATACAGCCGCCGACATGGTAGGACAAGCAGCATTTGAGTCTGGGTTGTGAATAAGACTATGATGACGTGCCTGACACTTTGAGCAGGTTGACTTTGACACGCAGTTATCGGTCTCATGATTCGTACGTAGGAAATTGCTACACAGCTTTTTAGTTTTTTTTTACTTTTAATTTATCTTCCTAATTGTAAGAATGAAACAGAGGGCACTTATAAATAGCGTGGTGGGAAAATCCACAACAAACGCAATCAGGAAATTTATTTGTTGGTACAGCTGCTAAATACATCCCTGTCTGCCCCAGATTGCGATCTAGGTTAGGCTCCGCTTCTGGGTCTAAATAAGGTTCAGGATCCGAATACGGAACCACACTTGAATTTAAGTACGGGTAGTGACTAACTTCCAACTGTGACCGTGAGTCATCATCTGAGTGCGGCCCTGGTTGTGAGTACGTCTCTGTATCAATAGGCAATGATGAAGATTTAAAATTCTTATTATAATTTCTATTTTTATTTTGGGGTAACTTAGGAATTAATTTGGGGCGCTGTTGATCGCCACCGAATGAGTTACGCAAGCCACTTACTTCCAGTATTTTTACATAGTTATGCTGAAATGTCAACAATTCATTAATCGTAGGAATTTCGTTTGTATTTTGTGTTTCAAACCTCTTTCTAGTATCAGTATCTAAACCTTTCGCGGCTAATTGAAACAAAATAAACACCCACTGACTTTAGGGCACTCACAGACTCCTGTAATAAACTGGTAAGGTGTCGTAACTCGGAACAGTTACTTGTATGTAACGGAGCTAAGCTACAGGTTTTTTCTAAGTAGTTCGTAGCTAATATACGCTTATTTTCAAAACGTTTGATCAACGCGTCAAATACGACCTTATAGTTGTTGGACGTAAGCGTTACGCCCTTCGCGATAGAGTGCAGCCCCCGACAGACAGGACAGTAGGTAATGAAACTTTTCAATGTTACTAATCTTTTCATTAGTATGTACTAAGGCTAAAAACGTGTCATAAAAGGTTTGCCAGTTCTCAATGTTACCATCGAACTTTTGTAATTCAAGTCTTGGTAATTTGACCTGTGTACTTGGTTTTTCTGAACACTCGGGTTGGATGACCTGCGTAGTATACTTAGGTATCAAAATTGTTTCACCCACGGCCATGACAGCATAGTACAATTCATCAAAAGATTGTATTAACTGGAAATTAATGGCTGCCTTAGGATTGATCGACAACTCAGTTGTACTTATGTCGTTTACCACATTGACATACTCGTCCCTCAAAGCATTAATACGCTTGAACCGGCTGGTAAACGTACTCAACTTCGATGGATCCGAGTTTATTTCTTGAGACAAATTATATAAGATTTGAGTGTCGCGAAATATAAATTCTTTTCTTTTTGTACAAGAACTAATTGCGCTTGCAACTCCATTATAAGTAGGTATTACAGATAGTAAGTACCTACATATTGATCTTGATGCTCTTAACAAGCATTTTTCCCCCTCGTCCAACTATGAAGGGACTACTAAAGCTAATGCCCTAAGGCATCTTTCATCACTTCCAACTCCAAATCATCCAGTTTTTGTCTTCTCTCAATTCACCGAATGTGATGTTAAGAGGAGTATAATGTCTGCAACATCAAAAGCCGTTGGAAATGACGGTGTTGGTCGAAATATGATCATACCCATACTCGACCTAATCCTTCCTGTTATAACCCACATTTTAAATGCTTCAATTTCGACCAGCAGATTTCCATCGGCCTGGAAAGAAGCACTTATTTTTCCCTTGGCTAAAAAACCTCATCCTTCTTCCTTTTCTGAGTACAGACCCATTTCTATCCTACCTTTCCTTTCAAAAGTGCTTGAGCGACTAGTTCTCTTGCAGCTCAGCTCATATCTAAACACGTATTCCCTCTTAAACCCGTTGCAGTCTGGTTTCCGACCTGGCCATAGCACTGTGTCTGCCTTGGTAAATGTTACTGATGATATCAGGCTCGGAATGGAATCCGGTAAACTCACCGTACTTTGCTTGCTGGACTTTAGCAACGCGTTTAACACAGTAGATTTTCAAATTCTTGTTAGCAGACTTCGCTCACTTAACATATCTCCAACGGTGATTGACTGGTTTCAAAGTTACCTGTCTGGTCGCCGGCAGTGTATTCGCGTGGAAGAGTGTCTTTCTACTTGGTGCGACATCACAGCTGGTGTACCGCAGGGTGGCGTCCTCTCTCCGTTACTTTTTTCTATTTTTATAAATTCCATCTCGAATAATATAACTTCTTCCTATCACCTTTATGCAGATGACCTTCAGATTTACTCACAGGCTCCAGCGAATGAAATATCAGATGCCATTTCAGTAATTAACTCTGATTTAGAACAGATTTGTCAGTGGAGCGTCAATTATGGATTGCAAGTTAACCCATCAAAAACTCAGGCGATTGTGATAGGTAGTTCCTGGATGATATCACGCACAGATTTTACTCAGTTGCCACAGATTATTTTTAATGGTACTCCTATTGACTTGAGTATGAACGTTAGAAATCTGGGTATTTACATAGATCGAACCTTATCCTGGGGGGTGCAACTACAAGAAGTTAGCCGCAAACTTTTTGCAGCGGGTGGGTCCTTGCAAAGATTGCGAAACTTTTTACCAACGGCTACTAAACAATCCCTGGCACAATCTCTGCTACTCCCTATCCTGGACTATGCGGATGTCAGCTATCTGGATCTCACTGAGGAGCAACTTAATAAACTTGAGCGGCTTCAAAACTTTTGCATTCGTTTCATATTTGGATTACGCAAATATGATCACGTTTCTGAATTTCGCCGGACGCTCAGGTGGCTCCCAATTCGCCGTCGCCGTAACACTCATATACTCTCTCTCCTTTACAACGTACTGTTCAATCCTTCTACTCCTCCTTATCTTAAAGAACGTTTTAAGTTCCTTAGTGACTCATATTCTAGGTGTCTGAGGTCATCGGAGAATTTGCTGTTGCAAATACCAGTGCATTCCACAAATTTCTATGATAGCTCTTTTACTGTTGAAGCCGTACGTTTGTGGAATGCACTGCCACTGCAGGTGAGACGCGCACAGTCACTGTCGTCCTTCAAGACCTTGTTGAGAGAGCATCACTTATCGCTTGTCTTATGATATTATGTTATGTTAATCCTGTAAGTCTCACTTTTTTATTATTGTGTACACTACCCGTATAGTAAGTTTAAGTCTATTATTTTATATTGTTTCTCCTTTTCCATCCTAAGGTTGCCTGGAAGAAATCGCTGTCAGCGATAAGGCCGCCCTTTGTACATGAAGCTGTAATTTGTTTAAATGTTGTTTTGTTATGTGGTGTACAATAAAGAATTTTTATGTTTATGTTTTTTTTATGTTACTTAGGTATTGTATGTTAGATGTAAGTATAGGTACCTAGTACCTATTATTTGTAAAGTTTCTGTGTAGGTATAAATATTTATACCTAGGTAATACGCAGATATACTATATAGACTAATAACCAACCAAATATCCACCAACACGTAGTTTTCACTAAACAGCTGAGACACGAGTCACACGAGCGACCAGCGCGGCGTACTCGCACTCGCGACGTTGCCGCTCCGCTTTCGTTTGAAATGAAAGACGTAGGTAGGTAGGTATGGAATGATTGCCCTACGTAGGCAGAACAATCCAGAAATTTAGGTACCTACTACTAATTTAGGTAATTTTTAGTGTGATATGTAGCAATAATACTGGTATGAAATGTTAGTATGAAATGTACGGAATATAGGTTAAGTATACCGGTTACAACAAAAATTATAATTCGCTCGAATAAGACTACCTACTTATGATTAGAATATAAACTTATAATCCGCTCGAATGGACCACCTATGGATAGACACCACAAAAAATGCTTTTTAAGATTTTGAACAGTAGTATACACCCTTGAGCTCGCAGCGAGGATATACAGGAAAAGGTAATGGTAGGTACTTACCTCGGCCCGTGCACCGCTTCTGGACAAACTGCTAGACATACACTGTTCTGTTGCTGTTAATGGTTAAAATGTTCGTTGCACACACGATTATCGATTAGGTAGATTAAGATGAAAATTGATTTAATTGAACTTATTTCGCGGAGCGCGTAAGATCGTGGCTCGCTTCGAAGAAGTTGTTCCTTTTCCTCTCGGGAGGGGCGCGCGCGTCACCCATTCGGACACTTGGCGCGCAATTTGAATTTCACTCGGCCGTAGCAGCTCGCTGACGCTATGGGGCCGAGGTTTTAGGAGTAAAAGGGGAAGGGATTAGGTAGGACTAAAGGAAAAGCTGCAAGCTCGTTCACATATCCTCTCTCTATTATACAGTGTACTGTTCAATCCGTCTACTCCCCAATATCTTAAAGAACGATTTAAATTCCTACATGACACATTCGAGGTCTTTGAGGTCATCGGAAAATTTAATACTGGAGATGCCTACTTATGCACTCCACGCGTTTCGCTGACAAATCTTTTACTGTCCAAGCAGTCCGCCTCTGGAACGCTCTTCCGTTACGTGTAAGGCGTGCACAAACACTTGGATCGTTCAAACTTTTGACTATTATCTTTCGATCTGTAGTTTGAACTGACATTAAAACTGTATTTATACTGTACTTATTTTATATACATAAATATTGTATTCATATTTTTGTTTTTAAGAATTATAAGTAGGTTACTATGTAATTATTTTATTCATCGGATTTTTCGCAAACCATTCTTTCTCTCATCTTTTTTTTTTTCTCCCCACAAATTTTGCATAACTTAAAAAAACAACACGTTAAAACCAAAAATTATATTTATTGCTTTTCAAAATACTCTCCTTTACATTTTAAACATATTTTCATGCGATCGAACCATTTTTTAAAACAAGAGGACGGTAACCTATTGAAATCTCGAATTTCTGTTACCCGAATCTTAAAACCCCGAAAACGGTTGGTAGAACTTTTAGAAGACAGATGTAATGAATGACAACTTTTAAAATTCCCTTTTTAATTTCTCAGATGAATCAATTTCCAGGTGCACTAAAACCAAATTTTGAAAAAGTTTTTTTTTGTTTGCCATATTCTCATAATACTTTTTTTTGTTTCCCATCGTACCATTTTAATACTTAAAAATTGCCAGTCAGTAAATTTATTGTTTTATTTGCCTATTACAGATAGGTTTAAGTGTCAAATTCGACTCACTAGGTTAGGTTAGGTTAGAACTGCGACCACCTACGAGGGAGCGGTGCCGCGGCAGCGGCCGGCGAGTGCCAGAAACGACTTGCATTAATAGAAAAAAGAGATGGTTTTTAGTAGGTTACCCGGAACTGAACTATTTAGAAAAGATTAATTTCTTCTTTAAACAAAATGGGTAGGTCAGGTTAGGTTAAAACTGTGACCCCCTACGCACGAGCCGAGCGAGCGAAGCGAGCGGTGCCGCGGCAGCGGCTGGGGAGTGCCAGAAACGACTTGCATTAATAGAAAAAGAGATGGTTTTTAGTAGGTTACCCGGAACTGAACTATTTAGATAAGATTAATTTCTTCTTTAAACAAAATGGGTAGGTCAGGTTAGGTTAAAACTGACCACCTACGCACGAGCCGAGCGAGCGAAGCGACCGGTGCCGCGGCAGCGGGCGGCGAGTGCCAGAAACGACTTGCATTAATAGAAAAAAGAGATTTGTCCCAGGTGAAAGTGACAACTGTGTAATATAACATTTTCATATTAAAAATCTTGATTATAAAATCTGGATATTGTTTTTCTGGATATCAATTAAGTGTATTTCCAAAAATTTATGTTTTAAAAATTGGGCTTTCGTGCATATGGATTACGGTCATCTGGATTTTGTGCATTTAGATTTCGTGTGTCTGGAACTCATTCGTCTGGATTCTAAAACGTCATACAAATTAATAAATGGGCAAATGAAATTCGGAGTTGCGATTATATGACAAACAAAACTTCGAAATATTTAAAAACGGGATTAAGAAAAAATGTCCAAACGTTTTCGGGATTATGATATTCGGAATATTAAAATTCGGGATTAAGATAGGTCAACCCAAGAGAACCACAGATCTGAAGGCATGTTTTCTACGTGCTGATTGAAAGCTATCACTGCCTCTTCGGAGTTGGTAAAAGTGAAACCTCTCATCAAATCTTTGATTTTGGGGACAATACAGAAATCACAGGGTGCTAGGTCGGGGCTATGCGCAGGATGGGTGACGAGTTGTACTTTTTCGGAAGCTAAAAATGACTTTGTTTTGTTGGCCGTGTGTGAAGAAACGTTGTCATGATGTAGGAGAACGAGGCTTTTGGGTCGTCTTTCGCGAACTTTTTCTAACACCCTGGGTAAACAAATGGTAGAATACCATTCGGCATTAACACTCTTTTGATCTTCAAGTGGAATTGTACAGATGGGACCCGTAGTTGAGAAAAAAACACGATCATATTTTACCAACGTTTCTCGCCTGACTCACTTTTGTTGGCTTCTCATTTTCAAACACCCATTCACAAGATTGCTGTTTTTTTCGGGTTCAAAACAATAAATCCACGTTTCGTCTCCTGTGACAATGTCATAAACCGCATTAGAATGTCCGTGGTCGTACTTTAGTAGCATCTGTGAGCACCATTTCACGCGAGCCCGCTTTTGCTCCGCTGTCAGTTCATGGGGGATCCAACGACAACAAAGTTTCCGAACTATCAATTCTTCGTGTAAAATTGTCTGGATTTGACTCATACCAATCCCCAATACGAATTGTCTCATAGGTAATCCGCGTGTTTTCTTCAATTAACCGCTTAACAGTAGCCACATTAATTTCGTTGACGGCAGTTGAAGGCCGCCCTTCACGTAATTCGTCATGTAAAGAAACTCGACGTCTCTCAAATTCAGCAAACCATCGCCTCACGGTGCTCAAACAAGGTGCTTCTCTCCCAAAAGCATTTAGAAGACAAGCGGCACAGTCTTGCGGAGAGAGAGAACTTTTAAAATCATAAAAAATCATCGCTCTAAAATCTTTTCGACTTAACTCCATTTTCGTTGCATACGTAGAACTTTGATGTGTGATAAAAAACAATTCACAAATGATTTCCCGCCAATTGTTTTTTTTATTACTAAGAAAGTTGCAACGTTTAAAAAAATATAACATTCGAAATTCAAATAGTTCCTATTAGCTAGAAGTGCAAAACTTTTAGTGTGCCCCATGTATGTACTCAAAATACATTTAATTATATCAGCTGCTGCTATAATGTTTGCAACTCTTCATGTTGCTTCTTCTTGTACACAGTTTTGTAGAATACAATTAGTCTGTAACTTCTTGATTTATTTGTATATTTTATTTGAATGGTTGTAATCTGTTATGTCAAGTTATGTATAACATAACACTTATAACAAATATAAACTAACCACCAACTATACTCGAACTAGTCTTAACACTTAACAGCGAAATACCAATCTAACTAAGCATGTAACTAACTAGGTCCTACTATTTAAACTTATAAGTATTGAAGTCCCGCTAAGGTAAGTCGGGTTTTTTTCATAAAGTAGGTATTTTATAAATATTTTTATTTGTATTTTTAGATTCAAGTTTACTTAGTTAAGAAACTAATCACATAAACGTAAAAAGGTTACCTATTACTCATAGGTAACCTTAATACCCTTTTGTTTCATAATCTCTAGACGCACACGCACACGCACACGCAGACAGGTACCTACTTCTGTTATTAATCATGGTACCTACTATTTATTTACTTATAATGATTTTGGTTTTGATTACCTATAAAATATTAATCACAAAACCTGATGTCATCGGCAGGACTCGAACCCTAACGCTAACCTTAATAGCGCGATCTAGAAATTATGAATATGATATATGAAGCGAACATTCGATGTTGTCGGTATTGGTCATCGTAGCTCAGTGGTCCTGGTCAGAGCATTCGGTTTAGTCCACGATCAACCCCCACAATCTCTACCCCCGGCCATGTTCAACCCCTAAACGTTGTCCACGTTCAACCCCCAGGGGTAGAACGTAGACTTTTATTTTGCACGTTTTTTGATCCATGTTCAACTCTTAATGGACAGTAAGTTACAAAAGTTTTTTTCCCATCTACCCTCAATTTATTTTCTGCTTTCCTTAACTTATACCTTAAGAACTTATGAGAGTCAAAGTGGCGGGTGTACCATTGCGAATCATGTTGTACCAATTACCCAAAAAATTGTACCTAAATTGTACTAAATTGTACCTAGGTCTAAAAAATTAGTACCCGATTCAGAACGAAATTATTTCGAAATTAAAATACACCCGCCATTTTGATATCAATACGGCGGGTGTACTATAATGTTTTATTACTTAACCATTATTCATAAAATATAATTACACCAAAAAATGTACCTAAAAAGTACCTCAAGTAAAAGAAAACACACTCTTGATCCGTTGGATAGTTTCTGAGAAATAAAACAACCGTGTCTAGTTTACTTAGATAAAGATAAAGATAAAAGATAAAAGCCCTTTTATTGTTCCATTAAATTACATTACTTAAAATATAAAATTTAAATTTGTACTTCATCCATTTCATTTCATTATTCATTTATTATCACAAAATTAATATTATTATTGTAGCATGCTTTATTTTTATTTATTTATATTTTTTTTTTGTTTTTTTACTATTTTAATAAAATTCCTATTTTAACTTAGGTATTAAAATATTACACTATCATAGACTATTCAAAATATTACATTCCATTAAAAATACATATATTATCAATATTTATAATTATATAAATCAATGTTCTGATAGCATGCTTTATTTATTTATTATTTATATTATTAGTTATTTATTTATTTTTATCTTTTACTTTAGGAACCCCCGGGTGGGTGAAGGCCTCCTCCAGTTTTAACCAATTATCCCGATTTTGAGCCAAGTCCATCCATCGTTCTCCGGCTTTAGTTTTGATATCGTCGCTCCATCGTTTCAGCGGTCGGCCTACTCGTCGTTGCCCACCTTCTGGTCTTTGCCACTCCGTCACCTTCTTTGTCCACCGTCCGTCTTCCAATCTAGCCACGTGACCTGCCCATCTCCATTTTTGCCGTCTAACATGTTCTAGTGCGTCTCTTACTTTTGTTCTCTTTCTTATGTCCTCGTTCTTTTTCCTGTCTTTTAGCTTTATGTTAAGCAGACTTCGTTCCATCGCTCTCTGGCATACTGAAATTTTATTTGCATTTTTTTCTGTGAGCGACCATGTCTGCGAGGCGTTGGTAATAGTAGGTAGTATATTTGAGTCCATTAATTTTTTCTTTAGATGTAATGGCATCTTAGATTTGAAAATATGTTTTTGTGCCCAATAATTTTTCCGAGCGCTTGTAATTCTTCTTTCGATTTCTTCTCCATCAGTGTCATTAAAAGAGATAAGTTTGCCAAGGTAAACGTAGTCGTTAACATATTCGATGCTTTCGTTGCCCACTTTGATTTCTATTGTAGAGTGGTTAGTCATAAGTTTGCTTTTTTGGAAGTTCATTTCTAATCCAACCCTCTTGCTTCGGTGATATAGAGCGTCTAGCATATCTTTTAGGTCTTGAGCACTATTTGAAAAAAGAACAATATCATCGGCGAATCTTAAGTGACTTAGAAATGACTCTTCGATTTTGGTACCTTTACTCTCCCACCCAACGTCGTGTAGTATGAATTCGAGCACCGCTATGAATATCTTCGGCGAGAGGGGGTCTCCCTGCCGTACTCCTTTTCCTATATTAAAGTATGGGCCAGTTCTATCCAGCTTGACTCTACTCTGGCACTTTTCATAGATATTTCTTATTATATTTATGTATACTGTATCTATGTGATGATACCTAAGTGCTCTAACTATTGCTTCGTGAGAAATAGAGTCGAAAGCCTTGCGATAGTCTACATAAGCCAAATATAGAGGCTTATTAAATTCCTTATATTTTTCAATTATTTGGCTTAACACTTGTATGTGATCAGTCGTCGAATATTTTGGTCTGAAACCTGCCTGTTCTATTGGCTGTTTTTCATCAATCGTCGGACCTATTCTTGATAGTATACATTGAGAGAATAGTTTGTAGATGTTGGACATCAGACTGATTGGTATGTAGTTAGACATATCCTTTGGGTCACCTTTTTTATAAAGCAGTGTAATTTCTGACTCTGTCCATTGAAGTGGGACTTTTTGCTCTTGTAGGATCATATTGAAAATTTTTGTAATGAGTTCCAACAATATATCTTTGCCAATCTTTAGAGCTTCATTTTATTTATTTTTATTTATTTATTATTTATGTACAACACACATAGAAACAAGAACACAAAAACAGTAGTACAAACAATACAGTAAGCATAGTACAAGGGCACTGCTTATTCCTAGAGGAATCTCTTACAGCAGGCCTGAACGGAGATGTAGGGGTGAGAGGGTGACGCGTGTGCAGTGCAAGTAAATAAACTTACATAAACTAAGGGGGGCATGTACATACATGTATAAATACATACTGTGCTATAATAAACTTACATAAAGGTATACTTTTTTTTTTTAATTCCGCGGCCCAAGGCCGCGGCCGCTCTAACGTCCGTTGCCGGGCGTCTCTGGTTACTAGCAGAGGGTATATCCAGTGGCGCCCGGCACATAAAGGTATACTACACTATAATATAATAGGTAGCTAAGATTAAGAGGAGAGGTAATGAGCTTTTACTTTCTTTTTAAAGAGATGAAGAGTTCTACAGCTTTGTATGTCAGGGCTCCCCCCTGACATACAAAGCTGTAGAACTCTTCATCTGAGTTCCACAGTCTGACCGCATGAACAGTAAAGGAAAAGGAGAAGAAATCAGTTTTGTGGGAGGGACAATTTAGTCGGTACTTAAGGTGAGACCTACACTGGGTACCGGGTGCGTTCACGTAAGAGAACCGCTCCCGCAGGTAGGAAGGATAAGCGGGATTGAACAGGATATTAAAAAGGAGACATAATATCCGAGTGTCTCTGCGACGGCGGATTGGGAGCCACTCGAGTTCCTTGCGAAAGTGTGAGACGTGGTCATATTTACGAAGATTGAAAACAAAACAGATACAGAGATTTTGCAAGCGCTCGAGTTTATCCAACAGCTCCTCAGTAGCATCCAAATAGCAGGCATTCGCGTAGTCCAAGATAGGCTGAATTAGCGTCTGAGCAAGTGAGACTTTGGTATTCAGAGGCAAAAAGTTCTGGAGGCATTTAAGCGTGTGAAAAGTGAAATGCACCTTCTTACTTACCTCGCCAACATGAGTCTTCCAGGATAGATTGCAGTCCATAACTACACCCAAATTCTTTGCGGTATCAGTGTACACGACAGGGGAACCGTCCAGTAAAATGGGAGGAAGAGAAGATGCATCTAGTCCACCCCTCATCTGCCTACTGCCAATAATCATGGCCTGAGACTTAGTGGGGTTTATTAGGAGACCAAAAGATTTTGCCCATTTATTTATAGCACTCAGGTCATGATTAACAGCAGCAATAGCACTTCTGTATTCGTTCAACGCAAAGTGCCGATACAACTGCAGATCGTCCGCGTATAGATGGAAGTTAGAGGATATGACTCGAACGACATTTCGAACTTCATTTGTAATTTGGTCTTGTCCTGGGCTCTTATTATTGCTAAGGCGGTTTATAGCTAGTATGACTTCCTTACTCGTAAATGTTTGTATATCTGTTGTACCTCTTTGGGGCATTGGCTCTACATCAATTCGAGTTTTTGTCGCGTTGTAGTATAGATCCCTGTAAAAATCTGTAGCAATGTGTACTAGGTCTTCTCTTTTCGCTGTAGTTATTTTATTTTTCGTCAATTTTGGGATCCATGTTTTGTTTTGTAGAGTTTTGAGGGACCTTTTTATGCCACCTGTATTTTCTATACATTTTTGATATTTATTTAGTCTGTAAGCATTATATGCATCCTGTACCATTTTTCTTGTTATTTTGTAGAGTTCTTTCAGTTCTAATTTTTCAGTATTGGTTTTGTTAAATTTATGTTGGAGAATATGTTTTCTAGAAATTAATTTCCTTGCCTTTTCCGTTAATCTAAATTGTTTGTTGTGATTTTTTGGGTCTTTCGCTTCCATTAAGCTTTCCTGGATAGCCAATTCCATTACGTTGTAGAGTTCTTGCATTGGTAGATCTTCCTTGGCATTTTCACACAACTTACTGTCAAGTGTTATACTAAATTTTAACTGTTCCGTTTCAAATTGAAGGCTGGATTTTGGTCTAGAGAAACTTTTTCTACTTATTTTCTTTCTTTTCATTACTATCGTGCCCCTCAGTAGTCTATGGTCTGAAGCATAAGGAATTTTTCTAATTACCTCTATATTAGTAAATAAATGTCTTCTATTTGTCAGAATGTAGTCGATTTCGTTTCTTGTTTGGCCATCTGGAGATATCCAAGTCCACCTTTGATTTACCATTTTCTTAAAAATAGTATTTATTATAGTAAGCTCTTCTTCTAAACAGAATAATTTTAATCTTTCACCTCGATCATTGCAATCGCCTGAGCCGTATGGTCCTATCATAGAGCCAATTTCTGTGTTTGGTATTCCTAGTTTCGAGTTGAAATCCCCTAATATAATCAAATTTTCGCAGGACTTCTCTTTGGCTTCAATCATCTCAGAGTAGAACTTCTCTAGATCTTCATCAGTTGAGTTTTTAGTCGGTGCATAGATTTGTATAATAGAAAACTGTGTATTACATAATTCAATATTCAGTATGGCTACTCTATCGGATATTCCTACAAACTCTATAATATTTGATTTATATGTTTTCTTTACTAAGAAACCAACCCCTTTCTGTCCTTTTGTTTGCTCATAGTAGCTAAATAGGCACCAGTCATGCTCTTCTATTCCGTAACCTTCTCTTCTAATTTCTGCTAATCCTATAATGTCCTAATTTACGTTTCTCAAGGCTTCTTTAAGTTCCAGCATTCGGTATTCGTCTTTAAGGGTCCTCACATTGTATGTGCAAATATATATTTTTTTATTATGTTTTTTTTCATAATCTGGGAGTTTATTGTTTTGTTTTGTTTGGGTTAATTGTACTGGAGGGTTCTTGTCATAGTCTCCCACGGTGACAAGCCGGTTTGGGTGACGTTGATCTAGTTTACTTACGCTAGTAAAATTATAAATCACGATTTTAATAACTGGACAAAATTACACACATAACATAATTAACATACTCGTAATTGTGACCCTTATATTTCCGTCCATACATTATGCAATTAACAATAAGTGAATTCGGAGTTTTGGTTATAAAATTATTTAAGTCATCAAAACATTTCCATTCCGCATTACGACGACAATGAGCCCGATAGTGGCCAATATTGTAGATGTTTGTTACATCGCCGCCGGACGGTAAAAACTGTATTAATCCTAGAATTTCGTATTTTATATTATACAGGGTTATTTGTAATTAACTAGCATCCTCTCAGAGGTAGGTAGCAGACGTCATAAGTATCAACGTTTGTTCTACGACTTTTAATAAAACTGAATACATTACTTAATATGAGTTTTCAAGTTTTTATTGTTATAACGCGACACTATTAAGTCTATGTTTTATTCATAAACTGAAGGTCGACGCACACAAGTTCGCGCGCGCTTGGTCGGTGAGTTCCTGGACACGATGAAGATGGAATGGATATTTACCTTCGTTGTGAATGACACTCCACGCGAAGAACTGATGAGATACATTAAACCGTAGCGCGGCCTCATTGGTACTTGCGGCGGGATTATCCTCAAATAACTCCAGTATCCTTTCTTGTTCCCGTACTGAGTGCCTCGGTGGACGACCACTATCACTGAACCTGGGCTGGAACTGTCCGTAATCGCGCAGTCGCTGTGTGGCAGATAACATCGTTGCCCGGCTCGGTGTAGGTAGATGTGGAAGCCTTACTGCATATTGACGGCAGGCTTCCGCCACATTATCATCACTCCAAGCAAGCATCTAGCGAGCGAAATGGGTCAAGGTCAAAGGCGCTAGCACCGCGCACGCCGCCCTGCGCCCCGTCCCTGTCCGTGCATTGCATGAATTGATGATACGAGTTTGCTTACCTAATTTTTATGTTGCGCGTAAACTGCGGCGTAGAGTTAATAACTGTCAGACGCGAAACGAAATTAACATTTATTTTTGTATGAAAGTAAAATTTAACGAATTATAAAAAGTCGTAAAACAAACGTTGTTACTTATGATGTCAGCTATCTACCCCTGCGATGATGCTAGTTAATAACAAATAACCCTGTATAATGTTATTTCTATAGGTATGTCTTTAAGATAAATTACATCAGTTTGATTCAGCTCGAAGGCTATTGTATTTTTTATATCGTATTTTAATGTGCGTATACCATATGTGCGATGTAACTAACAAACATCCACAATATTGGCCACTATCGGGCTCATTGTCGTCGTAATGCGGAATGGTAATGTTTTGATGACTTAAATAATTTTATAACCAAAATTCCGAATTAACTTGTTGTTAATTGCATAATGTATGGACGGAAATAAAAGGGTCACAATTATGTAAATTATTATGTTATGTATGTAATTTTGTCCAGTTATTAAAATCGTCATTTATAATTTTACTAGCGTAAGTAAACTAGACACGGTTGTTTTATTTCTCAGAAACTATCCAACGGATCAAGAGTGTGTTTTTTTTACTTAAGGTACTTTTTAGGTGGTACTTTTTTTGGTGTAATTATATTTTATGAATAATGGTTAAGTAATAAAATATTATAGTACACCCGCCGTATTGATGTCAAAATAGCGGGTGTATTTTAATTCCGAAATAATTTCGTTCTGAATCGGCTACTTATTTTGTAGACCTAGGTACAATTTACTACATTATAGGTACATTTTTTGGTAAGTGGTACAACATGATTCGCAATGGTACACCCGCCACTTTGACTCTCAATAAGAACTTCTATTTGTACCATATTTCTACTATTACTTTGCAATATCAATGAGTGAATTATATCCCGTCAGTAGTTGTTCGGTCGTTATCAAGTGCATTACTTTTATATGTCATTTCTTAGCATAATGTCTGATCTAGATCCGTCTACGAGTAGTGGTTTGATTCATTTCGATTTTGTGACTTCGAAGCGCGGAGAACGTGTATTACTCTTAGAAGGTCATCAATATTACCAGAAATAAGAATGGTTCTTTTTACGGGGCGGTGTGTTAATTGGCCTGTTAGGGAAAGGCCGTGGATTCGAGTCCTGCCGATGACATCAGTTTTTGTGATCTGTTTATAATTTCTTTCTGTAATTAATTAAAATAATGTGATTGTTTTTTTTTTTAAGAATTTAAAGTTATTGAAAAAGACATCTATATATTATATAATACGCCAGTGAAGCCGCTTCTCCTCCTAAACTAAGAGTCGCACAGTCAAGTGTGGCACACCGTTGGAAATGTCGTGGTCTCAAGTGGTGCGATAAGATTAGAAATTTGACAAAAAGTAAAAAAAAAAATTATTGCTTGCGCAGTTTGCGCTAAGGGTTGCTAGTTATACATAATCATCATCATCATCTGCCTGCCCTTATCCCATTTATTTGGGGTCGGCGCAACATGTTTTCATCTTCCATACATCCCTGTCACACGTCATCTCCTCAGTCACTCCTTTCCTGGTCATATCCTCTTTCACGCATTCTATCCATCGTTTCTTGGGTCTACCTCGAGTTCTCAGGCCATCTACATTCATACTTTGTACCTTTCTTACCACATTACTTTCCTCTCTTCTCGTAACATGTCCATACCATGATAGCCGTTCGCTTCTCACTTTTTCATTTACTGGGGCAACTTTCAAACTTCCTCTAATATACTCGTTCCTTACTTTATCCATCCTTGTTACACCACACATCCATCTTAACATTCGCATTTCCGCTACATGCAGTTTTCTTTCATCCGTCGCTTTTACGGCCACACATGAAAGTCCATACAGGACGGCAGGTCTGACGACAGTCTTGTAAATTTTCCCCTTAAGTTTCGGAGGAAATTGGGGGTCGCATATAGTGGCTTTGACCTGCCGCCATTTCATCCAACCTGCGTCAATTCTGTGCTTCACTGTACGATCGATTCCCCCATCGTCCTGGATAAGAGAGCCGAGGTATCGGAAGCTGGAGCAGACTGGCAATGGTACGCCGTCTACCGTTATGGGTGTAAAGCTGGAGAGACCGCCGAAATCAGAGAACATGTACTCCGTTTTGGTTCTGCTGATTTTCAAGCCTACACTCTCCAGTTTACACTGCCACTTCTCCAGTCTGCTCTGTATCTCAGGCCCGTCTTCACCGGCAAGAACAATGTCATCGGCAAATAGCATACACCAGGGGGCCTCTTCCTGTATCTCCGATGTCAAGGCATCCATTATTAACAGGAAGAGGTACGGGCTTAGCGCTGAGCCCTGATGCAGGCCTACCTCCACACTGAACTCGTCGGTGTTGCCAGCAGCACATCGTACGTAGGTTCTCGATCGACAATACATTGCACAGATCAACTCTACATACTTCCCAGGCACACCTTTCTCTTTCAAAGCCCACCACAAAACCGTTCTGGGTATCCGGTCGTATGCCTTCTCGAGATCTATAAACACCATATGCAAGTTTTTGTGTGCACGCCTATGTTTCTCAGAGAGCTGGCGGAGTGCAAATATGGCGTCTGTAGTCCCGCGACCAGGCATAAATCCGAACTGATTTTGGGTAACTTCGCTTTGCTCTCGCACTCGTTTCTCTATCACTTTCTCCCAAACTTTCATACTGTGTGACATGAGCTTTATTTCTCGATAGTTACCGCAGTCTTGTACATCACCCTTATTTTTAAAAATGGGCACTAGTGAACTATTGCACCATTCATCGGGGATCGTCACCTCATACAATAACTTATTGAAGAATAAAGTCAGCCACAGACATCCATCTTCTCCCAATTTCTTCCACACTTCCACTGGAATGCCGTCGAGCCCTACGGCTTTCCCATTCTTCATATTTCGTACCGCCGTTCTTACTTCATCTTTGGCAATATCCTTCACTAAACCTACATTTACTCGTCCCTCATTTAAATTTCCACTCCACGCATTCTCTTCATTCATAAGTTTTTCAAAATACACTTTCCATCGATTTATTACTTCATCTTCTTTTACTAAAACTGTACCCTTTTCATCTTTTATACATCTCACATATTTTACATCTTTCGTTCTATCTTCTCTTTCTTTCGCTAAGCGGTAAATTTCTTTTTGGCCTTTAGGTCCATCAAGGGCTTTAAGTAGTTGTTCTTGAGCCTGGGATCTAGCTATCGCTACCGCTTTTTTTGCCTTTTTACTCAATTCCTTATACCTTACCTTTTTTGCTTCTTTTTCACTTTCATTCCCTTTTTCTTTCTGCCAATCCTTAAAAGCATTCTTCTTTTCTTTAATCACCTCCTGTACCTCCTTATTCCACCACCATGTATCCCTATCAATAACACTTTTACCTTTCGTTTCGCCAAACACTTCTTTTGCTTCTTTCCTGATACAACTTGCCATTTCATTCCAACACTCATTCACTGATTTATCCACCATATCTTTCATTATTATCATTTTATTTACCACTCGTTCTTTAAACTTGCTTGCATATTCATTCTTCTCTATCAACCACCACTTGATTGATGAGGAGGTAGGGGCTGTTGGCGTGTTTGCGGAACTACTTTGACAATTAAGTCGAGAGTGAGTAGTTTATGTTGCTTCACTACTCCTTCCCCTGGCAGCACCTTACAATTTTTGACACAAAACAACCTACTCCTCCGGATAAGAAAGTAGTCGATCTGTGTCAAGTGAATACCACTCTTGTATGTAATTAGGTGCGGATCCCGTTTCTTAAACCAAGTATTCACAATCGCCAGGTTAAGGGAAGAAGCAACTTGTAGCAGTGTTTCACCGTCGCTGGTCGCTGGTATACTCATCATAACTGTATCAAATTCCTCCCAAAACTTTTCTTTCTCCCTGTCATCACATCCGCTCTGTGGTACATACACGCTGATCACATTTAGCACCAGACTCTCACATACTACTTTCACAACTATTATCCTGTCGTTCACTCTTTTCACGTCGGTCACTCCTTCTTTCAGATTAACGTCCAGTACTACACCAACTCCATTTCTTTTTCCCTTTTTGCTAGTTATACATAATAGTAGATGAAAATACTATAACACTTACTATTTTTTTTTTCTTTCTTATTATTTTAAGAATAGTTTACGCAAACTCATTGCTTTGAAATACAAAAATATATTGATTACCTATAGGCTATAGGTACTTGGTGAAATGAGAATCTGGCGAAATGCTACTAAGCCTAAGAGAAGTCCTCGACGCTATCCGCCAGTTTGTCAGATTGTTGCCCTTTTATATCCTAACAAAACACAACACTAGGTACTTAATGGAACACCATAATAGCTTAGTAGTTATAGTCCATTGAAATGTTACATTTTTTGGGGCTAAGTGTGCAAAAGTCATAGGACTATTTTATTTTTTAGATATCAAGGGGGGATTAGTGTAAAGCTAAATCCAAGTTTGTGGGGTCCCAACACTTATGCTAATGCGACAACTTTAAAAACTGTAAAATGATCAGAACAAAAATTTTAACCCCTTAAAGGATCTTCATTCTCAAATTTTCATCTGTTTTTGTTAATTAAAATAAAATAAAATAAAAATAAAATAAAATAAAATAACGTTTATTATCTTTGAAATTTTCAGAAAATTATTTAGATTCGTCAGAAGTTGGTGTGACTCTACCGAGGGTTCCAAAATGCAACGAGACTGAGAAGAGCCCTCAAGAAACTCAGCTCGGCTTTTTTCAAAATATTTCATCTTAAATCTAATACAGAGTTATTTAGAAAGGAGCAATTCGTTACATTGTTACAACCAGGCCGCCTTGTCATCTAAGAAATCATTAATACTATAATAAGCTTTATGGCACAATTTACTTTTTATTAGTTTTTTAAATTTATTGACAGATAAATTTGCTATTTCGGTTGGCAATGTTTGTACATTCGAATAAAGTTCCCCGCAAAACAATTACTCACTTTATGAAGCCTAAATTTAGGAACAGCCAGTTTATCCTTATTTCTTAAGTTTAATTTATGATTACCACCATTTTTCACAAATTTACTTTTGTTCTTGTGGGTATACAATCAAATTTCATAAATATACTGTGAAGGATGTTAATATGCTTAAACTTATCTCTTAATGACTCCCGAGACCCCATTCCATAGATAGTCCGGATAGCCCTCTTCTGCAACACAAAGATGCATTACTTTGTTATGTTTAATTCTACGACAAAAAGTTTTAGAACAAAGTTGTCGAGAATTTAATTTGCGACAAAAATAATGTCGCAAATTTTTTGTGCGATGAATAGTTTGCCCGATAGAGCGCGATAACGATTTGCAACTCTTTTTCAAGATGGCGGAAAGCCCGTAAGGTTTGGGACCCTACAAACTTGGATTTAGCTTTAGACTACTTACCCTTTGATATCAAAAAAATAAAATAGCGTCCTCTGACTTTTGCACATCCAAATGTAACATTTAAATGGACTTTTTTTTTTTTTTTTTTTTTTTTTTTTTTTTTTTTTTTTTTTTTTTTAGTTCCGCGACCAAGGCCGCGGCCGCTTCAACGTCCGTTGCCGGGCGTCTCTGGTTACAAGCAGAACGTATTTCCAGTGGCGCCCGGCGGATTTAAATGGACTATTAAGTAAGTAGGTAACTACTTATTATACTTTTTGTGCAAAAGAAATAAGAACCTACGTATACAACGCTATCAATTGTGTATCCGATACCTACCAAGGCAGGTATGTACATACATGGGGCACACTAAAAGTTTTGCACTTCTAGCTAATCGGAACTATTTGAATTTCGAATGTTATGTTTTTTTAAACGTTGCAACCTTCTTAGTAATAAAAAAAACAATTGGCGGGAAATCATTTGTCAATTGTTTTTTATCACACATCAAAGTTCTACGTATGCAACGAAAATGGAATTAAGTCGAAAAGATTTTAGAGCGATGATTTTTTATGATTTTAAAAGGTCTCTCTTTTTTACTCAAGCTGGTAGCGGGCGGATCCATCCCAAAGGTACGAGCAGTACTCCATGCAGGAGCGGACCTGTGCTGAGTAAAGACTAAGTAGTTGACTCGAAGTAAAATATTTACGCACCTTAGAGAGGATGCCTAGTTTTTTCAAAGCCGTTTTAGCCCTGGATTCTATGTAGCTTCCAAAGTTCAGGTTGGATGATAAGTCCACACCAAGGAGCTGAAGATGCTGAGTCACAGGTACAGGGACATCCCGGAAAGTAGGGGTCTTGGTGAACGGGCTCTTTTTAGCGTAGAAAAGACACGCCTGGGTTTTCGTAGTGTTGAATGTGACAAGGTTAGCATCGCCCCAGTCAGACACTGCCTGAAGGGTTAAGTTAGTGCGTTCAACCATTGCCACTCTACGATCGTCGATTTCCGGTTTTTTGGCCTTTGCGCTGGAGAAATATCTCTCTGCAACCGTGCTATCGTCCGCATACCCAAACATACCGGGTCTGAGCAGGTCGTTTATATGTAGCAGGAATAACGTTGCCGAGAGAACAGATCCCTGAGGTACCCCAGCGTTAATTGTTAATAGATCAGACGAGCAGCCGTCAACAACCACTCGAATAGATCGTTCCCTCAGGAAATCTGAAATCCAAGCACAAAGATTAGCCGGAACTCCGTAAGCAGGAAGCTTGGTTATAAGGGTTTCGTGCCAGACCCTGTCGAAAGCCTTTGAAATGTCAAGTGTGTCACTTGACATTTGATGACATTGAGCAAGTGCCTCACCATATCTTTCAAGAGCCTCACCCCAGATGTGCGTGGCATACACTAGAAGATCTCCAGTAGAGCGGCGTTGGCGAAACCCGTATTGCCGATCACTTAGGAGGTCATTATATTCGAGGTATGCCAGTAAACGTTTGTTTATTACACGCTCCATCACCTTGCAGAGAATGGAGGTGATTGCAATTGGGCGGTAGTTGACAGGGTCTGCACGACTACCCTTTTTCGGTACTGGCTGTACGTTAGCTACCTTCCAAGCTTTCGGAACTTTACCAGCCCCGAAAAGACATACGGAACAGTCGTGTCAGGACAGGAGACAACTCGGCTGCGCAGTTCCTCAGAACAATGGCTGGAATACCGTCGGGACCACTGGCTTTATTCACATCTAGAGTGCGTAGTATTTTGAGAACCTCCTTTTGATGAATGCGGATTTCTGACATTTTGCAACAGCAACAAACAGAGAGGCAAACAGATTAGCCTTTTCCACAGCTGTGTGTGCCAGTGTTCCATCAGGTTTCTGCAAAGGAGGGAGTGAGGATCGACAAAAGTTCGCCTCAACACATTTGGCTAGAGACCAGAACTCCTTACTCCCAGATGGGTAAGACGAGAGTCTGGCCCCCACGCGGCCAACGTGATTGAAGCGCGCCTTCATCAGGACCCTTTTGCAGGACTTGACTACCTTGTAAAAGGCTTTCTTCTTTTTATGCGTGTCCGGAGATTTGAGATTTCTGGCATCAACCCAACCTTCATAAGCTGACTGTTTGTCTGCCTCAGCTTTCAAACAGTCAGAGCCAAACCAGGGCTGAGCTCTGATGCCAGATGGCCGGTCAGAAAACGGAATAAAGAATTCTATCGCCTGACCGATAACCTCGGCAACAGCAGACGCGCAGCTCGACGGATCGCCAGAAGAAAAGCAGACTGACAACCATGGGTAAGATGCAAGGAAATGACGTATCTCATCCCAATCTGCTGACTTGTATCGCCACACCCGCCTAGTGCCTCTAGGGCTGGGGTCAGGTGGGGGACACAAAAGTATGGACTTAACCAGACAGTGGTCAGAACTGCCAAGGGGGGCTGAAACTGACACTTGATATCGGTCTGGTTCAGTCGTCAGCAGAAGGTCCAGACAATTGGCCGTGTGGTGTCAGGTATTCGAGTTGCTTGGTCAACCAGCTGGGAAAGGTTCATAGACAAGGCAAACTTGTAGTCCTCTCTACCAGCATGGTCTGTTTTCTGGTAAGGGAACAGCCACTGCTCGTGGTGGGCATTAAAGTCCCCCAGAAAAACAATTTGTGCGGTCGGATACCTCTGTTGAGCCACATCGGCGGCCTCACTCAGATGGTCAAATAGCCTAGTTGTCTCCTGATCTCCGCTGTGCGATCTGTAGACACCCACATAAACAATTTTTTCGATGCCGGTGTCTACAAGCACCCAGATTGAAGAAGATGAGGGATCTTCTAAGTTACGGAGACGCCTAGCGCAGATGTCATCACGCACATAGAAACAAACCCCTGCTTTTGAACGGAAGTTGTGCTCCAGGGTGCAGCCTGGGTAGTTTAGGTAGGAAGTATCAGCAGGGGTTGAGATTTGCGTCTCCGTAAGCAAGAGCAGATGCGGTCTTGCAGCCTCAAGGTGGTGGTGGACTGGGACGAGATTGGAGTGCAATCCTCGAATGTTAGTGAGGTGCACTTTCAGTGAGAGGCCGTGCATCCGCTGTTGAAACCTCATTTTCTTATATCGTTTCTGCATTATTTTTTTCAAGGTCAAGAAAGGAAATAGTCAAAGAGTGGCAGTTATGTGGGGCACCAACCGGACCCCAACGAAAGTTACAGCATTGCCGCACGGTGAGGAAACCTAACTTAGAGACCGCGGGGACGCCCGGACCCCCCCAGAATTGCCTGTTGAGGCCTCTCATCCGGTTGCCAACCGGCCCAACAGGAGCAACTCCAGGATTATGCGCGCGATGGCGGAGCAGCCTTTCGCGGATGGCTAGACCGCAATATTGGGCTCCCAACTATCGGCGGGCTGCCAGCGGAAAACCGTTTCTCCGGATCCCGTAAGGCCCGTAAGGCCCGGATACTGTAAGGCACGTCTACGGTACACCAGAGGGTGCAACCACATAGACCCACTCTTAGAGGGCTACTCAGGGTTCACAGGGTGGAACGCGCGACCGCTTGGCACTCTGACTTCAACCCAGAGGGTGGTGACCAGCCACGGCCGAAGCCTACCACCGGAAAGAGTGTCGCTCTTTAGCACCACCCGGGGATCACGTGTAGGGACTCGAGAGTAAAGCCTACGGACGCGAGCGACAATTGGCCCCATCTCTCTCCGCAAGACTGTGCCGCTCGTCTTCAAAATGCTTTTGGGAGAGAAGCACCTTGTTTGAGCACCGTGAGGCGATGGTTTGCTGAATTTGAGGGAGGTCGAGTTTCTTTACATGACGAATTTCGTGAAGGACGGCCTTCAACTGCCGTCAACGAAAATAATGTGACTACTATTAAGCGGTTAATTGAAGAAAACCCGCGGTTTACCTATGAGACAATTCGAGGACTATTGGGGATTGGTATGAGTGAAATCCAGAAAATTTTACACGAAGAATTGAAAGTTCGGAAACTTTGTTGTCGTTGGATCCCTCATGAACTGACAGCGGAGTAGCAGCGGGCTCGCGTGGAATGGTGCTCACAGATGCTACTTTAGTACGACCACGGACATTGTAATGCTGTTGTGTTTGTTTGTTTACCCAGGGTGTTAGAAAAAGTTCGCGAAAGACGATCCAAAAGCCGCGTTCAGAGGGTGGTGACCAGCCACGGCCGAAGCCTACCACCGGAAAGAGTGTCGCTCTTTAGCACCACCCGGGGATCACGTGTAGGGACTCGAGAGTAAAGCCTACGGACGCGAGCGACAATTGGCCCCATCTCTCTCCGCAAGACTGTGCCGCTCGTCTTCAAAATGCTTTTGGGAGAGAAGCACCTTGTTTGAGCACCGTGAGGCGATGGTTTGCTGAATTTGAGGGAGGTCGAGGTTCTTTACATGACGAATTTCGTGAAGGACGGCCTTCAACTGCCGTCAACGAAAATAATGTGACTACTATTAAGCGGTTAATTGAAGAAAACCCGCGGTTTACCTATGAGACAATTCGAGGACTATTGGGGATTGGTATGAGTGAAATCCAGAAAATTTTACACGAAGAATTGAAAGTTCGGAAACTTTGTTGTCGTTGGATCCCTCATGAACTGACAGCGGAGTAGCAGCGGGCTCGCGTGGAATGGTGCTCACAGATGCTACTTTAGTACGACCACGGACATTGTAATGCTGTTGTGTTTGTTTGTTTACCCAGGGTGTTAGAAAAAGTTCGCGAAAGACGACCCGAAAGCCGCGTTCTCCTACATCATAACAACGCTTCTTCACACACGGCCAACAAAACAAAGTCATTTTTAGCTTCCGAAAAAGTACAACTCGTCACCCATCCTGCGCATAGCCCCGACCCAGTACCCTGTGATTTCTGTATTTTCCCCAAAATCAAAGATTTGATGAAAGGTTTCACTTTTACCAACTCTGAAGTGGCCGTGATAGCGTTCAATCAGTACGTAGAAAACATGCCTTCAGATCTGTGGTCCTCCTGTTTTAAAAATGGTTCGATCGGATGAAAAAATATTTAAAATGTAAAGGAGAGTATTTTGAAAAGTAATAAACATAATATTTTGGTTTTAACGTGTTGTTTTTTTAAGTTACGCAAAACTTATAGTGTGACCTAGGTACCTACCGCAAAAAATCTGTGACATTTCCTTCTTAAGTTAAGGAAGATTGCGAGCGGGTTTATTATAATGTTCTACGGCCTGCCTGCTTGTTAGCCACCAGTAACGAGTTCTTACCAGACATGTGATTTTCCTTACAGTCACGCCCTGACCCGCGCCCGTACCACGCTTCTGTAGAACATTCACAGATCACGGATTGCCTATACTACGATGATAACATCGCAAACTTGGTCTGCTTTAGATACTATTATCGGAACACCCTAATGAAGAAATATATCTCGCCAAGATTGGCAAACATTACAGTTACCTTGTTGAACAGCTGTAAGCCCATAGAAGCCTCTACACGTACGGCTATGACGATGGATCTCAATGAATCATGATGCATCACCATTTCAGCCAAATGACGCCCGCTGCCGGGCATATGCCTCCCCCATCGAACGCCACAACACTCGGTCCTCCCCGCATCTAGTGGCTTCCTGTGACTTTTACAATTTCGTCAGTCCACGTTGTTAGTGGGTACCCTTTGGGCCTTTGGCGTTTCACGGCCTACCCTAGCTAGCTGCGTCTACCAGTGCGCGGTCGCCACTCGAGGACTCGCCGGCCCCATCGGGTATCAGTCCTATGAGCGATGTGCCCTGCTCTCTGCAACTTGAGCTTGGCGACTTTTAGGGCTATGTCGGTTACCCTGGTCCTCCTTCGGTTCTCACCGTTGCGAATTCGATCGCGAAGTGACACTCCGAGCATAGCCCTTTCCATTGCTCTTTAGGCGACAGTGACCATTTAGTGCTCAGTACAGTAGGTCATCGCTGGCAACACACATTGGTCGAAGATCTTACTTTTAAGACACTGCAGTATTTTGGACGATAATATGTTACGTAGGTTCCCGAACGCTGCCCAGCCGAGTAGGATTCGACGATGACCTCTCTCTCGAAGTTAGACTCACCTACCTAATTGGATTGTTTGTCCTATCCTAGGTACACATAATCCCACCACTGGAAACTCTTCCTAATGCTAACCAGAGGCGCTTGGCAATGGACATAGGTGGGGCCACAGGCTCGGGCCACGGGCTCGGGCCGCGGAATTATAAAAAAAAGGTACCTACACGTATCGTCGACAACTTCGAGCGTAGACTGTCCGATTACAATTGGAGTGGGCACAACATGGACGTTCGGCATGCTTTTCGCCTTGTCCGTGTTAATTTTAAGCCCTATCCGTTCGGACGCCTTACTGACTTCACCCAGCATTGTGTTGAATTGTTCCTCCAGGGTCTGAGCCATGAACACCGTTTCCGTTGATGCCAGCCAGTCAGTCTCGCCAGTCCACATACTTAATCACATCTTCCAGCGCAGCGGTGAACAGTTTCTGAGATATCTCAATGAATACTGAATACTAATTAGGTAATTAACACACAATTAACATAATGTCACACATATATTATGATAATTAAGCACTTTATACCTACATACCTAGCTGCGTATAACTGGTTTGCCGTTATCCTTACACAGTCACACTCCACTCGGTCATCGGTGTAAAACGCTCGCGCCATGCGCTACTTTTAAATACCGGAAATCGGAAACACCATTGTACCGGAAATCGGAAGCTTAACTTTAATTAAACACGCCGTGTATAAAATCATTTTGCACCAATGTAGCAAGTTCAATGACGATACAACTGGAGCGGATAACTACAGTAATATAATATCGTACGAGTCGAGTAGGCGGCGAACTCGTACGACAAAAACACTATAGGTACTATACACTAGTCCATTGAAATGTTACATTTAGTGGGGGGGTATAAAGCTAAATCTAAGTTTTCGTCATCTTGAAAGAGGGTTACAAATCGTAACCTGCTCCTGAGAATGCTTGATTTTTTCAGTGAAAAAATCATGAAAATCGGAAGGGTAGTTGTCGAGAAACAATTTCACTTTGCATTGGAGTCACCTGATAAGGAGCACTCGCTTCGCTCAATAAAAAAAACATTGTAATTAATGATGTTGTACTGTTTTTAATAACTATTTATGGACTCCTTTCCCCAACGAGGAAACTTTTGAAATGATTGATTTTTACAATAATTTCTTATCCGAGTGTACATTTCCTAGAATTCTACATACATACATACATAAAATCACGCCTCTTTCCCAGTGGGGTAGGCAGAGACCACGGATTTCCACTTGCTACGAACCTGGCATACTTCTTTCGCTTCCTCAACTTTCATTAATGTTTCTTTTTAATTTTGTTTTAACTTTCATTCATAAATGCAGTAGAAATGAGAAGTTTGAGAAGTATAGATGGGGTAACGCTAGTGGATAAAGTAAGGAACAGCCTGATACGGCCTACGGGAACGTTGTAGTGTGACAGAAGATGTAGTGACCAAAATTGAAAAAGGGATGCTTAGATGGTTCGGTCATTTAGAGAGGATGGATGATAGGAGACTGACAAAATAGATTTATGAAGCGAGTGTGAATGGACAACTTAGTAAAGCCTCTATAACTCCTGAACTAACAGAGCTGTCTAACCCGCTATAGTTTTCCTTAAAAGTTCAGTATAATACACGAAGAACGTGACGAACGTTCTTCACGCCAGCCGCTTAGATTACCGCACTCCACACGTTGGTGGAGTGCTCAGCGTGGGCGAGTCAGCGCCGGGACCTCGTAGTGGGTCTGGGCGTGTATATCCTCTCGCTGGAAACCATGCTCCAAGCCATGGTCTCCAGCGCGAGTAGGTGGAACGCGGCTGTGTCCTTCTGCGAGCAAATCATGCTCGCGAAGGAGGCGGCCGAGAGGGAGAGCAAGCGTACCCTCCCCGCCGAGTTCCGTAGTCAGCTGCGAGGGCGCCGCAGACTCATCTACGCCCACGACCATCGAACTCCATGATCGGGGCCTGAGGACGGCGGAATCGCCACCCGCCGTCCTTACAGAAGCAGGCTAGAAGGGTTGCGTGCTGCGGGGCCTTTGCCCCATAGCACGCAACCAGATTCACTCACTGACGCGGGATAAAACCCAACCCCAACGACGCGGGATCCTCATCCCGACCAAACCACCGCAGAGACCACAGTGGTGGTCAAAGTCCGCCGGGCGCCACTGGAAATACCTGTTTGTAACCAGAGACGCCCGGCAACGGACGTTAGAGTGGCCGCGGCCGTAGGTCACGGAATTAAAAAAAAAAAAAAAGCCGCTTAGATTTTAGAGGGGGGGCTTTGAAAAGCATGTTTTCGCAAAAACATGCTCTTTAAAACTACTCGGAAATATCACGCAAACAGATGCTTAAAGTAAAAAAACATCTTAGCAACCGCCCTCAATGTTTTTAAAAGACCTATCTAACTAATGATACCCCACACGATGGGATAGACGTGAGAATAAGGTAAAGAGATTCTTTACACCGGACCAGAGGTGTCTGCTTTACAAGATCTGCTGGACGCTCTCGACGCTATGCAGCGACGGGCTATCCGTATTATAGGTTGTCCGGAGGTAACGGGAAGCCTTGAGCCGCTAGCTCAGCGCCGAACAATAGCTTCCTTGGCCGCATTCTACCGTATTTACCACGGCGAGTGTTCTGAAGAGCTCTTCAATCTAATCCCACCCTCTTCCTTCCGATCCCGAACAACGCGTGCCGGGCAGAGATGCCACTCCCACACAGTGGATAGAATGTTTGCGAGAACCGAGCGTTTTAAACGTTCGTTTCTCTGCCGAACGAGTGGCCTGGAACGCCCTGCCTGTGCACGTGTTTCCTCCCACATATAACCCTGGGTTCTTTAAGCGGAGCGTGAAGAGGCACATCAGTAGGTCGTCAAATTGAGGGCCACTCTCTATAGTATTGTATGCTGTGAGAGTGGCCCACAATCGCTAGACGACATTTTCACTTTAGGTACAAGGAGGTAATCCAAAAAATATATTTTCAAGATGTTATTTTAGAACTTTGTCGGCGTAGTAGGTATATATGATATCCAAGCCAAGTTTCATGTTTCTGGCCTAGCACTAACCGTTTGGGAGGAGTGTCAAGGACGGACGTAAGGACAGACATGACTTTTATATATGATATCCAAGCCAAGTTTCATGTTTCTAGCCTAGCACTAACCGTTTGGGAGGAGTGTCAAGGACGGACGTAAGGACAGACATGACTTTTATATATGATATCCAAGCCAAGTTTCATGTTTCTAGCCTAGCACTAACCGTTTGGGAGGAGTGTCAAGGACGGACGTAAGGACAGACATGACTTTTATATATGATATCCAAGCCAAGTTTCATGTTTCTAGCCTAGCACTAACCGTTTGGGAGGAGTGTCAAGGACGGACGTAAGGACAGATATGACTTTTATATATGATATCCAAGCCAAGTTTCATGTTTCTAGCCTAGCACTAACCGTTTGGGAGGAGTGTCAAGGACGGACGTAAGGACAGACATGACTTTTATATATGATATCCAAGCCAAGTTTCATGTTTCTAGCCTAGCACTAACCGTTTGGGAGGAGTGTCAAGGACGGACGTAAGGACAGACATGACTTTTATTACGGAACCCTAAAAAGGTGTCTATCTACTCGCGATAAACTCAAAAACTACTGCACCGATTTTCATGTTGTTCATCAATGGATAAAGAGGATCTCGAGGAAGCTTTGGCTACTTTTTATCGGAGCGGATGTGGTCCCGCGGGAATTGAGAACCATAATGCTCGTAGTAGGTACCTATGTCACGTGGACAACGCCGCGGCAGGCCGCTAGTTATATGCCCTAAGTAGGTACCCACAGATATCGATCAAATACGGTACCTATATATAAAATCCTGTGTGTCGTTTAGTGAGTGAACAAGCGAGTACGCGTAGGTGCTAAACCACACAAAATAGATGAGTTAGTTACTATCTATTTTCTGTGACTATACGGAACCCGGCATTCTCATTCCATAAATAAAAGGAAAGGTACAGAACAATTACCGATCATCAAGCACACATGGTAGTCATACAACGACAGCAACAGCAGACAGAGAGAACTCAATTGAATTATCAACAATGTTTATTAGGGGCCAACGACACGCCTGCCTCAACAACAAGATCGTATACGTATACCGACACACATCTCACACACACACACACACACGCACGCACATGTTGCTTTGAGTCAAACTAAACTTTTTGCAAGAAAAGTTGTTGTTGTTCATTGGCTTTTAGCTTTTATCTTTAGGGACATCGATCAAATAATATATATTTACTTTACATCGATATTTGGAAATTATAAAAAAATACGCGGTTATATGAGTGAAGAGTGCTATTTGTTATTAGTAAAAAGAACCACCAATTGCATTTTTAGAATAAAAATTTTAATACTAAAATAATAATATACACTAAAAACTAAAAATGTCCTCAACATTACAGGTATTTTGTATTAAAAGAAAAGGTTTGTAAGTATGTGGCTGAACTGGATGAACACCGACCTTGCTATTGGTTTGACTTTATTTTTTTAGATAATTAATAAATTCAAGTAGCGTTTGATTGACACCTTTTTTTTAAATTCCGCGTCCCAAGGCCGCGGCCTCTCCCACGTCCGTTGCCGGGCGTCTCTGGTACGCACGCAGTAAGCCTTTGACACCTAACTTAGTTAATTTTTTTAATAACCTAAAAAAATAATTTCTCAATTCGACCAATTGATTTATATGTATTCTACATATATGTAGAATACATATAAGTTTATGATTCGACCGTATATTTTTTGTACGCGGATAACTTCGTCGTTTATGAACCGATTTAGATTTTTTTTATAGTATAGGAGATATCCCGCGGGTCCCACGATAAGGAAACCAGGATCTGATAATGGCATCCCAGAGAAATCGGAGTGAACGTTCGAAAATTATAGGGTCAACTATTACGTCAACGATTTACAGCAGTTACGTTATGTTTGGGTTTGATTAATGTCATTAGACGAAGCCGAAGCATAGTTAAGGGAACTCCTCAACAGTTTACCTTTTCAGTAGCTACCTGGCGCTTGAATGGACTTAATTCATTTATATGTGTTGATGAGAACGACCATAAACCGTCAAGGAAATTACTAAACGATTTACATCAGTAAACTTTCGGTGGGCTTACTTCATACAGTTCAGTAGGGATTCCCAAATATTCAGTTTGTTCAAAAATGTGCAGTCTGTTTATTATGAATTGTGCGAGAGTCGAAGGGTTTTTAAGACACGTTTATGATGGTGAAGATGGTGTCAACGCCATGGGTTTTGTTGGGGCTGCCGCGGTATTGCAGCGCATCAATGATGTTTGCGAAAGCTGGCGTTGATTGTTTTTATACGTTAACGAGAAAGCGTTGCGCGCCGCTGGTGCGCCGTGTGCGAGGTAGTCCCAACATCATTATGAAATGCATTGCGAGCAGACTCGATTGTGCCTCTATCAATCATTGTTGCAGGCTCACTACGTCACTTGTAAGTCTGCAGTTCTGATTGGTATGGGTAACTAATAATAATAATAATATATAAACTGGAAACTCTGGACATCTGTACATACGTCATTTTCATCAATAAAATATTTTAATATTTTTATCTCAAATATCTTCCTCAATTTTTAAAATTCTTACTGATTTCTAAATTATATCACCAAAAAGTCCATAAATATTATATTTCACAATTGATTACAAGAATACCAAAGTCTGCAAATATGAAGCGAAGTTTTGACAAACGTCAACTATCAAAATATCAGAATGTTACGAGAAAATAAATATTATGAATGATTATGGATAGCGATGATAACAAAAGCCAGGAGTAAAAATGCACAGATAACACCCCCGGACTCATCACTTAGCTCCGCCTCGCAAGCGCTGGACCGCACTCCTGCGACACAAGTGTTTGCTGAGGCGTCGAGTTCATCGTCAAGTGATGAGTATTTTTTCCCGCCGACGTCGCCAACACCTGTACGCCGGCGAGGGAGAGGCCGGCCGCCGAGCAGTTTGGGGCCCCGAAGCCTACCAGCTTCGAGTAGGGTCCCCACTACCGGTGGTATTGTGCACCGCATGTGATGGACTTCATCCATCAATGAAAACGTCATGCGGGCATATTATGAGGCTAAAGAAGGGGAAACCAACCTGACTGCGTACCGTTCAAGGATGCTCCCTTTGTTTCAGGCTCTTGAACCAACAATGACCGTTGCCGTCCAGCGACTATCCGATCAAGTGCGGGCTATCCAACGATGCAAGTTGTTGGATCAACCTGTGCTTGATCGACTACGCCTGGAAGTGTTATCTACTCGACCAGCTCCAGCGTCAACGAGAGCACCGTCACCTGCTACACACACGGTTGCAACTAGTGCCACTTTAGTTGATACCGTGCTCGACGTGGGAGATGATACGAGTGATATATCTGTCCAGGTAAGCGAGCAATTAAGGAGTACTTTAGAAGATGTGATCTCTCAATATAGGTTTGCACCTAATTCTAGACCACGGCTACCACGCTTACCCATGCATAGACGAAATCTGGCGTTGATGGGAGCCCTGAATGCATTGCTAGCTCCGTACTTACGGACTAGCAATGATTTGCTCGATACCCACTCGATTCTTTACTGTGGAGCTATTATCGCTTGTCGTGTTGCACGCGTTAAATTCCCTGAATTTAACCGTGCACCACGATCGGGTGGTGTGCCCGTATGGCAGGCAAGAATCGAGCGACGTATCGGCACATTTAGGACTCTCATTGCGAAGCTTATCTGTTTTAGCCGGGGAAATAGTCGTCCCCGGGTCATGCGTTTCGTGAGTCAGGCATTCGCTGGGACCGGTATTCGTCCCCAGCAATACTTAACCAATGTCACGGAACGTATTGACTTTCTGAAACAGAAAGTGTATGCATGGGCAAGCCGTATCCGTCGTTATAGAGAGCGTGTAAATAGATACTGGCAGAATCGCATCTTCCAAAGTGACCAAAGGAAGGTGTACCGAGAGTGGGAGGGAACTGGACAACGTTTGAGCGACGGACAACTGCCAGATGCTCACACCATGAATCAATTTTGGCGTGACATATGGTCGGTGCCCGTCGAACTTTCGGAGGGCGACTGGATCCGTGTCGTCGAGCGTGAATGCAGTATCATCGAACCCATGGAGTCTATTACCATAGACTCCGAAGATGTTAGTTGTGTAATTCGTAAGGCCCCGAACTGGAAAAGTCCTGGGCCGGATGGATTGCACAACTTTTGGATAAAGTGGGTTCAGAGCTCGCATGAACGCTTGGCAACACAGTATCAAGAAGCCCTCGAGTCTGGTTCCTTACCCGCTTTTATGACCACTGGCATCACCTTCCTACTCCATAAATCAGGTAGTACCACGGAACCTAAAAACTATAGACCTATCACTTGCTTACCTACCATCTACAAGCTCCTTACATCCATTCTGAGAAGTAAATTAAATTCACACATAATGTCTAACAATATTTTAGATAACGCTCAGAATGGATGTAGGGCTGGGTCACGTGGTACTAAGGAGCTACTCCTTATTGACATGGCCATTAGCCAACAGGTCAAGCGGAGTAGGGGCGCCCTCTCTACTGCCTGGATTGACTACAAGAAGGCCTATGATTCGGTGCCTCATTCATGGCTGAGGAGGATTTTAGAGTTGTATAAAATTAATCCGACTCTTAAATCCTTCTTAGTCTCGTGTATGGGGCAGTGGACCACAGTCCTTCGTCAACCAGGTAGTGGTGGGTACGCCTCTGATTCGCATGACTTGATAAGGATTGAGCGTGGTATATTCCAGGGCGACAGTTTGAGTCCATTGTGGTTTTGTTTAGCACTGAATCCACTTAGCACATTGCTGAAGGATTCAGGGCTAGGCTATCGGTTTCGTAGAGGGGGTGAGGTTATTTCTCACCTGATGTATATGGATGACCTCAAACTATTCACACCGAAGCACCAAGATTTAGTGACATTATTAAAAACTACGGAAGTTTTTAGTAATGCCATTAAGATGGAGTTCGGTGTTGATAAGTGTGCGGTTATGCATGTACAGCGGGGGAAGGTTGTAAATTCACCGAATCTACAACTTTCTGAGATAATAACTCTCAGATCTCTCACCGAGACCGAAACATACAAATACCTAGGTATGTCAGAGTCATTGGGTATAGCGGTAGAGGATATTAAGAAATCGGCGAAAGAACGTTTTTTTAGCCGCCTGACAAAAGTTCTTAACAGTTCTTTGTCCGGTGGGAACAAAATGCGGGCTTTCAACGGTTGGGTGATACCTTTATTGTTGTACTCCTTTGGCATACTTAGGTGGACTCAAACGGAACTAGACGCCCTGGATAGGCGAGTCCGTCAACAACTGACATTGCATCGAATGTTACACCCACGATCGTCTGTCATGAGACTGTACATTCCACGGAAGTGGGGGGGTCGAGGCTTTTTGAATGCCAAGAACCTCCACAACCGTGAAGTGTGCAGTCTCAGGGATTACTTCCTACAGAATGGATGTGACATTCATTGCGATGTTGTGAAAGTTGACAAGGGCCTTACACCTCTTTCCTTGGCTAACGAGAACTGGCGTAAACCAAAGGTGTTAAGTACTGAAGACCGTAAGGACGTATGGAAGAGCAAGGAGCTACACGGGCGGTTCTACCGAGTCTTAACAGGACTCGATGTAGACCTGCTCGCATCGGTGAACTGGCTGCGTTTTGGGGACCTCTTTGGGGAAACTGAAGGTTTTGCCTGTGCAATTGCAGATGAGGTTATCAAGACGAACAACTATCGGAAATACATCATGAAGGACGGTACGGTCGACATTTGTCGAGCATGCCACCGTCCTGGTGAATCACTTCGCCATATTATTTCCGGTTGTTCGTATCTTGCTAACACCGAGTACTTGCATAGGCACAATCAAGTAGCCAGGATCATCCACCAGCAACTTGCTCTTCAATATGACCTTATTGAGTCTGAAGTACCGTACTATAAGTACACACCAGTGCCAGTTCTTGAGAATGGTCGTGCATTGCTCTACTGGGACCGATCAATCATCACGGACAGGACTATTGTTGCCAATAGGCCCGATATCGTGTTGGTTGATCGGACCCAGCGTCGGGCAGTGCTCGTCGATGTCGACGTCCCGCATGACGAGAATCTTGTTAAGGCAGAGAAGGACAAACTTAGTAAGTACCTTGATCTGTCCTTCGAGATAACCGCCATGTGGAACGTAGACTCGACGATCATTGTCCCGATGGTCGTTTCGGCAAACGGACTAATAGCTAAGAGTTTCGATCAACACCTCAAGAGACTCTCGTTAGATTGTTGGATCAAGAGTCAGATTCAGAAGGCTGTTATCCTCGACACGGCCCGTATTGTGCGGAGGTTTCTCAGTCTGTAGCCTCCACCACCGGTAGTTTGGGTCCTACTCCGCTACTGGTGGGACACTATTTTTTATATTTTTAAATGTATTTGTGTTTTTATAAATCTATTTAAAAATGTATAAAATAAGAATGTTATTGAATAAACGAAATAATAATATAATAAATATAATATAGCGGAAGAGGATATTAAGAAATCGGTGACAGAACGCTTTTTATGACCGCATTTTTTTTTGTTTTTTAGTTCCGCGGCCAAAGGCTTTGGCCGCTCTAACGTCCGTTGCCGGGCGTCTCTGGTTACAAGCAGAACGTATTTCCAGTGGCGCCCGGCGGACTTTGACCACCTCTGTGGTCTCTGCGGGGGTTGGGTCGGGATGAGAATCCCGCGTCGTTGGGGTCGGGTTTAAGGTTGAGACTCCAACTAAACCTGACTAAATCGCCCGCCGTAACGCGGCAAATCATAAAAAAAATACTCTACCTATAGCACATGGACTATTTTGCATGGAAAAATATAACTAATGACAAGGCGGTATGATAAAAAGACTACAGCCTGCCCTAAAAAAGCGCGAGTGAGAACCAAATATAAAAAAGGCGGGAAGCACAATACTCAGAGTGCCCATGGACCGCAGTCTATCTAAGATCATTGAAATCAGTGACCGGGTATAGTCCTACATACCTAGATGACGCAGGCACATCAAATAAGTAATCTCTGAGTGTATTCAGTCAAAACAATAAGCAATAAAATGAAGAAACGAGTACTTGTAATATAGCGTACCTACACTATAGTGAGTAATGGTAGGTAGGTAGGTAATAAACTCATTTGTGGGAATTGTACTAATGGTCCTCCGCGTCGTGATCACGAGAAGTGTCGCGCGCCCCTACTATGATATCTAATCTATTAACTTACACAAAAGCGCTGGCTGGCGCTGGTGCTGGCGCCACATTCATAAAGGACTACAGTTTTCTCGTTGCCCATTCCCATGGGAACACATAATCATTGTGCTGTCACACTGCTGTTGGGCAAAGGCCTTTTCATCTCTCATGCTCTGAAAGTGGGTCATTGCTTACCTGATATGCGGGTTGAAAGTGATACATTTCGGCCCTAGGGCGAAAAGTAAAAAAAAAGCAGTACATCTTGAGGCGATGGCAAAAACGTATACAGCCAAAGTTCGATTAAGTCAATACACCTTTCTGGTTTTTGAATGGTCATAGACAAAAAAGAGTTGAGTTACAATAAAATAAAACGTAATTATTATTTGGACAGTTAAGTAATCTGTGGTTATACTTTAAAATACTGAGTATTGTAGGTACTCAGTATTTTAAGGTTGAGACTCCAACTAAACCTGACAAATCGCCCGCCGTAACGCGGCAAATCATAAAAAATACTCTACCTACAGCGCATGGACTATTTTGCATGGAAAAATATAACTAATGACAAGGCGGTATGATAAAAAGACTACAGCCTGCCCTGAAAAAAGCGCGAGTGAGAACCAAATATAAAAAAAGACGGGAAGCACAATACTTGATAATGTGATAAAGTCAAATAAAAAGATTATAACAATAGAGATTATTGTTATAATCTTTTTATTTGACTTTTATTCGCTTTCCTCGTATTCGAAATGAAAGTAGAGTGTATAATTAATGTGAAAACAATCTACTATTCCCTGTCCCCAAACTCCTTTCAACGAACTCTATCCTGTGCACCTCAGCCCAGTCTTCGTGTCGTGGTCGGTATCCAGATACTAGTAGTAGCGATTCTCGCCCAATAGTTGGATCGTACCTATACGACTTACCCACATCCACTATGCTGATTGAATAGATCTCTGTCAGTACTTTACCGATTTCAACAATTTATATATCAAATCAAACTAGATTTAATTGACATAATTCTAACGGAACTCGAATATAGAATTTTTTTTTTTTTTAATTTTTAGTTTTCAAAAAAATTTTTGAGGGCCAAAATTTAAAATTCCGGGCTCCGTTAGAATGATGTCAGTTAAATCTAGTTTAATTTGATATATAAATTGTTGAAATCGGTAAAGTACCTATTGACAGAGATCTCGCATAAGAAAGGATTGTTGAAAAAAAAAAAATTTTACACAAAGATAATAAAATGTGATGCTTGCTACGCTCTAATATGCTGCCGCGAAGCAGGCTGGCGACCTCGTTATTAACATAATGAGCTGATGATAGCCAACAATGAGTTAGACATATTTGTTAAGTTGCCGTCATTTATCAGAGTTTTAAAACATATCCTTCCCCTGAAATTCAGTTTTGAACGCTAATTTTTATAAGCAGCTGTAGCTACATAAAGTAGTTTTACTTAATTTTTTTTTTGTATACTTAATATTTATTTGAGTGTTAACTTAAATTTAGTTTAATTGCTATTTTTTTCTAGCCAATTAATGGTTGAGCGCACATAATTTACGTTGCAAGCCAGTTCAGTATTATAAAAAAATATTTCATTTATGCTTTTGCCATGCTTGTGATGTTTAATGTGTGCCATAAATAAACTAGGAGCTGCGGTCGCTGCCATGGTACTGCGCATGCGCTGCAGCATGCAATTGAGCGAAGCGACTATTTCTATTAAGGCATTTATCAATCTACTCGTATAAGGAGCAGGTTTTCAAAAAAAGTTATTGACCAAAAATATGTCAATAACTTTTTTTTGAGGGTCCTAAATCAGGTCCCCAAGGCGACGCAGGCATCGGTCGCGCTTTCGCGACTGATGCCCAACCTAAAGGGACCCAACGCCTCCTGCAGGAGACTGTACCTGGGGATCGTGCGGAGTATGGCCCTATACGGGGCTCCCGTATGGGCGGTGGAGTGCTCAGCGTGGGCGAGTCAGCGCCGGGACCTAGTAGTGGGTCTGGGCGTGGATACCCTCTCGCTGGAGACCATGCTTCAAGCCATGGTCTCCAGCCGGAGTAGGTGGAACGCGGCCGTGTCCTTCTGCGAGCAAGTCATGCTCGCGAAGGAGGCGGCCGGGAGGGAGAGGGAGCGTACCCTCCCCGCCGAGTTCCGTAGTCGGCGGCCAGGGCGCCCCAGACTCCCCGACTACGCCCAAGACTATCGACCGCCATGATCGGGGCCTGAGGACGGCGGGATCGCCACCCACCGTCCTTACAGAAGCAGGCTAGAAGGGTTGCGTGCTGCGGGGCCTTTGCCCGAACAAAACCTGCTCCTGAGAATGCTTGATTTTTGAGAGCTACGCTCGCTTCGCTCAATAAATAAAATAAATAAATCGCTCAATAAAAAAAAAGAACTAACATCAAATGTGCAAATAAATATAAAACAATTTTTATATTGTAATAAAATCCAAAGTTACAAATTAGTTGAGGAGTGTTCCCGCATGCAGTGCATACGTACAAGTGTGCATGTGCAGAACCCGAGGCTGGTCCTTACAACAGAATTAATCAATAAAAGTATTTTTTTTTATAAAACCAAATTCAAAGTTGGCAACCCTAGTTTACGAACTCGGTAATTTATTTCAAAACTCATGTATTAAAGCAACTATAGAAGATTCTTGAAGATCTTAACACTCAAATAAATATTAAGTATACAAAAAAAAAATTAAGTAAAACTACTTTATGTAGCTACAGCTGCTTATAAAAATTAGCGTTCAAAACTGAATTTCAGGGGAAGGATATGTTTTAAAACTCTGATAAATGACGGCAACTTAACAAATATGTCTAACTCATTGTTGGCTATCATCAGCTCATTATGTTAATAACTAGGTCGCCAGCCTGCTTCGCGGCAGCATATTAGAGCGTAGCAAGCATCACATTTTATTATCTTTGTGTAAAATTTTTTTTTTTTCAACAATCCTTTCTTATGCGAGATCTCTGTCAATAGGTACTTTACCGATTTCAACAATTTATATATCAAATTAAACTAGATTTAACTGACATCGTTCTAACGGAGCCCGGAATTTTAAATTTTGGCCCTCAAAAATTTTTTTGAAAACTAAAAATTAAAAAAAAAAAAAATTCTATATTCGAGTTCCGTTAGAATTATGTCAATTAAATCTAGTTTGATTTGATATATAAATTGTTGAAATCGGTAAAGTACTGACAGAGATCTATTCAATCAGCATAGTGGATGTGGGTAAGTCGTATAGGTACGATCCAACTATTGGGCGAGAATCGCTACTACTAGTATCTGGATACCGACCACGACACGAAGACTGGGCTGAGGTGCACAGGATAGAGTTCGTTGAAAGGAGTTTGGGGACAGGGAATAGTAGATTGTTTTCACATTAATTATACACTCTACTTTCATTTCGAATACGAGGAAAGCGAATAAAAGTCAAATAAAAAGATTATAACAATAATCTCTATTGTTATAATCTTTTTATTTGACTTTATCACATTATCAAGTATTGTGCTTCCCGTCTTTTTTTATATTTGGTTCTCACTCGCGCTTTTTTCAGGGCAGGCTGTAGTCTTTTTATCATACCGCCTTGTCATTAGTTATATTTTTCCATGCAAAATAGTCCATGCGCTGTAGGTAGAGTATTTTTTATGATTTGCCGCGTTACGGCGGGCGATTTGTCAGGTTTAGTTGGAGTCTCAACCTTAAAATACTGAGTACCTACAATACTCAGTATTTTAAAGTATAACCACAGATTACTTAACTGTCCAAATAATAATTACGTTTTATTTTATTGTAACTCAACTCTTTTTTGTCTATGACCATTCAAAAACCAGAAAGGTGTATTGACTTAATCGAACTTTGGCTGTATACGTTTTTGCCATCGCCTCAAGATGTACTGCTTTTTTTTTACTTTTCGCCCTAGGGCCGAAATGTATCACTTTCAACCCGCATATCAGGTAAGCAATGACCCACTTTCAGAGCATGAGAGATGAAAAGGCCTTTGCCCAACAGCAGTGTGACAGCACAATGATTATGTGTTCCCATGGGAATGGGCAACGAGAAAACTGTAGTCCTTTATGAATGTGGCGCCAGCACCAGCGCCAGCCAGCGCTTTTGTGTAAGTTAATAGATTAGATATCATAGTAGGGGCGCGCGACACTTCTCGTGATCACGACGCGGAGGACCATTAGTACAATTCCCACAAATGAGTTAATTACCTACCTACCTACCATTACTCACTATAGTGTAGGTACGCTATATTACAAGTACTCGTTTCTTCATTTTATTGCTTATTGTTTTGACTGAATACACTCAGAGATTACTTATTTGATGTGCCTGCGTCATCTAGGTATGTAGGACTATACCCGGTCACTGATTTCAATGATCTTAGATAGACTGCGGTCCATGGGCACTCTGAGTATTGTGCTTCCCGCCTTTTTTATATTTGGTTCTCACTCGCGCTTTTTTAGGGCAGGCTGTAGTCTTTTTATCATACCGCCTTGTCATTAGTTATATTTTTCCATGCAAAATAGTCCATGTGCTATAGGTAGAGTATTTTTTTTATGATTTGCCGCGTTACGGCGGGCGATTTAGTCAGGTTTAGTTGGAGTCTCAACCTTAAAATACTGAGTACCTACAATACTCAGTATTTTAAGGTATAACTGTCCAAATAATTATTGTTTGTGCTAATTACGTTTAAAAATAGGCCAACTGTCGGGCAAGGTTTTTGGTATATTAAGTAAGAATTTCGTGTCCATTTCGCAATCCAATATGGCTGCCAAAAATAAAAAGGTAAAAATGAAAGTTAAAAAAAAAAGTTAAAAATTAAAAATACCTATAAAGTTAAAATTAAAAAGTTAAAATAAAAAATAAAAAAGTTAAATTAAGAAGTCGAGAAATTAGTTAAGTCTAAACGACATAATTCGTAGGGCTCTTTCCACCGCAGGTCTTCCGGCCGTACGTGAACCAAATGGTTTAGCACGAAGCGATAGAAAGAGACCGGACGGTATGTCGTTGCTACCGTGGAAGATGGGAAGGCCTTTGGTGTGGGACGCTCCATGCGTTGACACCTTAGCACCTTCACATCTTCCAAGCACATCCGACCGGCGCTGCTGCTGCATCGGCTGAAGGCTTTAAACGGCGTAAATATGCTAACCTAGCAGGTGATTACATATTTGAGCCGTTTGGGGTTGAGACACTGGGGTCATGGGGTCCGAGTGCTCGCCGCCTTTATAGAGACATTGCTAAACGCCTAATCGATGCTTCTCAGGATCAGAAGGCTGGCTATTTTCTGGCCCAAAGAATAAGTATCGCCATCCAACGTGGCAACACAGCCAGCATTCTGGGAACCTTCCCAGTCGGCAACGACGCGGAGGATTTTTTAAACGATATTTTGTAATGTAAATATTATTAATATTATATTTATATAGTTAAAAATTTTAAATAAAACATTAAAAGTTAAAAATAAAAAGGTAAAAATAAAAGTTAAAAAAAAAGTTAAAACTAAAAATATAAAGTTAAAATATAAAAATTAAAAATAATTTTTTTTAGTAAAGTTAAAAAAAAGTTAAATTTAAAAGTTAAAAATTAAAAATAATTAAACATTAAAAGTCAAAATAAAAGTTAAAATTAAAAATAAAAAGTTAACAGTCCAAATTTTAATATTAAGTTAAAAGGCCCCTAAAAATAACAGTTAAAAAAAAAAGTTAAAAATTAAAAATATAGGTACCTACCTAAAGCTAAAATTAAAAGGCTAAAAATAAAAAATAAATTCAAAATAAAAAAAAAAGTTAAAATTAAAAGTTAAAAATTAAACATTAAAAGTTAAAAATAAAAAGTTAAAAATAAAAGATAATATTAAAAAGTTAAAAATGAAAAATTTAACATTAAAAGTTAAAAATAAAAAGTTGAAAGTCTAAAGTTAAAAATAAAAAGTTAAGTCAAAATTTTAATAATAATTTAAAAGGCCCCTAAAAATTTCCTGTATAAAATGGGAAAATAAGAAAAGTTTATTTAGCTGGCACTACTATACACCCACACAACGTCAAACAAGGCGAGTGTATGAGTATTGTCATCATCGCACACTAGCATGCGTAAGCTGAACTCTTTCTATTGTAGTGATTGCTTGGTGACGCGCCATCTAGTATATAGTTCATCTAAGGTAGTAGGTACATTTGTGGCATGTGTCATGGGTTTATTCCCAACGGCCCCTAGCAATTTGTAAGGGTGTGATTTCGATTGTGTGAAATGAAATGAAATGAAATTATTTATTTATTTGTATAGGTCAATAAATGGCTCTTACAAACGTCAGTAAGTACTTAAAATAAAAAATGTCATTGCTTCTATATTTACATGTACTGCCAGATTCGCAAAGCAATAAGTAGAACCGAGAGAAAGAACCTGGCAATAAAACTCTCGGTCACTCTTTTCAAATAATTGACTCATTTACACATTTTCTTAAGACTAAATGTGGACGAATGTACATTGGTCTCGTGTCAAAATCAAATAGAGATACACTCTTATTCTCTCAATACAACTCAATACAACAAAAAAATTATTATAGTCGCCTAAGTACAATATACTACAATTACGGCATTTTAGGAGGCGCCTGCACCATGCTCAAGCCAGACACTTTTATCATTAAGGTAATCAACTGTCTTATAATATGCTTTTTGACATAAAGTGGTCTTTATAAAGTTTTTAAATTTATTGTCGGGCATACAAAGGACCGATTCAGGCAATTTATTATAAAAGCGTTTACCTTCCCCCTTGAAAGAATGACTAACCTTGCCAAGCCGATAACACGGAGGGAGTAGTTTATTTTTATTACGTAGACTTCTGTCTGTAACGTCACTTACTTTAGTATAGCTAGATATATTTTTCCTGACATACAGTATGTTATCAAATATATATTGGGAAGCTACAGTTAAAATATTAATATCTTTAAATCGCTCCCTAAGAGAATCTCTTTTACCTAAACAATAAATGGCACGGACTGCCCTCTTTTGTAATATAAAAATTGTTTCTATATCTGCTGCATTTCCCCAAAGTAGTATTCCATAGGACATCAAGCTATGGAAGTAACCAAAGTAAACTAGCCCAGCAGTAGGTACATCTGTCAACTGCCTAATCCGTCTCACAGCATATGCAGCAGAGCTAAGCTTATTAGCTAAAATGGTGATGGTCACCCCATTGTAATTTAGAATCTATTGTTATTCCTAAAAAGGTAGTGTTATTTACAAATTCTAACCTTTGGCTAACGTTTGCTTGTCTGACATTGGGCATTGTAAATTTAACGCATTTAGTATTTTCTGCATTCAACAATAGGTTGTTTGTAGAAAACCAATTTGAAATATCATTTAAAATATTATTAACATTATTCGCATCTGTACTATGCCGATTTACTTTGAATATAAGTGATGTATCATCCGCGAACATTACTATGCCAGCTTGTGCCTCGATCATGCAAGGCAAGTCATTAACATAAACCAAGAAGAGTAAAGGCCCCAGAAAAGGTGTATGTGTCAGCCCAGCTGATCCAGACAAAGATCATGTCTGTCTCGTGGGTACTTTGATTTTAAATGCTTATACTAACGTACCAGTCATTCGACATCGTGATTAATTCCCAATCTCGTGACACAAAACAAAGTTACCCTTTCATTCCACTTGACTCAAAGACATCATTATACGAAAGCGTATCACAACGAAACACTAAATTACTATCGCACATATTATTATATAATATCAACTAGGTATTCGCTGGAACGCGGGCGGTTACATCGAAATAATTAAGACGGAGAACCCTACCTAACCTCTAAAAAATAAAAATAAATAAAAATATAAAAATTAAAAAAAAAACAATTTTCAACAATAACGCGAGCCAATAAACTCTTAAATGCTGCATTTAAAAGTTAAAATTTCGTGCGCGACGCGACAATCAAATTATTTTAGTACTGTCAAAGGCATGTTTCTTTAATTCTTAATAACTCCAAAACAATAAGAGCCACATACACCAAAAACTATACAGCTAAGCACGTTAATGTGTTCTATCTGCAGCCAAATTTCAAGTCGATAGGTTTAAAATTGCAACCGGTATCGTTTTCCATACATTTTCGATTGAGACCATCTTAGGGAAGACTCCGCTGCGCTCCATCTTAATTATTATGTGTATATTCTATACATGTATATACATTCTGTTTTCAGTGGGTAAAAACTACATTTCCGAAGTTTGGTCCCCAAAGTGACGACAGCATCGGTTGCGCTTCCGCGGCTGATGCCCCACCTAAAGGGACTTAACGCTCCCTGGAGGAGACCTGGGGATCGTGCAAAGTATGGCCCTATTTGGGGCTGGGACCACACATCTGAAGGCATGTTTTCCAAGTGCTGATTAAACGCTATCACTGCCTCTTCGGAGTTGGTAAAAGTGAAACCTCTCATCAAATCTTTGATTTTGGGGAAAATACAGAAATCACAGGGTGTTAGGTCGGGGCTATGCGCAGGATAGGTGACGAGTTGTACTTTTTCGGAAACTAAAAATGACTTTGTTTTGTTGGCCGTGTGTGAAGAAGCGTTGTCATGATGTAGGAGAACGAGGCTTTTGGGTCGTCTTTCGCGAACTTTTTCTAACACCCTGGGTAAACAAATGGTAGAATACCACTCGGCATTAACACTCTTTTGATCTTCAAGTGGAATTGTACAGATGGGACCCGTAGCTGAGAAAAAAAAACGCGATCATTTTTTACCAACGTTTCTCGCCTGCCTCACTTTTGTTGGCTTGTTCTCATTTTCAAACACCCATTCACAAGATTGCTGTTTTTTTCCGGGTTCAAAAGAATAAATCCACGTTTCGTCTCCTGTGACAATGTCATAAACAGCATTAGAATGTCCGTGGTCGTACTTCAGTAGCATCTGTGAGCACCATTCCACGCGAGCCCGCTTCTGCTCCGCTGTCAGTTCATGAGGGATCCAACGACAACAAAGTTTTCTGGATTTGACTCATACCAATCCCCAATAGTCCTCGAATTCTACAATTAAGCAAATAAAAATAGGCTGAGATTCAAAGTCATAACTTTGATATGCGCAATTCATTTTTCAAAATCTAAATTCCTACAAAATCATTAGTAAAGAAATAGTAATATGATTCCGTAAATCCGCGGGTTTTCTTCAATTAACCGCTTAATTTCGCCACATTATTTTCGTTGACGGCAGTTGAAGGCCGCCATTCACGAAATTCGTCATGTAAAGAAACTCGACCTCTCTCAAATTCAGCAAACCATCGCCTCACGCTGCTCAAACAAGGTGCTTCTCTCCCAAAAGCATTTTGAAGACGAGCGGCAAAGTCTTGCGAAGAGAGAGAACTTTTAAAATCATAAAAAATCATCGCTCTAAAATCTTTTCGACTTAATTCCATTTTAGTTGCATACGTAGAACTTAGATGTGTGATAAAAAACGATTGACAAATGATTTCCCGCCAATTGTTTTTTTTATTTCTAAGAAGGTTACAATGTTTAAACAAATATAACATTCGAAATTCAAATAGTTCCGATTGGCTAGAAGTGCAAAACTTTTAGTGTGCCCCATGTATACGCCCAGAACCATCGACCTCCATGATCGGGGCCTGAGAACGGACATAATAGACAACATTTGACGAGTGTCGCGGTGCTACACGTGACACGCGACGCGACGCTGTCAAAGTCTTCGATAAAGTCTGACATGCTTCGCTCCTTTCCAAGCTTCCGTCATATGGTCTACATCCTCAACTGTGCAGCTGAATGGCCAGCTTTCTAAACGAGCGCCGAATGCGGGTCCTATGCGACGGCCAGGTTTCTCGTTTTTTGCAAGTAAATGTCGGGGTGCCGCAGAGGCCTGTGCTGACACCAACTCTCTTTCTTTCGCATATCAATGATATACTTTCCCTCGGGAATTCATTGCTATGGAGATGACAGCACATTGCACGAGAGCTACTAGGCTTGTCCGGCGGCGGCGGCGGATCGGTCTGAGATCGAGGAGAGGAACCTCGGCTGTATCTCCCAATAGGGTTTCGAGAACCTGGTCGAGTTCAATGCCCGCAAAACACAGGCGTGTGCATTTACAACGAAGATTTTCCCTTTCCTTCCCCTACCATCTCCTCAGAATGCAATATTACCAATGAAGGACAACCTAGACATCCTTGGCATAGATGTCCGTCGAGAGCTTAATAATAAAACTTACATTGAGAGATGAATTGGGCTAGCTTCGCGGAAACTAGGAATACTGAACAAGGTTAAGCAATTCTTAACTACACCGCAGTAGACGTGTCTGCTGTACAAGACACTGCGTCGAATACTGCTCCCACCTCCGGCAAGTTGTATTTGCTCTGCGAAGTGTTTACTAGATGCGTTATTCGCATTATAGATTGTCCGGAGGTAACGGGAAGCCTTGAGCCGTTAGCTCAACGCCGAACAATTGCTTCTTTCGCCGCTTTTTATCGTATTTACCATGGTAAGTGTTCTGAATAGCTCTTCGAGCTGATCCCACCCTGTCCCTTCCGATTCCGAGTGGCACCTCTGGCACACTGTGAAAAACATCTTCGCGAGAAACGAGCGTTTTAAACGTTCGTTTCTCTGACGAACGATAGTAGCCTGGAACGCCCTGTTTGCGCACGTATAACCCTTGGTTCTTTAAGCGAAGCGCGAGGATGCACATTACTAGGTCGTCAAGTTAAGGGCCACTTTCTATAGTATTATTCTGTACTATGACGGTCGTCCAGAATTGCAAAACGTCGCCACAGCTTACCATCAGGCAGGCGGCGTCAATTTGGCGAATCTAATATAAAGAACGTTCCACAACAACGCGCGACGTTGCCTATATGAAGCACCGCTTCTTATTCGAAACCAACAAGTTCCGCGTTAACTTTCAATATAAATATAAAATAAATAAATATAAATATGTTAGCACATTCCATTGACTGCCTCGGTGGCTCAGTGGTATGAGTATGCGACTGCCGCCCCTGAGGTCCCAGGTTCGATTCCGGGTCGATTCGAATTATTTGTGTGATCCACAAATGTTTGTTTCGGAGTTTGGGTATTTTCTATGTATAATATGTATGTATTTAGAAATATATAAGTATGTTTATCAGTCGTCTAGATCCCATAACACAAGCTTATATTAGCTTAATTTGGGCTAGATGACGTTGTGTGAGAATGTCCAAAAAATATTTATTTATTATTAATATTTATTTATTCCAGACAACGCCATCTAGTCTCAAACTAAGCAGAGCTTGTGATAAGAGTACTAGATAAACTGATGTAAATACTTAAATACCTTTTTTTAAATACATACATATTACGAGTATACATACGAAACACCCAGACTTCGGTACAAACGTTTGGATCATCACACAAAGTTTGTCCCGACCGGGAATCGAACCCGAGACTCCGGCGTCGAAAGCGGATGCACAACCGACCACGCCACCGAAGCGCATGTTACCGAGTAGTAGCAGTGCGGGCACGGCTTGCCGACATGTTGTCGGTCCACCTGTTTGCACCAATGATTTCAAAAAATGTGTTAAGTAGCGACATTTTCTGCGATATCATTGGTGCAAACAGGTGGACCGACAATATGTCGACACGTGCCGTGCTCGCCCTGCAGGCGAGGCAGACACATGAGGAAACTGTGCGTAATTTACTGTCATTTACTCCATTCTTCTCCCACAATGAATGCTCGCCCTACTGCGACTTATTAAGAACGAAGAATGTGATGAACCGATGAGCACTTAATAATAAATGTCACATGGTGTAGGTACCTATTTAAAACGAAGCGAACATCGGTTAAATGTGTGTGAGTGATGATCTCGAGCGGGGCCAGTCATGTGACGAGCACCGAGTAAGCTTGCTAGTTCGCCCGCGTCCATGCCAACATGTTAACAGTTACAGTACAAAGGTCACCTTACAACCAGCAACGACGCGTTTTTCCTTGCAGAAACCGTATTTGCCTAGCTTTTAATATGTACCTAACTATAAGTAGGTGTACAACTTGCCAAGTTGCACTCTCACCACAGTTTACTGAGAACGGAACTTCCTCTCTAATCTGTGCGTAGTGCGTGCTACGGCACCATTGAATTAATATACTTACTGCCTATACATAGGTACGCATTACATATTAACCGAGCGACGCACAGCTGTAGGGACTAGGACTTTCCCCTAACCTGTTTGTCGGACATGAATGCCAACTGGCTGCACTACATCACCGTCGCCGTCGTCTTCCTCGATCCTCGACTCACGGACCAACAGGTGCCTAAGTACTCGTAACGTAAGCCAACTTATGTTAAATATGAAATCGAATGTAAGTAAGTACCTACCTACTTTAATATCTCTATTATGCCCTATGGTACCTAAACACCAACCTAAGTAAACTAATATTCTCTGGTCTGGTACATACCTAAGTACTTGCAGCCATTATTGTAATAATTAGGTACATAGCGGATGATTTTGATCTACGTAATTTTTCCCACCTGTGGGGAAGATAGGTGAGGAAAATAAGATAGGATAAAACTTAATTTGACTAAAAAGGAACGAACCCGTACCTACATATAGGATAGGTATACATATAGGCTAGGTATACATTAGGTAGGTATTACTACTACCGGGCGGCGGCGGTACGATTTTGTACAATGTACTCTAGAAGAAGGCAGTATAGTATTCTTATATCTGTGGCAATTCTGGGTTGTTCTAGGTTTGTTCTATAATTGTTCCAAAATATCGTGTCCGAAAACAAATTATTTTTCGCAAATTATAATTTTTGAGGTAGCACCACATTTTCGATCTGTCGGGATTGCAACGGTTGTTCTGAGAAGTTCTAGGTTTATTCTACTTTGTTCCAAAACGTTATACTTATAGCTGAGAATGAAATTTTCAAAGAAAATTCAAAACAAGCTGAAATGTGGTGCTAGTTCAAAAATTATAATTTGCGAAATTAGCGAAAAACAATTTGTTTTCGGGTGCCGGCTTAATCTTATGATGTATGGCTTGTAAAATAAATAAGAATTAAAATAAAAAAACAATTTGTTTTCGGGCGCGATATTCTGGAACAATATAGAACAAACCTAGAACAACCCAGAACAACCGCCAGAATCGCGATAACTTAAAAGTGCGGAGCCAGCTTAAAAATTAGCTTTTGGATTTTCTCTGAAAATTTCATCCTTAGCTCTTTATACCATTTTGGAACAAAATAGAACAAACCTAGAACACAACCCAGAACAACTTTATAAATGTTTGTAATTGAAAAGTGCGGGATAATTCTTTTTTTATTTGACTGTTCCTCGTAATCGAAATGAAAAGTAAAGTAACTCGGGAAAAAACACCCATTTCTGCCTCGAACTATTGGCGTTTTCACTAGGTTCTATCTCGTCAGAAATGGTTAACAATCTCAACAATCAAAGCTTTCATCCCTTGGTTAACAATCTACTATTTTTGTCCTACCAAATATTTTTAACTTATATTTATTCTCCCATCCTTAACAGACTCAGTGCACGGAAAAAAATGTACTATGCTAACGACTTGTGTACGGCTGAGCCATACCCATCCCTACATGATCCGTCCCGGCGCGGCGTTCTACCTGTGCATACGTACCTACTACCTAACGACTGTAGGCTGCAGTAGGTAGGCAGTGTTGGCACGTCATCACATCAACTCGTTCCTAGTGTTTACAGTGAGTGAGAGTGGTACTGTGATGCGGGTTGAGGGTTGAGGGGAGAGCGGCAGGAGTGCGCAGCCTCTCTGCTCCTCCGAGGCGCATCTCTGGGGTGCGGGGGTGCGGGGCCGCGGGCGAGGGTGGTGCAGCCGGCGACACTCGCGGTCCGCTCGCGCTCCGTGCGGCACACGCGGCGGTGGCTGTCGAGCGAGCCTCCATCCTTCACACACATCAGTCGCGTCCCGAGCGCGAGCCCGCCCGCACGCTTCGCGCTGTACCACGCTGCCCCGCCACTCGAGCCGCCGACACATGCTCGCGCCCGCGACGCACAGCTGACCAGCGCCTCACATACCCACCCAAGCCGCTCACAAGTGAGTGCACAACCCCCACTTAGTTCCGGTGTTCACTGTGCTTGTGACCTAACTGTGTCTAAGCTGTGCCCTAGGGGCATATCGCACGACTTTTCAATTCTGTCTCCTGGCATCGATCAAACTTGTGCATCGGATCGGAATAGAGGTAGGTCCAAACTACTATTATAAATAGGTATCTGATGATAATAATTTAGTACATAATATATACGTATCAACCATTTCCTCGTTTGGAATTCCTACAATAATAATTTATACTAAGTATATACTACTACAATATATAATATCTACGTATTGTATTACTTAGGTAACTAAATGTAGGTACCTAGTACCTATAATATAAACAAAATACCTTAAAAATACAAGTCTTATGGTTATATTGAAGGTAACTCGGACTGTCTAATGCATGTATTTTGTAATGTGCCGGTGGAGGTGGCGAGTGCGGTTGGTACCGTTTGTCTAGTACTAGGTACCTACCTAGAGTACTAGGTACCTACCTAGAGTACTAGGTAGCTAACTCAGTGCTCAGCGCTCACCGCTCACCAATCCGTCGCCAATTGATTTGTCACTCACTACCAATACAACTCTTAAGTTTTCTTGCCTATCGAAAACGGGACCTATAAACGAGGAAGTGCCCGACTAGACTAGGCGACTACACTAAGCTAGACGACTAGACTAAGCTAGACGACTAGACTAAGCTAGACGACTAGACTAGGCGACTACAATAATAGTTAAGCACTAAAATCATTTCATTATTGTATTAATAACCCGTTAATTAGGTGGTTCGTATTCGTAGTTGGGAAGTTTCAAGAACGAGAAGATTTTTTACAGTGGATAAAGATTCTAAACATACAGATATTAATTTAATAGTTATACAACTTAAACCACTTGGGTATTTGAATATTAATAATAATATTTTGGTAAGAAAAATGAAGGAAGTAGATAGTAGTGTAGGTCGGCACTCGGCTGTAGGTGTAGCTAAGTATAACGTTGAGCGGAGCGCAGTTTGGCTCTGGCCGACCGTTATGTGCACTTTCGGTAACGCACCGAACAAACGACGCAGCTGTCGGCTGGCCCACTTGCCGTCCCGTAGTGGGTGAGTGCACTACCCCGTCCCCAGCCCGAAGCCGACGTCGGCGTCGCTCTCCGGTTGACACCGCGACCGCGACCGTGACCTTGGCACACAAACAGTGGCGAAAGCGACGGGGGACGGGGGTGGGGACGGGACCGGACCGGGACGGTACCTAGTAGCTGCAGTTAACGGGTCCCTCTCCCTACAGACGAATAGTGTCAATATTTGCACAAACACACAAGTGCGGTACACACGTGTGTGCAAGCACAAACAGACACTAATTACCCTTTGGGCGCAACTCGGCTCACAAATAAAGAGCCAACATAGCCTCACTCAATAGCTTAGTACCGGCACGAGTACTGCCGGGAGTCGGGCCGGGCAATACATACTACAAGTGCTTGGTACTATTATTTGTGACTGTTGCGCAACGGAAGATGCTTCGGCAATCATAATCGCCGCTTTTTTCGGTGGGGACCGAAATAACTGGGGACATTTAGGCGTATAATATGCGTCTGCCTACCCTTCCGGGGAAACAGGTGTTATTGTGTGTATACAAGCGCCAAGCGGCTCCAGCCGTCAGTCAGTCACTAGGTGCAGGTACTACAGGAATGAGAGAAATCTTTATAAATTATGTCAGTTTGAGTTTCAGTCAATTCTAACTTATACAAATCAGAAATTACTTAATACTTAATAAACATGCAACAAGTAGAGGGTGAGATTATAACAGCCACTTCTGAGTAGTATTGTGCGGATACGGAAACCCTGGTGAGGTGACCTATAAACACAGACACTAAATTGTGTCTAGTCTAAGCATCAGTCCCAAGAATACAAGTCAAAAAGCTTTATTTATATTAACATGTTGGTAGTCACTTTAAGTTCCTATAATTGTACCTAGTTAAGTAACTGTACTGCGTTTTTGGGTAATAAAGAATGTACGAGTATTTATTATTTATTACACTTAGTTACAGTAGAGCCGAATTGCTAAATCATCCATCTAAAGAAATCGCTAGTTCTAGTTACTTACTTTGTAACTAACTAACAAACATTGCGCGTCATCATTTGCGCACTACAGTCATACTGCGCCTGGGGGCACCTGGGGGTGCTGGACCGCCGCCATCCACCAGCCGCAGCCGGAGCCGGTGCCTACACCGTTCATATCACACCTCAGAGACACTCAGACAGATGGCTTAGCGCTTCGCTGGGCTACAGATTGTTGTTGTGTTGTACAAGCGTAAGCTGAGAGTAGGCTACAACCCACTGCCGCATGCCGGCTGACGCAGTCGATCCCCGGCAATCACGAGAAATCAATTGAACGGTTTGTGCTGTAATTGAACGTCTTCGATTACTCATTAGGTAGTTATAGTTGCTTCAATCGGACTTAACCGAAGCGACGCGGAGCGACATTTACTATTAGCACAATTTTTTTTTTTACTTGGTTGGGAATGTATTTACGTACTTAGCCTTCCCACTGCGGAGGCAACGGGACGGCTTCGTGTGGGAGAGGGTGTGACTCCTGGCCCTTGAGGTGGAAATCGGGCCGAACTGCCCACTAAACTTGTTTCTCACGGTGTTTCTCTTTCGCCTTAGCCTGTTTTATTTTATTAAAATGAGTGTTTGATGTGCGCAGGATGATACCGAGACGCAAGCACAACGCGTCGTCCGGCTCGCTGCCACCGCCCGACGACAAGCACGCCAGCAATGACTACATTCGTGAGTTGTTTTGTAGTTACCCTACCTACCCGCCGCGACGCCGCCACCGTGGCCGGCTCTCAATCAACTCTATGATACACAAATAAATTCATGTTATAAGACAACACTACCCTTACCTCCAGTATCTTGCCATCCCCGAACTTTGCGTTGACAAGGTCGGTTTGAGTGCATGGGTGTGGAGCTAGCGAGGCACGCAGGTACAGCTGAGCTCGTCTGCTTGCAGTTGCTGACGGAGACTCGCGTCGGGGCTGGGCGGCTGCGCTGCGCCGCCGTTTCAACCGCAAGACGCTCCACAAGCGGCTGCCCGTGACAGCGTGGCTGCCGCAGTACGACTCTGAGAAAGCCGTGGGCGACTTGATCGCGGGCATCACGGTTGGGCTCACCGTCATCCCGCAGTCGCTGGCCTACAGCAACATTGCGGGCTTGCCGCCGCAGTACGGCTTGTACGGTTCTTTCATGGGCTGCTTCGTGTATATAATCCTGGGCGGGTGCCGCGCCGTGCCCGCCGGACCCACGGCCATCGCGTCGCTGCTCACGTACCAGGTGGCGGGTGGGGTCCTCGAGAAAGCCATCCTCCTCAACTTCCTGTCGGGCATCGTGAAGCTCCTGATGGGTGTGCTGGGGCTCGGCTTCCTCATCAACTTCGTGTCGGGCCCCGTGTCCTCCGGCTTCACGTCCGCCGTCGCGCTCATGATCGCCACGTCGCAAGTCAAGGACTTGTTCGCCATACCTGTTTCTGGGACCACTTTTCTGCAGCAATGGATCTCTATATTCCGCAATCTGCACGGCGCGTCGCTCTGGGACCCGGTGCTGGGCTTCATCTGCATCGCTGTACTACTGACACTGAGGGTGAGTTGTCTGCCTCTCTCTACTCTCTCTACTCTCACTGCGATCGTATCCCCATAGACTGATGCGACGTGCATGTTCAATTTATTAACCGTAGTGTGACGGTGTTCGTGTTTCAGAAAGTCGGTATGATCAAATTGGGTGCTAACGCTGAGGGCGGCCCGACCACCAGACAGAAAGTGATCACCAAGATGCTGTGGCTGGTCAGCACGTGCCGCAACGCCATCATGGTGGTGGCGACTGGCGTGCTCGGCTACTGGTTTGTCAGCACGCACGAAGTCTCTCCCGTCAGACTCATGGGTAACTCACACTTACTACTATTGTTTTGAACATAATATTGTCCGCACATTGGGAAACTTTGTGCGTTGGGTATTCAGTCGTCCGGGATGATTGTCCGGGCGACAAATGGTTCTGTTAGTCCCACGTAATAGGGGGAAAGTCTGTTGCCGTTACCGGACAATATATACACTGTAAAATCAACAGCCATTCTGTAATCCGAACCTAACTTCAGACACCGATGACAAATGCCACAGGGCTTCATTCTTTGCTGAATCGAGCAACAAACGTTGATTGATGATTGATGACAGGTGGTCGATTATATTATTCTGTTTGACAAATTCTTATAGTAGATAATCTTAGAGTGCATTAATAAAACACAAGTGGTATATTACTCGTACATGTACCTGTGTACCTGGTCCCTATAGCAGTTGTTCATTAAGGAAGTCATCCACTTAGTTGACGTCAGTGCGGTGAGGTACTTGTTTACTCTCAACATGTGAAGGTAATCAATTGTTATGTTTCTGTTCTATGCAATCGTCAGCGGATAACATAGTCAGTGGTTAGTAGAGTAGCGTAGCGTAGCGTAGAGAGTAGAGTACTGTAGAGAGTGGCGAGGTGACGCGTGTGATGTCGCAGGGCCCATCCCCGGCGGCGTGCCCTTGCCGCAGCCGCCGCCCTTCAGCTACGTGCGCGCGGACAACTCCACGGCCGACTTCGTGGACATGGTGTCGGAGCTGGGCTCGGGGCTGCTCGTCATCCCGCTCATCGTGCTGCTGGAGGACATCGCCATCTGCAAGGCGTTCTCGGACGGGCGCACCATCGACGCCACGCAGGAGATGATCGCGCTGGGCGTGGCCGGCGTCGCCAACTCCTTCATGCAGGGCTACCCGGGCGGCGGCTCGCTGGCGCGCTCCGTCGTCTGCAACGGCTCCGGCGTCAAGACCACGCTCAACGGCCTCTACACCGGTGAGTCCCTCCCCCTCCCACCAGCTGTACATACCGCTGTACCTACCGCCCCGTCTTGTGTGACTAGCTCACCACCGACATAACATTATGCCGCAGGTGTGATGGTCATTCTGGCGTTGCAATTCTTCACCCAGTACTTCGAGTTCATCCCTAAGGCGGCTCTGGCGGCAGTCATCGTGTCCGCTATCCTGTTTATGGTAGAATACAACGTCATCAAACCGATGTGGCGAGCAAAGAGTAAGATATCGTCTATAATGATCTATACTACACTAACCTAACCTAACATACGTTTAAGTAGAAAGTACCTAGAAATAGTTAGTTAGCTCAGTTAGGTAGTGTCTCCTGTAGAGTGTGTGTAGCGAGAATCATTTGTTATAGGTAAGTACAATGTACTAGCACAGAATATGGATAGTATTGTTTATTGTTTATTTATTTGCAATCCACAAACTAATCCACAAACTAAAACTAAAACATTTGACAGTTGAAGATGGTATGGACAATATTCAGTAGTTTAGAGTGTGGATAGCTGGTGCCTGTGGTAGGTAACGAGACCTGAATTACAGGTCACCAGCGCCCCACTGACAGATGTAAAAAACTGACCACAATCAGCCCATGTAGCAACAAAAATCGTACATTACACAAAACAATGATATTTACACGGATTTCTGTAGCAAGTGTGAATGTTTGCGTTAGTGTGTATAAATGTGTAGGGATGTGTAAAAGAGAAAATAAATTTAAAAAATAAAGAAAGTATAAATTGATAAATTGAACTAAAATTAGGAGGGTACAACCAACAGTTCCTCAATAATCAAATAGGTTTGCTGGAGTAGCCAGGCTCTAACCCTCACCCTACAGATGTGGTAATTAAGAGAGTGAATGTCTAGCAATTGGTGAAACTTGTTGTAGAGATACGGTCCTAGGAAAAAGTAAAATCGTCGAACGAAGGAAGTCTTTATGGACCTTGATTCAGCCACAAGATGGTTTCGTTTGGAGATTTCACCATCGAAGCACGTCTCAGAATGCTGCCTAAGGACCGTCGCAAGCATAAACAATTGTCTCACCGTCAACACTTGACAAAACTCATACAGTTCAGTGGTTGGGAAGAGACGAGGCTTATAACAGCACACCTTTAGAACACACCTCTGCGCTCGCTCCACTATCAACATGTGTGTTTTGGCAGCACCTCCCCAGGAACCTATGCAGTAGCCCAGAATGGACTGGCACAAAGCAAGGTACACTACCTTCATCACCTCAGGACTGGCAGAGGCACGCAGCGACCTGAAAATATGTACCAGCTTTCGAGTCCTGTTAGACAAGGCGATAATTTGCTCTTGGAAGCTCAGACCGCTGTCCAACACAACGCCAAGGTACTTAACAGAAGACACTTTGTCTACAGCTAGACACGGCGTTATATTTGCAGATACACTCGGGCACTGGACAAACCTGTTCCGACCCGCCATCTGTAAGTCTCCCGTGAGTGGGGTAGAATTTCGCAACCCGAACATCAGTACCTTGGTTTTAGTGACGTTGAGCGTTAGAAAGTTACGAGTCCAGCCAGGCTCCAGCGGTGTCAAAACCATTCTGAGCCAGTCGGAATGCATCGTCCCATGCATCCGAAACAAACACCAGAACCGTGTCATCTGCGTAACAAAATACCCTTCCCCGGTCGAGTGAGAGGTTACAGAGGTCGTTAATGTAGACTAAGAATAGCGTCGGGCCGAGGACACTGCCCTGCGGAACACCATATGTTACCTGCAATTCCGAGCTCCTGGTGGAGCCAACCTTAACACACTGAACTCTGCCAGTCAGGTAACTGCTAAAAAGTTCTAATTGTACTCCTCTAACTCCCACACGCTCCAGTTTGGACAGCAAAATCGAAGTAGGGACCGTGTCGAAGGCCTTCGCGAGATCCAAGAACAGTGCAACACACTTTTGCTTCTTGTCGACCTGAGTGACAATATGGTCAGTTAAGCAGTGGACAGCATCTGCTGTGGATAGATTTTTCCGAAAGCCAAATTGGTTCGCAGATAGAAGCTGGTTATTTTCTAAGTAATGAGCAAGTCTGGAATTTATGATTTTCTCAAAGACCTTCGACATGGCGGGCAAGATTGAAATAGGCCTATAGTTTTCGACTCGAGTTTTGTCGCCGGATTTATAAATGGGATACACGAGCGCCCTCTTAAAGAGGTCGGGGAAAATACCTGTAGAAATGGATCGATTACAGATATATGTGAGTGGGGGAACGATCGTGTTTTTATACTGTTTCAGAAAAGAGGAAGATATACCGTCTATGCCAGCAGCAGCACCAGCTTTGAGTGACATCACTATCCTTTCAACCTCCTCCTCATCAGTTTCCAGTAGTACAAAGGAATCTCTGCAGTGTGTAAGAGGAGTCACCTGTTCAGCTATACAGCATGCGGGAATTTTTTCAGCTAGCAGCTTCCCTGCATTGGCAAAGTAGGAGTTTATGGAGTTCACCACGGAGAGGCTATCAACATGTCTCCCAATAGAGCAGCGGCTGGAGTAGAGGGTTTATTTGTGTTAGTAATAGATTTGATCACCTTCCAGAGCTCCTTAGAGTTATTCCCAGCCTTACTGAACAGCTGGACTTCGTACTCTCTCTTAGCTTTCCGAAGCAATCCGGTACAGAAATTGCGGTATCTTTTATAAGAGATTTGTAAAATCTCATTTGCCGGATACCTTTTAGCCTTTTTATATAGGTTATCCCTGTGGCGCATGCACCTAAGAAGGCCCCCCGTAATCCAAGCTTTAATAGGCCTACGACGGCGAGAGAGAGTAACAGTTCTGGTATTATTAGATATGGCAGATACAATAGGTTCCAGCAAGTTCCTGGTAGCCACGTCAGGGTTCTCCGCCGCGAAAACTGTGTCAAAATTAAGGAGAGATATGTCCCGAGCAAGACCCTCATGGTCAATCGAACAAGTATATGACTGGCCTTTCAGTATGTAAGAACATATGGGACTAGGTAGTAATCAATCAAGCACACGGTGACACGGCCCGCACATAAGTGTGGTGGCGTGACTTGGAGACGCTTGTGACATCTGACAGGTACCTATTAGCATGAGGGTGTATAGTAAAATTCAGACACCAATAGATGCCACTACTAGTCGTTAAAATGCTTATTTAGCTTTTTTAAATCACGTAAATGATTTTACAATGATATTGTAATTAATGGTAGCACGTTAAGCCGTCGGTCCCGGTTGTCATACGAACATCTATGGCAGTCGTTAGGTAGTTGGAGCCCTAAATCAAAAATCCGACCGGTCTAACTACAGAACTCGATATCGCCCATGGGTTGTGAAGGTCAGATGGCAGTCGCTTCACGGAAAATATCGAAGTTCAGCCGAATCGCAGTTAGACTGGAAAGCCGACCCCAACTAAGTTGGGAAAAGGCTCGGTGAATGATGATGATTGTAATTAATGGTAGCTTACTCGTATAATATTATAATTATACATGATGGCGGCATTATAAATTTATTTCATAACTTTTTTAACAAATTTTTATTTACAATAAGAATTATACGATATACATAATAAAACAATACAATTCAATCTAACTAAATATGTCTTTAAATAACTTTTTATTGACTGAAGAATTGTATTCAGTAATTTTCAATAATGTCTTGAGTACATTTCTAAAGTTGGATTAATTGCGAATTGTCCGGTTCGTTTTGGAGCCAGACATAAATATGATTACAAACAACAATAACGTAGGGACTCAACACTGCTTCGATGGCACAGTGGTATGAGTATGCGACTGTCACACGTTCGATTACAAACAACAATAACGTAGGGACTCAACACTGCTTCGATGGCACAGTGGTATGAGTATGCGACTGTCACACGTTCGATTACAAACAACAATAACGTAGGGACTCAACACTGCTTCGATGGCACAGTGGTATGAGTATGCGACTGTCACACGTTCGATTACAAACAACAATTACGTAGGGACTCAACACTGCTTCGATGGCACAGTGGTATGAGTATGCGACTGTCACACGTTCGATTACAAACAACAATAACGTAGGGACTCAACACTGCTTCGATGGCACAGTGGTATGAGTATGCGACTGTCACACGTTCGATTACAAACAACAATAACGTAGGGACTCAACACTGCTTCGATGGCACAGTGGTATGAGTATGCGACTGTCACACGTTCGATTACAAACAACAATTACGTAGGGACTCAACACTGCTTCGATGGCACAGTGGTATGAGTATGCGACTGTCACACGTTCGATTACAAACAACAATAACGTAGGGACTCAACACTGCTTCGATGGCACAGTGGTATGAGTATGCGACTGTCACACGTTCGATTACAAACAACAATTACGTAGGGACTCAACACTGCTTCGATGGCACAGTGGTATGAGTATGCGACTGTCACACGTTCGATTACAAACAACAATTACGTAGGGACTCAACACTGCTTCGATGGCACAGTGGTATGAGTATGCGACTGTCACACGTTCGATTACAAACAACAATAACGTAGGGACTCAACACTGCTTCGATGGCACAGTGGTATGAGTATGCGACTGTCACACGTTCGATTACAAACAACAATAACGTAGGGACTCAACACTGCTTCGATGGCACAGTGGTATGAGTATGCGACTGTCACACGTTCGATTACAAACAACAATAACGTAGGGACTCAACACTGCTTCGATGGCACAGTGGTATGAGTATGCGACTGTCACACGTTCGATTACAAACAACAATTACGTAGGGACTCAACACTGCTTCGATGGCACAGTGGTATGAGTATGCGACTGTCACACGTTCGATTACAAACAACAATTACGTAGGGACTCAACACTGCTTCGATGGCACAGTTGTATGAGTATGCGACTGTCACACACAGTAAATGTAAAGTGAGGGATACTGTTACTAAAATTAAATTAGAAAACAAGAATATAACCTCTCCGAAAGGTATTGTAAATGCATTTGAAATTATTTTACCAACATTCCATTTAAAGTAACTTCTTCTGTTAATTCATGTGCTCACAGTGCTGTGGCCTTTCTCGAAAGTAATATTGGTTGTTCATCTAAATTTAACTTCAAACATATAGACCCCAGTGACATCTTGAAAGCATTTAAATATCTCAAAATTAAAAAGTCTGAAGATCACTGGGGCATATCAGTTAGCTTAATAAGTAATGTAATTGATATCATTGCACCTGACTTGGCACTAATTTTTAATGAATGTGTAGATGAAGGTATATTCCCTAACCTAATGAAAAATAGTAGACTAATACCATTATTTAAGAAGGGATCTAAGTCTGAACTTGGTAACTACCGCCCCATTTCTATTTTGCCAGCTCTGAGTAAGGTGTTTGAGAGAGTGATGCTAAATCAAATGCAAGTCCACTTCACGACCAACAATCTTTTCCACAGCCAGCAATTTGGCTTTACTCGAGGAAAATCTACCACCGATGCGGGAGTAACCCTTGTTAGCTTGATTTACGACGCATGGGAGGGATCGCAGGATGCCATTGGGGTATTCTGCGATCTGTCTAAAGCATTTGATTGTGTTGACCATCAGACACTTTTGCTAAAGTTACGTCGGTATGGTTTTGACAAAAAATCCTTAGAACTATTAGGATCTTACCTGACAGATAGGCTGCAGACTGTTCATGTGAACAACGTTAAGTCAAACGGAACTAAGGTCAAAATAGGCGTACCTCAGGGATCAATTCTGGGGCCTTTTCTCTTCTTGGTTTATGTTAATGACTTGCCTTGCATGATCGAGGCACAAGCTGGAATAGTAATGTTCGCGGATGATACATCACTTATATTCAAAGTAAATCGGCATAGTACAGATGCGAATAATGTTAATAATATTTTAAATGATATTTCAAATTGGTTTTCTACAAACAACCTATTGTTGAATGCAGAAAAGACTAAATGGCTTAAATTTACAATGCCCAATGTCGGACAAGCAAACGTCCATGTCGTGCTGGGTAGCCAAAGGTTAGAATTTGTAAATAACACTACCTTTTTAGGAATAACAATAGATTCTAAATTACAATGGGGTTACCATATCACCATTTTAGCTAATAAGCTTAGCTCTGCTGCGTATGCTGTGAGACGGATTAGGCAGTTGACAGATGTAGCTACTGCTAGGCTAGTTTACTTTGGTTACTTCCATAGCTTGATGTCCTATGGAATACTACTTTGGGGAAATGCAGCAGATATAGAAACAATTTTTATATTACAAAAGAGGGCAGTCCGTGCCGTTTATTGTTTAGGTAAAAGAGATTCTCTTAGGGAGCGATTTAAAGATATTAATATTTTAACTGTAGCTTCCCAATATATATTTGATAACATACTGTATGTTAGGAAAAATATATCTAGCTATACTAAAGTAAGTGACGTTACAGACAGAAATCTACGTAATAAAAATAAACTACTCCCTCCGTGTTATCGACTTGGCAAGGTTAGTCATTCTTTCAAGGGGGAAGGTATACGCTTTTATAATAAATTGCCTGAATCGGTCCTTTGTATGCCCGACAATAAATTTAAAAACTTTATAAAGACCACTTTATGTCAAAAAGCATATTATAAGACAGTTGATTACCTTAATGATAAAAGTGTCTGGCTTGAGCATGGTGCAGGCGCCTCCTAAAATGCCGTAATTGTAGCATATTGTACTTAGGCGACTATAATAATTTTTTTGTTGTATTATACACTCCCTTTGATTTTGACACGAGACCAATGTATATTCGTCCACATTTAGTCTTAAGAAAATGTGTAAATGAGTCAATTATTTGAAAAGAGTGACCGAAAGTTTTATTGCCAGGTTCTTTCTCTCGGTTCTACTTATTGCTTTGCGAATCTGGCAGTACATGTAAATATAGAAGCAATGACATTTTTTATTTTAAGTACTTACTGACGTTTGTAAGAGCCATTTATTGACCTATACAAAATAAATAAATAATTTCAATTTCAAAATAATTTCACACGTTCGATTACAAACAACAATTACGTAGGGACTCAACACTGCTTCGATGGCACAGTGGTATGAGTATGCGACTGTCACACGTTCGATTACAAACAACAATTACGTAGGGACTCAACACTGCTTCGATGGCACAGTGGTATGAGTATGCGACTGTCACACGTTCGATTACAAACAACAATTACGTAGGGACTCACACTGCTTCGATGGCACAGTGGTATGAGTATGCGACTGTCACACGTTCGATTACAAACAACAATTACGTAGGGACTCAACACTGCTTCGATGGCACAGTGGTATGAGTATGCGACTGTCACACGTTCTATTACAAACAACAATTACGTAGGGACTCAACACTGCTTCGATGGCACAGTGGTATGAGTATGCGACTGTCACACGTTCTATTAGAAACAACAATTACGTAGGGACTCAACACTGCTTCGATGGCACAGTGGTATGAGTATGCGACTGTCACACGTTCGATTACAAACAAAATTTACGTAGGGACTCAACACTGCTTCGATGGCACAGTGGTATGAGTATGCGACTGTCACACGTTCGATTACAAACAACAATAACGTAGGGACTCAACACTGCTTCGATGGCACAGTGGTATGAGTATGCGACTGTCACACGTTCGATTACAAACAACAATTACGTAGGGACTCAACACTGCTTCGATGGCACAGTGGTATGAGTATGCGACTGTCACACGTTCTATTAGAAACAACAATTACGTAGGGACTCAACACTGCTTCGATGGCACAGTGGTATGAGTATGCGACTGTCACACGTTCGATTACAAACAAAAATTACGTAGGGACTCAACACTGCTTCGATGGCACAGTGGTATGAGTATGCGACTGTCACACGTTCGATTACAAACAACAATAACGTAGGGACTCAACACTGCTTCGATGGCACAGTGGTATGAGTATGCGACTGTCACACGTTCGATTACAAACAACAATTACGTAGGGACTCAACACTGCTTCGATGGCACAGTGGTATGAGTATGCGACTGTCACACGTTCTATTAGAAACAACAATTACGTAGGGACTCAACACTGCTTCGATGGCACAGTGGTATGAGTATGCGACTGTCACACGTTCGATTACAAACAAAAATTACGTAGGGACTCAACACTGCTTCGATGGCACAGTGGTATGAGTATGCGACTGTCACACGTTCGATTACAAACAACAATAACGTAGGGACTCAACACTGCTTCGATGGCACAGTGGTATGAGTATGCGACTGTCACACGTTCGATTACAAACAACAATAACGTAGGGACTCAACACTGCTTCGATGGCACAGTGGTATGAGTATGCGACTGTCACACGTTCGATTACAAACAACAATTACGTAGGGACTCAACACTGCTTCGATGGCACAGTGGTATGAGTATGCGACTGTCACACGTTCGATTCCTGGCCAAATTAAATATTTTTATTTTCCACAAAAATAATTTGTTTCGGGGTTTGGATAATTTCTATGTATATTTTTAACCTACTTCAAAAAGTGCCAATTTGACTGTACATATTTGTTGTTGTTTGTTACCTCAGTACTTTCGACTGGGTGCGGGTGAAGCGATTTTTTATTTGAAAACAGTCGAATTGATATTTTTTGAAGTCGGTTAAATATCAAAGTAATTAAATTTATTGAGATCTCCGATTGTATAGTTCGCCTTCTGCTTTGTACCTAAACCTTGCCTTGACATCCCGCCATGCGCCATTTTCAAAGGAGTGATAATGTCGGAAACAATCTAAATAAAATATCTGTAAAAAGTAATACTTAAATTAACTCAAAAATATTTATTAATATAGGTTATAAAATAAGTGTTAACTTATTAACGTCAGCACATAAGAATTTACTTTTAAAGCCAGATTCATAAAGCAACGGGTGGAGCCAAAGAGAAAAGAACATGGCAATGAAAACTCCAGGCCACTCTTTTTCAATCATCAGCAATTACATTCATAGTATAATACACAACGTACCCAGTAAGATGCTGCAACTAATACACCACGCGTTATGCGTTAATTTAGAAAATTCATTTTAATAAGGGTCTGGCGTCCAGTGTGGTCTGACCACTGGGTCAGTTTATGCAAAAATAAACAGCAAACTGCACCAAAACCGTGGATTCTGTGATTTGTGAGTGTCGTGTGTCGAGATCGAGTTTGAGTTACGGGTGACAATATAGTAGTGGTGCGCGTCAAAAAAGTGAGAAAGAGGGTAGAATACGGTTCACTCCTAAAACTATTCCGCGACATACGGACAGTTCCTCCGTGATCGTGGCGCTTGTAATAGTGCCCAAATATCGCAAACTCCTGAACAATATAATACATCGTAAATATCCCATTTGTTCATTAAATGTTAATAGTGGTGACAATGGTAGTTTAAATATCTACAATTCGTGCACTGTTTCAATACACAGTGCACGAATTGTAGATATTTAAACTACCTACCTTTACCTACCTACTCCCTTACTGGCCGTTCCATGGCTGTTCACCTGTATCTCATACTATACATACGAGGTAGGTACTGTTTGTGTAGCGGCTAGTAGTGACCACGTGTCTTGTCGCGTTGCAGAGCTAGACCTGATACCGGGCGTGGGCACGTTCGCGCTGTGCCTGATCTTGCCCATCGAGCTGGGCATCCTGACGGGCGTGATCGTGAACATCATCTTCATCCTGTACCACGCGGCGCGGCCCAAGCTGTCGGTGGAGGTGCTGGTGTCGGCGGGCGGCGTGCAGTACGTGATGATCACGCCGGACCGCTGCCTCATGTTCCCGTCCGTGGACTACGTGCGGCGCCTGGTGACCAAGAGCGCGGCGGGCCAGGGCTGGCCCGTGGTGCTCGAGTGCACGCACATCTACAGCGCCGACTACACCGCGGCCAAGAGCATCGAGCAGCTCACCGGCGACTTCCACGCGCGCCGCCAGCCGCTCTACTTCTACAACGTCAAGCCCTCCGTGTGCTCCATCTTCGAGGCGGTCGCCAAGCCCGAGCACTTCGTGGTGTTCTACGAGGACGAGGAGCTCGACCGGCTGTTCGCGGCGGACGAGCGCCTGGCCCCGACCCCCCCCAAGCCGCCCGGCGACGCGTGAGGCGCCCGCCGCCGCTGTACCTACACCTAGACTTAAGGAAATTTATTTATTTGTAGGAACCGAAGTACAAGTTAGGTTACTTTACCTTTAGTGACTAGGGTCTAAGACGCAAGCTTTAACTGGGCCGGCCGGGGAGCGCAGTGGCCGGCCGGGGGACGGACTACGGAAGGACTGGATAGCCCTTATTTTGTGATCTTCTATTGAAATAAGTAAAATAGAATAAATATATTTTCGAGAAAATGAACAGAAACCAATTACTTAATTGAAACGAGCGATGTGCAACGGAAGTGTGTGCTCGTTGTTACTTTATGTAAGTATAATGTAAGTACAAATGTGATGTCGAGTGAGAGAGACTGTCGAGACGAGGACTTGCTTGTGATAATGCTGTTGTTGTGCCGTTCACTGTATGAGTAGAAGTTTAAGAATTTATTCTGTCACAGTTCCAAGAACTAAATCAATAAACTCTCTAAGAGTTACTTACGAAAACATACCACAGTAGTTTTATTTATCCCACGACAGACTCAGTCCTGGTGAGTCATATGCGGCCGACTCCTTGTATCTTGGAATACAACAAACGGATCTCTTGTTCTGGGAAAGGAAAATTCAGTTAAAGTAAAATCGCAGAAAATACATAAAGTAATCAATCATTGATTTTGTGATCCTAGGTACATTAAAGGTCTTAAAATATACATAATAGTGTTTCTCTATGGTCTGCCAGAGATTAGCGTACAAAAATATAAAATGGAAGTTAGATAGGTAGGTGCATTTCAATTAAAATATCATCTGCATTACTAATCGGAACTCAATAATAAAATTAATAAATTAGTAAATTCAATTAATAAAATGTCATCACCAAATAACAATATTACCTAATAAAAACAAACAGAACATATTTTATACTGTCAATCATAATTATACTAGAACACACAACATCATGGCAATTTTTTTAGCTATCATTATTTACATTTTTGTCCAGTAGATTATTACGAATATAATAATTTTTTTAACCCGAATAAATGTGAGATTTTTATATCTGAAAACAAATTAACAACTATATCTAAATTTAACTGTTTGGCCCCCAACATAAAAGTTTTAGACAAAACTTCCCTACGTCTCCTGGGGTCCCAGATTTTAGAAAATGGCTTTTCCACTTTTATCGAGGAAAAATTAAAAATTTTGATCAGATTATTTATAGTCTATGTAATATCACAGTATTCATTCAGCTTTCACTATCAGGACAAAAAAAAAATTAAAAAAAATTTTAGATGTAAATATTAATGACCGAGCCTGGGTCCAAGCGTCTCTTCCAGTTCCCTTGGGCGGGCTAGGTATTCGTAGAGCCACGGATGTCAGTCTGCCAGCATTTCTGTCGTCGGTCCATAGCACCCAAGAATTAGTCAGGAAAATTTTGTCAAATACACTGATTGATTCCGAGGTGCGATGCAAGACCGATGCCATAAATGCTTGGAAGGTGTCTTTCCCCGACACTGACCTGCCCTCACGCCTAGGCTCACAGCGACTGTGGGATTCGCCGCTCTGTAAATTGAGAATTAATACACTAATTGACACTTCTGTCAATATTTTAGAGCGTGCACGCCTACTAGCTGTTGGAGAATGGGAGTCAGGGTTATGGATCCGGGCGCTCCCATCGTCCAACATCGGTACAATGTTGGACGACACAACCTTCCGCATTGCCACTTGCCTTCGGCTGGGTACACCTTGTGTATCTCCGCATCATTGCACCTGTGGAGTAGCCGTCGATAATCTGGGACACCATGGCCTTTCTTGTAACAGAAGAGCAGGTCGTATACCTCGGCACGCTATTCTAAACGACATAATTCGTAGGGCTCTTTCCACCGCAGGTCTTCCGGCTGTACGTGAACCAAATGGCAAATAGCACAAAGCGATGGAAAGAGACCGGACGGTATGTCGTTGCTACCGTGGAAGATGGGAAGGCCTTTGGTGTGGGACGCTACATGCATTGACACCTTAGCACCTTCATACCTTCCAAGCACATCCGGATGTGCCGGCGCTGCTGCTGCATCGGCTGAAGGCCTTAAACGGCGTAAATATGCTAACCTAGCAGGTGATTACATATTTGAGCCGTTTGGGGTTGAGACACTGGGGTCATGGGGTCCGAGTGCTCGCCGCCTTTATAGATTGCTAAACGCTTAATCGATGCTTCTCAGGACCAGAAGGCTGGCTATTTTCTGACCCAAAGAATAAGTATCACCATCTAACGTGGCAACACAGCTAGCATTCTGGGAACCTTCCCAGTCGGCAATGACGCGGAGGATTTTTTAAACGATATTTTGTCATGTAAATATTTTTAGTAAGTATATAATTATGTATATTGTAATTCTTATTGTTTATTGAACAGTTTTATGTTCTTATTCTTCGCTCTGTAGGTATCATCAATAAGCACCCTCAAGGGGGCGGTGAGTACCTATTCTCAGCTGTATATTTACAACAAATACAGTTTAGTGTTTTTCTATAGATAGGAACTATATCCCAAGAGCAAAGTAATATTGATTGATACATCCTCAAGAAATAAAACATTGAAGATTATTCTGAAGGTAATTATACATCTCGATATAGTTAGGTAAGTACCTACTTCCTGTAATGTCGGGGTTTAGCGGTTTCCGAACGAGCTGTCAAATGAGTGACACCGTGCCGGATGCGGGGGGCAGTCAGAGGAGTAAGATGGACGACTCGACTCTCTCTTGATGTGGCTACATACTAGAAAATTGTTTCTTTCGTTATCTTCCCCATCATTACATGGTGGCAGCGGTTAGTGAACCTAAATTGAATATCAATAATGCCTAAAGAAGAAGAAAGTGCTAATTTAGAGAAAATGCATGAAAATAGGTCAGCTTCATATGTACATGTGAGTCCACCAAAAGAGTTTGATTTTAGAGAAATTGGCTCATGGCCGAGGTGGTTGAAGAGATTTCAGCAATTTATGACAGTAACAGGAAATATTAAATATAAAACGGATGAAGAAAAATGCAGCCTACTTCTATACTGCATGGGGGAGGAAAGTCTGGAAATTGTAAATCAGGTTGGTAAAACGAAAAGCTTTGAAGATTTGATTGAAAAATTCAATGAACATTTTAATCCGAGAAAAAATTTAATATATGAAAGAGCTCAGTTTAACAGACGCCAACAACTGCCAGGTGAGTCCATGGACGAATTTATTAAAAACGTATTTAAGCTGTCTGAAAATTGTGACTTTGACAAGATTACTAAATCTGAGATAATACGAGACAAATTAGTAGTTGGAGTATGTGATAAAGTTCTTTCAGAGAAATTACAGATGAAAAGTAAGCTCAGTTTAGAAGAAACAATGCAAATCATAAGGGAAAGAGAAATTCAGAAACATCAAACCCAGCAACTATACCAAGACACTGAAAAAGAGGTTAGTGTCTTAAAAGGGAATGGAGGAAATTGCTATCACTGTGGGTTCAATTTCCATCAGAGAAGTGTATGTCCAGCCCGTAATGCAGTTTGCTATAAATGTGAAATCAAAGGTCATTTTTCTAAGATGTGTAAAGGTCGAACCAGTAAATATGGCAAACCTAAAATGGATGAGAGGAAACTAAGAACTATAGAGGAGGCTAAGATGATGCACAGCACGGATGGTACAGGTATTCTACAAGATTATTTTGTGTGGTCGATTGATGGAGGTGAAAATGACAGTGAATGGAAATGTGATGTGTTTATTAAAGAGTTTAATATGAACACAAATTTTTTGATAGATTCAGGCGCAGACATTGTTTGTATCCCTGTGTTCTTGGTACCTAAAGAACATCTTAATAAATTATATAAATCTGACATTGTAATAAAAGCAGCAGATGGTAGAGAGCTTGATATTTTAGGATATTTGATGATAACACTCAAATATAAAGGTTTTTATCACTATACCAAGGCATATGTAGGCAAATCCATTAGAAAACCAATTTTAAGTAGAATGGCCAGTAAGAGTTTAAAGATTTTGTCACTAAATTTAAATACTATGGATAGTAATGAAAGTATTAGTAGTATAAATATCAATAAGGAATTTCCTTTACTATTGCAGGAGCTGGGTCAGTTTAAAGATGTAATTTCAATCAAGTTGAGACCGGATTCTAAACCTTTTGTGCAGTCTACACCGAGAGTGGTCCCTATAGCATTACTAGATAGATTAAAGGAGGAATTAAACAGATTAATGAAACTAGATATTATTGAGCCTGTTGAACGGATAACTGAGTGGGTCTCTCCAATAGTAGTGGTTAAAAAAGGTGAGACTGATATTAGGTTATGTTGTGACTATACCCATCTAAACAAAAGTGTCATGAGGCCTTACTTCCCGATTCCCAAGGTTGAGTATACTCTGGCTAAAATCAAGGGTGCAAAGTATTTTTCTAAAATTGATATAACTAAGAGTTTTCATCAGCTGATTCTTGATGAAGAAAGTCAGTTGTTAACAACCTTTATTTGCCCTTTTGGTAGATATATGTATAAGAGATTACCGTTCGGTCTTAATTGTTCTACAGAGTATTTTGTTTCTAAGTTTTCGAAACTGCTTGAGGGTCTGGATGTAATATTTCATGTGGATGATGTGTTGATTTATAGTGAAACAATTCAAAAACATGATGACTGTTTAAGGGAAGTTTTGAAACGTATATCAGAGGCAGGTTTGACAATAAACTTTGAAAAGTGTGTTATTGGTGTTAAAATAATTAAATTTTTAGGATTTGTACTATCTGCCGATGGCATTTCAATAGATACTGATAGGGTAAAAGCTATAAGTCATTTCTCTAAACCTGAAAATAAAACTGAGCTCCAGAGATTTTTGGGGATGGTGAATTTTGCATCCAGACATTTAAGTAAAAAATCTGACTGTTTAGAGCCTTTAAATAGTTTGCTAAAAAAAGATGTGGAGTTCTATTGGGGTCCAGATCAGGACAAGGCATTTAAGTCGATTAAAAATATTTTGCGTGAAGCGCCTATATTAGCATATTTTGACCCTAAGAAACAAATAGTGATAAGTGCGGATGCTAGTTCCTATGGTTTGGGGGGATGTCTTACTCAAGTGAATAAAGAAGGGAAGAGGGAAATCATAGCATACATTTCAAGAACAATGAATGATACTGAAAAAAGATACTCACAAATAGAAAAAGAGGCTCTGGCTTTAACATGGGCTGCAGAAAAATTGTATGAATATATAACAGGTTTACAAATAATTTTCGAAACAGACCACAAACCTTTGTTACAGATATTGCAAACAAAACATCTTGATGATTTGACCCCTCGACTGCAAAGGTTTAGAATCAGGTTAATGTGTTTTACTTATGAGATTAAATATGTGCCTGGTAAGGATCTAGTTTTACCAGATACCTTATCTAGGTCACCCCTTTCTGACCCAGAAATTTCAAATGAACAAAATGATTGTGATTTATATGTTAACTTTGTCATGAAGAATGTACCAATTACAGATGTATATTTACAGAGAATAAAGCAAGAGCAAGGGAGCGATAACATTTGTACTAATATAAAAAAATATTGTTTGGAAGGTTGGCCAGATAACAGTAAAGTATTACCTTTATTACTCCCTTATTTTCAGTACAGGTATGATTTTAGTGTATGTAATGATTTAATTTTGAGAGGTTCAAGGATTGTAATACCTAATTCAATGCAAAAGCAAGTTTTAGATTGTATTCATATGGGTCATCAGGGCATAGTAAAGTGTAGGAGAAGAGCTCAAATGGCAGTTTGGTGGTTAGGTATTAGTACACAAATAGAAAACTTGATTAGAAATTGTCCGAATTGTGTAGAACATAAATCAAATCCAGTCAATACATTCTGTGACAATAAATCACCAGCGTCTAGGCCTTGGCAAGTCATTGCAGCAGATTTGTTTTTCCATGAGAAATGGTACCTTATTGTGATAGACTATTTCTCTAGGTTTTTTGAAATTTTTGAACTTAATAGCTTGAATGAAACCTCAATAATTAGTAAAGTTAAAGAATTATTTTCAAGATATGGTATATGTGAAACATTTAGATCAGATAATGGACCGCAATTCAGAGAATCATTTAAAAGATTTTCGCGTGAATATAATTTTGAACATGTTACTAGTTCACCATACTATAGTCAATCTAACGGAATGGCAGAAATAGCTGTGAAGATTGCAAAATCACTTATTAAAAAGAATATTAATCAAATAGATGAAGCATTACTGGCTTATAGAACTACACCTCTAGAAAATGGCTTTTCCCAGCTGAACTTTTAATGGGTAGAAAGTTAAGATCTAATCTACCTATGATTACTGAAAAACTAGAAACCCATAAATCTAAAGAGATTAGTAAGAAGGATACAATCATTAAGCAAAAACAAGCTCATTACTACAATAAGCGGCATCGTACTAGACCATTATCTGATTTGAATGTGGGTGATAATGTATGGGTGATTGATAAGAGAATTTATGGCGAAATTTCAAAAATATTACCTTATAGGTCATTCATAGTAAATACTAATAGAGGTCAATATAGGCGTAACAGAGCTCATTTAATCCCTGCTCCTTATGTGATTAATAGAAGGGAGGGACAGAGATGTGAACGTAATGATTTAATTGATAGTGATGATGATAATTACCAAAAGGAGGATGAAAATATATGTCAACAAAATGATGAGCCTTGTATGGCAGATAGCAATGTAAGTGGTAGGAATATAAGAGATGAGGCAAGGAATGTTGCAGAGGAGTCAAACGATTCCCGCCCTGTAAGACAAAGACAAATGCCAACATGGTTAAAGGATTATGTTACTTAATAATTGAAATATAAAACAGTGTTTTGTATTGTATTCAGTAGCAAGTAAAACATTTCTATTATAGATGATAAGAAGCATAGTGTTTGTTATAGAGATGTACCTCTACTTATAATTTAAGTTCCATTTAAGTTTATGTTAATAAAGTAATTTGTACATCTTGAGAGAGGGGATGTAATGTCGGGGTTTAGCAGTTTCCGAACGAGCTGTCAAATGAGTGACACCGTGCCGGATGCGGGGGGCAGTCAGAGGACTAAGATGGACGACTCGACTCTCTTGATGTGGCTACATACTAGAAAATTGTTTCTTTCGTTATCTTCCCCATCATTACACTTCCTTTCTTCTAAGACCTGCCTAGTCTAATAAAAGAATACCCAAGTACTGTATGATATTTTGGAGAGAAAACTTTGACAAAGGATAAACCGAAAAAAGTAAGTATCTGGTAGAACTAACCTATTCTTTGGTATGAGGGACCTACATAATTTAGGTAGGTTCCGTAAAATGGGGTGACTTTAGAACGATGGGGTGACTTTAATGATGACATTAAAAATTTACTTTTACCTAACTTTCTCATGAAATATCCGAACGTATCCTAATATTTTTTTGGTGTTTGTAGAACTGATATTTCAGCCATATTGTCATTCATTCCCAAGCGCAGACGCATCAGAGAACGTGGCAAATAATTCTCGAAGTTACATCCAATTCATGTACCTAAGTTAATCATGGTCATAATACTCGTAACTTATAATATACCCAAATGTTATTTGGGTTAATTATAAGTTACGAGTATATACTTTTATTTTCTTTTTGAGCTTTATGTCTATACATTTCATGGTTTATGGTGATTATGTTCCGAATTTCACATATTTTATATTTGCAAGATTTTTGAGGTTATATTGTTAAAGTTATTGGGGTTACTTTGATAATTTCAACGGGGTGATATTGATAGAAATCAAAGTCGCCCCGTTGCATGCCGCTTTGGATTTGTACAGGTTTTATTTTGCTTATCAAAGTCACCCCTTTACAAGAATAAACATGGTGCGAAATTACAAAAAAAGCCGGGCTCAAGAAATTACGAAAATTACACTGCAGAACAGCTAGAGGAAGCTATCGTTAAAGGCGTTATTGAAAGCAGCAGTATATTTGAAGATAGTGATAATATTTTTAGTATTGGTTACGTTTTAAATATTTTATAAAACTATATAGGTACATACTACCTAAATAAATGTTTCTCTTATATAAAACTTGTTATTTTAATGTTGATTTAACCTAAAATATCCTCCCCCTAACTGTCCTCCTCACTAATCAAATTAGCCCCCGTAATCAATGTCACCCCAAATTAATTGAACTATTAATAACTCGATAAAGTACATATTGATAGAAAAAAAAATGTTTTTCTATGATTTGCTCCTTTTACGGGTTACTTTCAAATACGATTGAAAAAGCAGGTGGTATCAAAGTGACCGTTTGAAGTTGATAAGCGACATTTTATTTTTTTTCTGCAAAACGGTTACACTTTTTTTTAGGTTGGAATGTACTGAACTCAAAAAACCGATTATTCAGGTTTTTTTTCGTAAGATGTATAGAGAACGATTTACTCCTAAATTTAATTAAAGCCACCCCATTTTACTTACTAAGTTTCAATAAATAAGTAGGTACTTACTTAATCAAATCTCCATAGAAAGTCAGCAGATACAGATTTGATAAAAGTTTCATTGAATATGTTAGGAATTACTCCAAAGTATTCAAAAAAGTATGTAGACAGGCTAAATCCATTCACATCAAAAGGAAAATAATTGAGGCTCCTAACAAAATAAAAGAAACATGAAAAGTTATAAACAAAGAGTCAGGTAAATGTAAAGTGAGGGATACTGTTACTAAAATTAAATTAGAAAACAAGAATATAACCTCTCCGAAAGATATTGTAAATGCATTTGAAGATTATTTTACCAACATTCCATTTAAAGTAACTTCTTCTGTTAATTCATGTGCCCACAGTGCTGTGGCCCTTCTCGAAAGTAATATTGGTTCTTCATCTAAATATAACTTCAAACATATAGACCCCAGTGACATCTTGAAAGCATTTAAAAATCTCAAAATTAAAAAGTCTGAAGATCACTGGGGCATATCAGTTAGCTTAATAAGTAATGTAATTGATATCATTGCACCTGACTTGGCACTAAATTTTAATGAATGTGTAGATGAAGGTATATTCCCTAACCTAATGAAAAATAGTAGACTAACACCATTATTTAAGAAGGGATCTAAGTCAGAACTTGGTAACTACCGCCCCATTTCTATTTTGCCAGCTCTGAGTAAGGTGTTTGAGAGAGTGATGCTAAATCAAATGCAAGTCCACTTCACGACCAACAATCTTTTCCACAGCCAGCAATTTGGCTTTACTCGCGGAAAATCTACCACCGATGCGGGAGTAACCCTTGTTAGCTTGATTTACGACGCATGGGAGGGATCGCAGGATGCCATTGGGGTATTCTGCGATCTGTCTAAAGCATTTGATTGTGTTGACCATCAGACACTTTTGCTAAAGTTACGTCGGTATGGTTTTGACAAAAAATCCTTAGAACTATTAGGATCTTACCTGACAGATAGGCTGCAGACTGTTCATGTGAACAACGTTAAGTCAAACGGAACTAACGTCAGAATAGGCGTACCTCAGGAATCAATTCTGGCGCCTTTTCTCTTCTTGGTTTATGTTAATGACTTGCCTTGCATGATCGAGGCACAAGCTGGAATAGTAATGTTCGCGGATGATACATAACTTATTTTCAAAGTAAATCGGCATAGTACAGATGCGAATAATGTTAATAATATTTTAAATGATATTTCAAATTGGTTTTCTACAAACACAGATATAAGAATACTATACTAGTACAGATGAACCATCTCATAGAAGGAATTGGCGACGTTTTAAAGGCGTCTTTACGGCTAACTAAATAATTTTCGATAAATTCCTAATAGATGGCAGTGTATTGTGTGCGAAAAATATTTATAGATGGCGGTATATTATGTGTGCGAAAAATATATAATAGATGGCAGTATTTTACGTTATAATCCCCCATGAATGAACAGTTTCTATTGTCCCGATAATTTCCTAATAGATGCAGTATTTTAACTTCTTATCAGAGTTCATTGGAGAGGAGATTATTATTAGTTATTATTACCCACATTTGGCCTTTTCATTTGTCTTGATAAAATAAAATGGTAATAAGTACCTACTTACATAATAGAAGGTGGAGGAGATTCAATAATTTTATGATAAAGCCATCGTGTCTGAGCTTGTTGATTTTCTTATTTAAACATATAAGTAGGTACTTACCTATAAATATGTTGTAAGCAGGTAGGTATACTACGGTTGAGTATTCCCGTATCAGTATTCGCTTAGCATAATAATATCATCATCATTCATTAAAATCTTATTTAATAACTAGCTGTTGCCCGCAGCTCCGCCTGCGTGTTATAGCCTTCTTGATCACCAGTTACTGATTTATTGTATACTAGCTGTTGCCCGCAGCTCCGCCTGCGTGTTATAGCATTCTTGATCACCAGTTACTGATTTATTATGTATAGCTGTTGAGCGATATCTTATCTTAAGATAAAATATTATTGAGCGAAGCTCAAGCTTAGGCGACTCATGTATTTCGTATCTCCGCATACTCCTCCTAAACGCCTGAACCGATCTCCTTCAAAGTTACTACAGTGATAACGTGTGGCGTGATGGTGGTTTAGAACATAAAAATTGAAAATCGGACATAACAAAAAAAAATCTCATAAATCGTTGTCGTTCGAAAATTTAACACTTCGCCCAGTTTTTTTGCGACGACGGCGCTGACGGTGACGACGGTAGGTGTGGAGAAGGGGGTGGGGTACGCCGACGTACTGAGGACTGTGAAGTCCTCAGTCAACCTCTCGGCCCTCGATATACAGGGGGGGCTCCGGTGCAAGACGACACGCACCGGGGTTCGCCTCCTCGAGTTCTCCGGCGCCTCCAGCGGCCCTAAAGCTGACGCCCTAGCGGCTCAGCTTAGGGACGCGCTGGACGGAGAAGCCGTCCGCGTCACCAGACCCACCAAATGCGCCGCATTGCGCATCACGGGTCTGGATGACGCGGCCACGACGGAGGAAGTTGTCTCCGCCGTCGTGGAGACCGGCGGCTGCCCCCGTGACCAGGTGAAGGCTGGAGATATCTCCTTCGGCTCCACTGGTCACGGGATGACAGTCGTCCAGTGCCCCGTCGCGGCGGCACTGAAAGTGGCGGACGGACGAAGCCTCCTCGTAGGGGGCTTCCTAAAGGCGCAGGTGCACCTCCTTCGTGCCCGGGAAACCAGATGTTTCCGGTGCATGGTGGTGGGGCACGTCGGAGTGCAGTGTACAGCGGAAGTCACCGTGGGCGATCGGTGCTTCCGCTGCAGCCGGCCCGGTCACAGGGCAATTGCCTGTGACGCCCCGCCTCGCTGCTTTAGATGCGAGGTGGAGGGCAAGACCGCGGATCACCGGGTCGGCAGCACAACACCACGCGTTATCGAAGGCGCCCTCTATGTCCAGCGAGACCATCGTGATGAGCTTCTTCTTGCGAAGTTCGCCCCTCACGTGGCCCACCAGGGCACAGAGGGCGTCCTCGGCACCGCGCTGCGGCATGAAGCCGTACTGACGGGGGCTCATCCTCGGTGCTAGGTGCCATACCAGCCGCCTAACCAGCATCTTCTCGAATATCTTTCCAAACACTGGAAGCAGCCCAATGGGTCTGTACGACCGTGGATCCTGGTAGTCGGTTTTACCCGGCTTCCGTAACGCGATCACGGTCGCCTCCTTCCAGTCTTTGGGAAAACATCCGAGACGAAAACATTTGTTGAAGAGGGTAAGGTGGGTGTCCAGATTGGTCAGCACAACCCGTGTGCAGATATCCGACGTGAAGCCATCCACCCCGGGAGCCTTTTTCGTATTGAAGCTGAGCACAGCCGCACGCAGCTCGTGTTCAGTGAGGTCCGGCTCATGATCATCATGGGGCGCGGGCCCCACAGTCTCGGCTTTTAGTCGAATGCGGCTGTGCTCCGGTGTGTCTTCCCGTGGGGAATCCACGGGGTAGAAGACTTCCGCCAGTACCCTGACGGAGTTCTGCTGGTCAATCTGGATTCCACCATGTACGAGAGGTAAGTCCTCCTCCTGTCTCGATGTGTTGCGTATGACCCTGTAGATGCCCTGCCACACCCCTTCCCTATCCTGACGCTCACAAAACTCCTTCCATGACTTAATTTGGGCCGCCTTAGCCTGCTTCACGTAAAGGGCCTTGGCCGTCACGTACTCCTCGACTACCCACTGCCGCCGCGACGGTGCTGCCCAATGGACTCTGCGCTTCTTGGTTGCGACTGACTTTTTCATCTGTTCCAGCTCCTCCGACCACCATGGGATGCTAAATCTGTGCCGAGATTTGTGTTTAGGTATCGCGTGGTCACATGCTTCGGCGACCGACTCCGTGTGCTTTCGCACAAGTGCGTTCAGAGCACCCGCATCGCAAATGGGCTGGATATCTTCTACAGTGATTCGGTTCAGCGAGCTTACCTCGCTGAACTTACTGTGGAAGTCCCCCCATTTAGCTTTGCGGGTGTTGTACACACGGGTCGTGCGTTCCACGGCGATACCTTTAGCTCTTTCGAGCAGAATTTTGAATAGCATCCCATTGTGGTCGGAGGTAGCCAGGTCCTTGACTACTCGCCAGCCGTTCACCAATCCGAGCAGGTCCACGCTGCAGCAGGTCACGTCGACATAGCTGGTGAGGTGGGTCGTCCCTCGAACCGTGTCGAAGGTCGGCCCACCCCCGTCGTTGAGTACGTGAAGGTCAAGCTCCCCCACGAGAGCAGACAGATCGTCACCCCGGTCGTCATCTATCGGGCTACCCCACCAGGCGCTTTTCGCTTTGGCGTCCCCTCCAACGAGAAGTTTTGGCGTACCGAGCTCTCTTCTAATTCGGGCCAAGTGCTCCAAGTATGGTGCAAGAGGTACGTCGGGCTCAAAGTAGTACGAAACGACGAGCATCTCCCAGACCCTGGTCCGAAGCATCACCACACAAACGTTGTTGGTGGTGAGTTGGGGGCACTGGCTAACGTCGATGTCGTAGTCGAAGACCACGACATCGGCCTTAACAGTGCCCTCACCTCGGCAGGTGTTCTGGAAGATCCTCGCCCCTCCGTACGACTTCATCGCTTTGATGTTTCCAACGTAGGGCTCTTGCACCAAAGCAAAAGCGATCTTGCGCTTCTTGGCCTCTAGCATGAGCTCGGTTGTGGCCAACTCTCCCCGCTGGAGGTTAACCTGGGCGACGTTGTAGCCGGGGGTGTCCACAGCACTTGAAACGCCAAAGGTGCCCTCAGCAATACGATACTGAGGACCGTGCTATGGCGTCCCACTTGACGCGGACAGGGCAATCCCGGCTAAACGTCGCATGGCTAGCGTCTGGTAGTTTAGCCCGACAGCAATTCACAAACGTGGGCCCGCGGCCGGCCAAAGCCGCAGGACATGCAGCCCTCAGATGAGGTCCCCCGCAATGACTGCAGGTTTCCCCAGCCTCGGCGCAGTTCCTGCGGCCGTGGCCGTACGCGAGGCACGCGGTGCACTGGACGACGGGGGATTGATCCTCAACCCGCACCTGCTGGATGTCTATGTAGACCCGCCCAGCTGTCACCAGTCTCTGCCACAACCTGGGATGCACCTGGAGGACGGCATGGCACTCTAGGTCGTTCCGTGCCCTCCTCCGGTACCTCACAGTTGCCGCAGACTCGGCTGGTGACAGCCCATCCAGCAGGTGTTTATTCTGTTTTTGTAACGCGGCCAGTATGTCGTTATCCGAGTTGTACCTCATCAGGAACCGGAGGACCACGAGGGGGTGCTTGGCTGGTGCGTCCTCAACAAGAAGTTTCTTGTTGGCACTCAGCCTAGCCTGTGCCCGCTCGAGGTCGTCCCGCGAGGTACAACTCAGAACTACCCTCTTGTCCCTCACCTTTCTTTCAACCTGGATACCCGTCTCCCTCGCATCCAGGGCCTTCCTTACATCCTCAATCACTCTCTCACTACTGTCTTTTTCGTCACCCGACGACACCAGAACGGAAAACGTTGGTTTCGGTTTTGCGAGGATCGCCGCGTAAGAGGGCATCGACCTCTCCCCCGCGGCGACCCGTCGCTCCACCTCCTTCGTGGTGTGGCCTATGGCCCTAATCTCCTTTAATAGTTCTCCATTCTGTTGCCCTCCGGTGACCTCATTCGTCATACCTTTCATTCTCTCAGTCATTCTTTCCATCTCTTGTTTGTGAGTCGCCAGAGCTATCGCGTGCTCCTCTAACTTAACAAACAGACCACAGTCGCCTGGAGGCCCCTCTACTCCCACTCCTACCCCCGTTGCTACGCCTCCGTGGTTCGCATGCATCCTTCTCTCTCTCTCTCCTTCCATTTCATTCATACGCTCAATCTTATCCGTCATTTCTTGCATTCTTCTCTCATTCTCCCTTAAATAACTAGCATTCCTCTCTATTTTTAGGCGTAGTCTCTCTTCCATATTCTTAAGTTGTTTCACCACCTTTCCCGTGTCTTTTCCTTCCTTTTCCTGGCTTTGTTCCGTCTGGTCTCCCCCTATGCCAGTTTCTGGAGCTCCCCCTCCAAACTCCACCTCTTTATAAATATCATAGAGGCCCTGCAGTGCCTTCAATACACCCCTCTTGCAATCACCCCGCATGTTCCGAGTGTGGGCCACACTATTCTTGCCATGTACCACCATAGCCTTCGCCCTGGCTGCACGGTTCTGTGGGGTTGGCGTATACGCCACGACAATCATGTCCCCATTAAAGGGTTCCAATTTAGCTGGGGAAGTGGCGAATGCGGTGGCATCTGTGGTGGTGGTGGCGGTCGTGGTCGCATTGGCGGTAGTGACGTCGTCGATGGTGTCGGTGCTGGGGGTGGTAATGGTGGTGGCACCGGTGGTGGTAGCGGTGGTGACTACAGTGGTGGCAGCAGTGGCAGGGGTGGAGGTGGTGATGTCCTCAACAGTGCTCGAGGCGGCGGTGGTAGTGCTGGCGGAGCTTGTGGCTTTTGCAGCGGCATCCGTAACAGCAACGGTCTTGGCTTTTAGGGCCTTGACCCTTACGGGCGTCCTCGGCAGTGCCGACTTTTTAATAATGGGTGGGGGGGTATAATCCAGTCTGAGTGCGGCTTTCGGTAGGGTAGACCCACCGCTAGCCGCCTCCAGACTCCTCCGTATGGTCCCCACTTTATTAAGTGTTTTTGTCTTAGAAGGTGAGACACTCGGCGCTTTCCCCTGTATTTCCGGTTGTGGTGTTCTTGTCGGATTCATTCTCGTGTGTGTAGAGGAGGGCCCGTTAACACACCAGGTGTAAAAAGTCTGGTGTGTAACCAAACCTAACTCAACCCAATGTAAATCAAATCAAAATTATATCAACAATTATTATAAATAAAGTTAAAACCCAATAGGGAACAAAACAGACGAACACAGTGTAAACAATTGATTATTATAAATATTAGTCTCTTAATCTAAAGCCAATAGGGCGCAAATTAGTCAAAACAAGTATAATAAAATCAGTCAATACTAGTCCTAAAACTAAGCCAATATGGGCGATATAGTCCTACTAACTATTATTTTAAAACGACTCTTAAAGCTAAGCCAATAGGGGCTGAACGTCAAACAAAACAAACAACAAAAACAAACGAAAACACAATTGGTAACCCTATATAAAAATAAAGTTGTTTTTAGTTCGGCTTTTGGTATAAAAAGTCCCCGCGACCTTCCTATCGCCCGCTTCAAAGTCTAGGTCCCTTGACGAGAAAACAGGGCGGGTGTGCGGTCGATCGCACGCAGTTTTTTGCGGTTCTCTCAAAAACTATAAGACCTAGAAAAACAAATGATACGTCTAAAGATAGGTATTTAGACGGGCTATATTGTGACGTAATAAAAATATTTGGTGTAGTACAAAAATTTGGAATTATAGCACTTTGACTGTTTTTTGAGGCACTAGATGTACCACAAAAGTGAAATTTGATACAACCAAATATCAACCCTTATCAACAAAAGGGGTGTCCAGAGAAAGGTATTAGGATGAACTTTAATATGGTGTAATAATAAGTCTAGGTCTAGAACAAAATTTTGAATAAACAATTCGGAAACTACTATGTATCACCAGGTGCACCACGAACTGAAGATTTCAGCAGCTGAATTTAGGTTTTTACTATTGCAAGCTGTACCGCCAGAAAGCACCTCCGAAGAGGTAACTAACGGTATAGATGGTTTGTTTAAAATCTGAAGTTTAATATGTAAAATTTTATGTTTTATATAAAAAGTTAGGCCAAAAGTTAGATAAATTTTGAAAACGAGCAAAACCGGGCGAACGTTATATGTATGTAACGGGCGCGACAACAGGATGCCAAAAATGTTAAAATTATCGATCTAGGTCAAAAACTGAGCAAGTTATGCTGTCAAATAGGTTACGAATTCGTTCGGTTTTTTTTTTTTTTTTTTACGTGGTTGGTGATGCTTTTACGCACTTCACCGTCTCGCTGCGGGGGGGAGCGAGACGGCTTCGTGTGGGACTCCCGGCCCTAGGATGGAAAACGGGCCGGACTACCCACTAAAACCTATCCACGGTGTTTCTCCTTCGCCTTAGCCGGGCCGCCGGATAGACAGAAACTGTTAAGCAACGGCGGCCCGGAAAAGGGGCGCTCTTTCGAGCTCAACACGGGGGGCCTAACCCCCCCCCAATCAACATAGAAGCGACGCCCCCGAAACACATAAGGGGCGTCGGACTCCTCAGGGCCTTTCGCGTGAGCGGTGGGCCCCCCGACCCACCGCCCACGGCCCTATCAGTCGGGGGCTTGGGCGTATGCAATACGCCGTCGCCCCCTGACTGGTGCCCGGCGGGGCGGAAGCGTGCGGCCTGCACGCTCCCGTTCCCGCAGGGCCTCTCTCTTTGCCGCCATCACCTCCCGAGTTAAGGAGGCGACGGCGGCCCAACATTCTTCGCGGCCGGCTCTCGCACTTTTATGCTGCATACTATTTCTTTCTTTCATTCATCTCTTTCATTCTTTTTATGGGTGGGACTCCCATTTTCGATACCTATTCTAACTAATTTTTTATTTCTTTATTTATTTCATATTTAAGGGTAAATAATGCACAGATGGTTTTAATACATTTCGTGGTTGCCTACTTACATTCTTGCGGTTATTAACTAATGTCTTATTTTCTACAGTACAGAATTACATTTTAGCAATACAGTTTTACACTTATAGCAATATAGTTTTTCGCTTTTTACAATATTATACATTTTATACCATTTTATACAATACAATTTTACATTTTTGTCAATATTTATACAACTTTATAATTTTACAGTTATTTCGTTCATTTTAATAAAAAATTTATAATGGCATTACTGTTTACATACTAGTAGTAGTTTTTATACAGTTTAGAATTCTCATCAGGTTTTCCGCATTTTAGGGCACTCTACATTTTCCCAGTGGGTTAGTTCTTTTATAAAAGATATAAAATATAATTACTCACTTAGTATTATCATTTACGCTTTACTCATTTATTGTTCTATGTCTCAGTATATTGGCCTGCCTTATTGCTGACCATTGCCTTATTTTGTCAGTGGCTTATTTGATTATCCGTGTTATCTTGTCTGTGTCATATTTGTTTTCATTTGTGTTTTGTGTATCGGTTTGTACGTTGTGCATGTTTGTTGTGTTTCTGTTTTCTGTTATTCTGTGATTGCTAATGCTTATCATTAAGTATTATCATAATACTATGAAAACATTGTGCTGTTACCGAGTTCTATTTCGGTAAATTACTGCGCCGGCAATTTTCATACAGTATTTCAGGAACACATCTCTATTACTCTTCTGCATTAAATCACGCACGCTGTACAGTCCGACTGTACAGTTCAGTTCTTGCTCCAGGTTGAATCTGTCTTGTGCGAAGACAGGACATGCGAACAATATATGTGGGACTGTCTCATCGATTGCTGGGTCACAGATGCACGCGGAGCTCTCCTTGCACCTGAATCGCTTCAGATACTCCGAGAAGCCCCCGTGCCCCGTTAGAATCTGTGTCGTGATCCTATCGATGTTTATTGACCGTATTGTGCTGTATGCAGCCAGTGCATCTAGCAGAGATGATGAGATCGGGCAGAGGTCGTAGTCGGGTTTCTTTTTTCGGTTCATGGCGGCCGCTTTGGCCAGAACATCCGCTCGCTCATTGCCTGCCAATCCAACATGGGCTGTGACCCAGAACAAAGACACAGCTTTGCCCTGTTGCAGTAATGCATTTAAATCATGTCTTGTCTCCACCGCAAGTGGATGGAGGCAATTGGGGTTCTGGACCGATTGAAGGGCCGCTATGGAGTCACTATAGATACCGCACGATGTCGCCTTTGCCTTAAGTACCATACTTGTGGCACTGCGTATGGCTAAACGTTCAGCTTGGTAGACCGTGCAATAGCTAGCAAGCTTCAGTTTGAGGGTTTTGCTCTCCGCCCCACCCCTCCAGATGGACAGAGCGGCTCCGACCTCTCCCTGAATCTTGCTGCCATCGGTGAATATGCGCAAGTCATAGTCACCGCTGGCAGCAAGCTGCTCCTGGTCTACCAAGCTGACAAAACCTATTTCCCTCCTTTCGGACGGATGTGGAGCTTCGAGGGCCGATGTCATTTTCTCCACTTCTCGGTCACATAGCATTGGCTGCGGTTCCCCCCTCTTGGCTCGGTATAAGGCGGCTGCCTCCCGAACACGGAGATCGAGGGGGAGAATCCCAGCCAGCACCAGCGCCGAGTTTAGCGACACCGTGCGGTAGGCCTTAACAATCTGCTGTGCAATAAGGCGTTGCACAGTCTCCAGTTGCTTGATAACGCCCTTCCTGTGAACCGCCGGTTCCCACGCGCTGGCGCCATACAGCACAATCGGTTCCACTGTCGCCACATATATTGTTCGGATGACCTCCGGGTTTAGTCCCCAGGTGGTCTTCGCTGCTCTTGATAGTTGTTTGTAAATGCCCAAGGCCTTGATTTTACGGTTTGCCTCCCGGAGCATTTTCGTATGCTCCTCGAGCTCGGCCGAGTGCTGTTTACTTTCCCCTCCCCCTCCTTTCTCCTCCATGGTTTCTAACTTTTCTCTCAGCTCTCCCATGATCCTGTTATTTTCCCTCATTCTCTTTTCATTATCTATCAGGATAATATTACTTTTCTCCATCTGTCTCTTTAATCTGCCTTCCATTTCCCTCATCTCCCTCATCGCCCTTGCCAAATCGCTCTCATCTTCCTGAAGGATGAGTTCCGGTAGTTTGCACTTTTTTCCACCCTTTGCCGCGTGCGTCTTATTTTCCGCTTCTGCTTCTTTATAGAGGTCATAAAGTTTTGTGAAGCACTCCAGCATGTCCACCTTCAGCTCAGTCTTCATGTTCCTGGATTCGTTCGCACAGGACTTTCCCCGGACAACCAGTGCCCTTGCTCTGGCTGGCCGGTTCTGCGTTGCGGGAACCCCCTCCGTTGGACTGTCAGGAATTACCTGCGCTTCTTCTGTAGCTGTTACGGTGTTAGCAGCTGTGGTGGTGGTACTGGCAGTGGCGGTGGTGACTGTGGTGGTAGCAGTGGTGGTAGCGGTGATGGCGATGGTTTTGGCGATTTTGGCATTGACGGTGGCCTTCACGGTGATGGCTGAGGCGGTGGTGATCTTAGCATTTGTGGTTTTCTTGGTTGGGGTTCTTTGTAGAGCCAACTTTTTTGGTATAATCTCAGGCGGCACTACAATATCGAGTCTGACAGGGGTCGTAAAGGGGCTACCCCTTCGCCGGTCCTCCCCAGGTCCCCGCTAGGTGCTGCCGCCTTGGTCACCGTTTTCGAGGGTGATACCTGCGGCTTTCCCCCTTGAATTCCTTTGGGTGGTGTGCTAAACATTTTAATGCTCCTTAGGTAATGTGGATATGAAGAACTGCCGGTAGTAGGTAGCGTGTTTTCGTACACGGGGTATGTAGAGGGTACCCCTGTTTGTTTGTTATTTGAGGAGAGTGGTATGGGAGTCCCAAACTTGTGTGTGCGTGTGTGTGTGTGTGTGTGTGTGTGTGTGCGTGTGTGTGTGTGTGCTTGTGGATGTGTGTGTGTATGTGTGTATCCGTGTGTTATGTATGTATGTGTGTGTGTCTGTGTGAGTATGTGTGTTTTTGTGAGTCTGCGTTCGCTTGTGTGAGTGAGTATGTGATATGTGTTTCGAATGACAGTATGCTATTAATGTTTATAATTTACTAATAGAACTCTTTTTTTACAGGTTCGGTCGGGAGGTCAACTTTAAGAGTTATAGCACCAAGTTTTGGTGCGTCTGTACAATCATCGACTTTGTTACCTGCAGTAGGTAAGTACTACGTCTTTAGTTTACTCTAAATGATTTTTAATACAATAAAATGTTTGCGGGATGTAAAAAGTCCCGAGTCCTTAAATACGTTGTAGAGTCTATTGACTCTATGTCGTAGCACTGCTACCGTCTCTTATTTCTACGCGCCAATAGGGCTTAAAATGTCTTACAAACTAGTAAATCTCAATAGAGATGCGTCTTAAATAACTAAAATCCTTAAAAAATAGAGTCGTATCCGATATATTGGGGGCTACAATGATGCCCTTGTCCTAAACTAATATCACAGATTATAATTACAGCAAAGAAAATTTAAAGAACCTAAAACTCTCGGGTCGACTTTATGTAGAGTCGACGAATCGTCTCTACACCCACCCGGATGGATAGAGCTCCCCGAGACGATTCTAATGATACCACACACAAAGTACTAGCTCCCTCGGGTTCGGCCACAATCGAGGTTAAAAGTTTGGCGGATTCCGGAATCCGGGAATCCGTTTTTCTTCCCCCTCGATTATCTCACGAACCAGAGGTCCGATTCCTTCGTGCGTGGGCTCGTTTTGAAGGGCTCGGCGAGCACTACCGATCCCCGACGGTTTCAGCGCCCAAAATTTTTAGGTCCCGAAAGTCCCTAAAAACCCCCCAGTCTCGTGGAGTCTCACACACCGATGACCCAAGTCGAAATCCCGAGTCCGTAGGACAACGGGTTCCAGAGATATCGTGCTTCCAAGACTTCCAAAATGGCGGACGAGCTGTCAAAATTGGATTTCGGAAGCCCGTATCTCAGGAACCAGAGGTCGCAGAAACTTCGGGATTCCACTTACCCACTCAGTGGCGACTCCTGTATCGCGCTAGGTACCCCCCGGGAGGTAGTAAGTTTTAGGTCTTGGATCGACCTGGAACTGCTGGAGTGGATAGAGGTGAGGCCCCTGATCCCAAATCTGCAATCAGCAGTCCGCTATCCAAAACCGTTCAGAAGTTATAGTAATTTAAAAATTTTCAAAATGGCCGCCGAGCTGTCAGTGTCACCTTTCAACTTTAAATATCTTCGGCCCTATGGGTCGCAGAGACACCGGGATTTCACTGGGCAGCTCGGACGGACCTCCTCTACCTTGCTTAATTGAAAAATCCGCTCAAAAGTTTTTAACTCGAAATCCTCCCAAAAAGTACCCAGCCCTAAAACTACCCCTCCGACACTTCCAAGAGTGGAAGTTCGGTTCCCCTAAGTCCTACGGTTCCGGAGCTATGACCCTTTAAAATTTTGAAGCTAAATCCGCTAAAAAGCGGATTTGTCAATTTTCCTCAATTTAAGAGTTATCGGGCCCAGACTTGGGCTCGATAGTGGTCCAACAGGTGTTCTGAAAGTGATTCTAAGGCCAAAAAGTAATTTAAATGATTAATTTTGAATATATAAGCAAACAACACATAAAAATCAATAACTCCGAAACGTCTATGAATAAAAATATACAAAAAATTTGATAAATAGTATAAAATAGAAGTCTAGGACACAGAATTATAAAACACAAAAAATACACAAAATTGGCTGAAAAATTACAAAAAATCTAGAAAAAACAGTTTTTTAATTTTAAAGGTACCAAATAATTGTCCAAAATTGATGAATTTCGCGAGGCCGGTTCTTCTCACGAGCGCGCAAAAACTAGCAGTTGAAGAAAATTCAAATACTTGATGGATCCTGAGTGGCGTATGCTTAAAGTTTCAATGTTCTAATAATTATAACTCACGGGGTATAAGTCCAAAAATTTATGTTTCAACGGCAAAATGCTGCAATTGATGGTTTCTTGCAGGCTGCAAAATTTGGCGTCCCTCCGACGAGAATTGAGATGGGCGTGGCTCGTGGCAAAAGTGAAAGTTGCCACTTTTCTCCGGAACGGTGTGCTCGCGGATCGATGTGAGAGTGTCCACAGGTGCGGGCACGCGAGGGGCACACGACGGCACTTTTTCCCGGAAGAAAGACGACACAATCACTGCAGCGTTCACGAAAAACACAATTTTAACCTCCAAAAAATCACTATTTCACATATAACTCTGCGGCGCGATGTGTGCGCTTCACTCACGTACTATGGGCGGATGCGCCGCGCGAATGCGCAACTTTTGACGTATCACTCGCGTTTCTACGTCACAAAAAACCCACTAAAATGATTTTTTGAATGCGGAGCACGTGGAAAAACGATCCGACTGCCACGGGAGCTCGAATACGACTTGGGTTTTTTTTTTTTTTTTTTTTTTTTACGTGGTCGGTGATGCATTTACGCACTTCACCGTCTGCGTCTGCAGCGAGACGGCTTCGTGTGGGACTCCCGGCCCTAGGATGAAAACGGGCCGGACTACCCACTAAAACCTATCCACGGTGTTTCTCCTTCGCCTTAGCCGGGCCCCCGGATAGGCAGAAACTGCTAAGCGACGGCGGCCCGGCAAAGGGGCACTCGTTTAAGCTCAACATAGGGGGGGTTTTGCCCCCGAAACACATAAGGGGCGTCGGACTCCTCAGGGCCTTTCGTGTGAGCGGTGGGCCCCCCGACCCACCGCCCACGGCCCTATCAGTCGGGGGCTTGGGCGTATATATATTACGCCGTCGCCCCCTGACTGGTGCCCGGCGGGGCGGAAGCGTGCGGCCTGCACGCTCCCGTTCCCGCAGGGCCTCTCTCTTTGCCGCCATCACCTCCCGAGCGAAGGAGGCGACGGCGGCCCAACATTCTTCGCTGCCGGCCATAGCAAGAATGACGGCCGGCAGCGAACCTATACTGCCGATAACGCCCGTGAGGGCCAACCTCTGCGTGTCCCAGGCGGCGCACACGACGAGCGTATGCTCCGCCGTATCTACGGCGCCGCCTGCGCAATGATGGCAATCGGGCTCCGACAGGATCCCCACCACTTCCCACAGGAATTTGGCAAAACAGCCATGACCCGTGAGAAGTTGGGTGAGGAAGTAGGTCGGAGCCCCCTGCGCATGCTCCACCCACTGGCGGAGCACGGGACCGATGGCCCCCACGAGCACCCGGCTCGCGGTGGGAGCCGCACATCTCGAGGCCCATTGCCGGAACAGATCGTCGCGAGCCTCCTGTCTCCAGCGATCGACCTGCTCCGGCAACGGGCGACCTCCTAGTTGTCGCACCAGGGCGCCCTCCTCGTAGACCCTCTTGAGGACCCCTGCTTCGAGATCCCACGGGGGACTTCGTGCCAACAGGCACGCCGCCTCAAAAGACACGGTGCGGTACGCCCGTGCAGCCCTCTGCGCCGCGATCCGCTGCGGTCGTCGCAGCTGAACCACGTTCGCGGCGCTGAGGGCATCCGCCCAAATAGGCGCTCCATAGAGCGCCTTGGAGCGTACCACACCCTCGTAGAGACGGCGGCAAGCACTTCCCGGTCCCCCTTTATTGGGGAGCAGCCTGCCGAGCGCATTGGCGGACGCCACCAGTTTTGGTGACAACCGCCGGAAGTGCTCGACAAACCCCCACCGGCTGTCGAGCAGGAGACCCAGATATTTAAGGGTCCTCCCGACAGCGATGGAGGTGCCACCCACCACAATTTGGGCATCCCGAGGGGGTCTCATCCGAGGCCCATGGAAGAAAAGGGCCTCGGACTTTTCGAGGGCCACCTTGAGGCCAAGCGCCCTAATGCGACCTACAATCTGCGCCGTGCCGGCAGTGGCGAGCACGGCAGCATCTCTAAAGGTGGGTCCTCGCGCGGTGACAAGGGTATCGTCGGCGTAACAAAGCACACCGACGCCCTGAAGAGTGGCACCGCGCAGGACCCAGTCATAACCTACGTTCCACAGGAGCGGACCCAACACCGACCCCTGTGGAACACCACACGACATTTCCCTGCGGACTACGGCCGACCGAGTCGGGTAAGTGATAGCCCGGTCGACGAAGTAGTCCGCAAGGACGCGCCTGAGGTACCACGGGACGTTGTGGTACCTCAGCGCTTCAGCGATAGTAGGCCAGGGGAGGGTGTTGAACGCGTTGGCCATGTCGAGCGACACAGCCAACATCACCTGCCCCTGGCCAACGGCATCCTCGACGCTGTCCCTGAGTCGGAACACGGCGTCCAGGGTGGACCTCCCGCGACAAAAGCCGTACTGGCCACTACTCAAATTCGGCCCCGCCCCCTCCAGATGCCCGACGAGACGCGCAGCGAGCACCCGCTCGAAAAGCTTGCACATCTCGTCGAGCAGTACGATGGGGCGGTAGGCCGACGGCGACTCCGGGGGTCGCCCGTGCTTACGAAGCAGCACGAGCTTCCCCGTCTTCCATCGTCGCGGGACCCTTCCGGACGCCAAACACTCCGACATGAGGGACAGCGTCTTATCTTCAAACTCCGGCATGACGAGGCCGACAACACGCCCAGGGACGCCATCAGGACCAGGGGCGCGGTTCCTGAGTTTTAATTTTAGGACCGCCACCCCCAGTTCGACGTCAGATACGGGCGGGACGGCCTCGCCATCCGACATATCCCGGCTTGGTGCCATACGGGGAGGGACCCACTCTTCCCGCGCGGGGAAGAGGGAACTGACCACTTCTTCTACAAAAGGTGGCTCGAGAGAGGTGGTGAGAGGGGGAGCCCAAGGCTTGAGTTTTCCACTCACAACCTTGTAAGGCTGCCCCCACGGATCCTCATTCAGTCTCTCGAGCCACTCCTTCCAGGCCGCATCCTTGGCGGCCCGGATTGCCGAGCAAAAGGCCGCTCGAGCGGCCCGGTACGCGGCAAGCAGCACCTCCTCCTGGGCAAGGTCTCTTTGGCGTCTCCCGCGACTGCGGGTGTACCGTCGCTGAGCTGCGATCACTCTCCACCCCCGTATCCGGTCCACCAAGGCAGAACTGGCAAACGAAAGATCGACGATTGAACTACCCTGGGGCCGGACACAAGTGTGGACCACCTCCCTGTTTAACAGCACCAAGCCAATTGACACCGTCCACTCCTCCAACACCTCTCCCCTAACATCGGTCGCCGGGGAACCCCAAACTCGCGAATGGGCGTTGAAATCCCCGACGACCAAGGCAGGGGTGGGGCGTACGTCCGCCAGCAGGGTCTCGACTTCGGCGAGCACCAGTTCGAACTCGGCGAGACTCCTGCTGGGGGAAATGTACACCCCAACTACTGCAAAGCCACCCATCAGGGCTAAAACACAACCACGCCCCCTCAGCACCCTGCTGAAGGGGGACGCGCCAACCGCACCCTGACGGGCGACTATGGCCACTAAGCCGTCGCAGTCGCCAGCCCAGTCGCTACGATCGCGGACCAAATACGGCTCGCTGACGACGACGACGTTCGCCTGCCACTGTGCCATGGACTGCATTAGGACATCCTGAGCAGCGACACAGTGGTTGGCGTTGGCCTGCAGTAGAGAGATGCTGGCCATTTAAGATTGGACGGTGTCCATCCTCTCCTCAATCGGCGGTGAAGACTGAGTGGTGGTAGCGGATTGTGCCACACCACGTCTTCTACCACCACGACGTCCTCGCTTTCGGGTAGCCGCATCACAAGTTTTGGTGCCCAGGCGGTGGGCAGCCGGTGCACCATCTGTGGAACAGAGGGGGCACCTGGGCTCCAAAGCACAACCGGCCGCCTTGTGGCCCGGTTGTCCACACCGGAAGCACAGCGCACTGCGATCAACTTCGCAAATGCACCGTGCTCCGACATGCCCCGAGTCCAAGCAGCGAAAGCACCGCTGGACTCGAGGCTCCAGGAGGGTGGCCCGAACACTGGACCACCCGATCGTGATGCGGCGACCATCTACCAATTTCCTGGGCAAATTATTTCACCCACCTTGACACCACCCACGCTGCATCCTCCGACTTCAGCCACAACTGCAGCCACCTTCTCCTTAGTGGCGGTATCGCCAAGGCCTGTGATGCGCAGCTCCGCGCATTTCTCAGGCCTGGCAACCCGAACCACGTCCTCCCCTAGCGCCGACCGGAGCTTTTCGGCTAGAGCGTCCGTCTTCTTATCTCGATCCGCGCCGCTTACCTCGAGGATCTTTCCCCCAGTGGCGGCGGCGCGGAAACGCAGTCCGTCAATGCCGAGGCTTTTAAGGTTAACTAACCTCTCGGCCTCGGCAAGTACGCTCGCGTACGTCATTCCCGACTCCGTAGCGCCCTGCTGCAGCGTAAGTGTTACTGCAGCAGTGCGAGGCGCGCGGGGTTTTTGGACGCTCTTCTTTTTCTTGGCGTTGACCGGCGCCGAGGTAGCTGCGGCCTTTGTTTGGCGTCTGGCCACCACATTCCACCCCTCAGTAAGTGGCTGAGGGGCAGTTTGGGGGGACGAAGTGTGCACTTGCCGAGCAGCTGCGGCTTCTGCTGCCGCAGCGCTTACCTTCTTCGCCCTCTTCCTCTTCTCCTGGACGACCACGCCAGATGATGAGGAAGGGATTGAGGGAAGAGCAGGAAACGAGGCCACCTAGGTGGCGACAGGAGCCTCCCGACTTGAGGCCGATGGCGGAGGATCCTTGGCCTTCCGTGTGGGAGCAGACACGGAGGAGCCAGCCGCAGCGGAACGCGAGGCGCGCGCAGCGTTCCGTGCGTCCGCAGCCAGTGGAGGCCGGACTGGCACCTCAGGGGGCAGGCGGTCCACGACCCCAGCGAGATGCGCGTCTATCATGAAGCCGATCTCATCGCGCGTCATCGCCGGGGCGAAGGAGGCCGCTGCCTGTTTTAGGCCCTCCATCTCAGCCCTAAGGGCTATTAACTCCACGTTGAGGAGCACCACCTCTTCTGACTCCGTGCGGGATTTCAACTCCCGCACACTTTTTATGATGGTGTTTGCGGCTTCCCTGAGGTCCCGCACGAGTTGGCCTTTTATTTTATTGGATTTGACGGCGACAGTGTTGATCACCGCCACCGCCTCCTCAATTCCCCCAGTCAACTCCTCAGACGTCTGAGCCGTTACCGGTTTCTTCGGTTTCTCCAGTATTGGTGGCCCCACTGAAGTGGGGACACCTTTAAGGAAGGGAGCTTGCACTTCCTTCCTGTAGGCCTCTTCTGCAGCCTCCTCGGATGCGCGCTCCTGCGCTGCAGTGTGCTTGGCCTTGGCTTTTGCCAGACCAACATACATTCCTGTAGAAGGGGGGCGCCCACGGCCCCTCTTGGCGGCTGAACCAGGTCTGCTAGTACCAGACAAAGAGGAGTCGCTCAAACAGCGCATCTCCTCTTCATCGTCGCTGAATGTAACAGACCCCGTAGCCGTCTTCCGCCTGCGGAAGAATCGAGAGGTCAGTGGAAAGGGGGACGCAGAGCGCGAACTCACTTCCACCATTGTTGCTTCACTATCGGCGTCAGAACAGTCCGCCGTCTCCATAGTTGAAGCCGTCGGCGTCACGCTGCAACGAGACAGGGTGACGTGTGGCTCTTTGAGGAACAGGTCCCGAAGTTCACTTCGGGGCCTGTTCCTGGCGTTTTCATCCAACACATCTTGCTTCGGAGTCCTTTGGGTAAGCATATGGTCGTCGGGTAGGACTGGAAGTGCCGCAGTGCTCGTTGAGCGGTACGCCTTAGTGAGGAGAACCAGAGCCGGACGTTGCTCCCTGAGTAGAGCGGGGCCAGGGGCGATGATGTACGGTCCTCCGCTGGTCCCTGCCGGTGGGTTTGTCGCTGTGTAGTGTTCTTGTAGTAGCACCACGTCCAGACCTAGCTCCCCGGCCACCGCAGGCAACTCCAACGTTGCGTCCTCCGACCCTTGTAGGTTCACTTGCCCGAATCGTAGAACCGAGGGTTTTGTTTGAACCTTATTGGCCATAGTTAATCCTAGATAGTTCGCGGTCCTCGGCGTATTTTCTCGCGGGGCAGTCCCTCGCGTTAGTTGAGTGGTCCGCAGCGTTCTTGCGACCAAACTTTTTGCATGTAGCACAACACCTGCGCTGCGACTGGCACTCCGCAGATTTGTGGCCGTCCTCACCGCACTGGCCACATGTCATCGTCTTGGACTTGCAGTATTTCTCCGGGTGTCCGAACTGTTGGCACTTGTGGCAGCACGTTACTGTGACGAAGTCGTTGACCTCAATAACGTCCCACCCGACGTACACTCGTCCCAGTTCCGAGATAAGTTTGTGTCTCATTGCGGGCGTCGTCTGGCATACCCACATGCAGCGGTTGCCCCTTCTGGATCTTCTGAAGAGCGGCTTGATGTGCTTCACCACGCTCTCCTGGGTCCAGTCGCTGCCCCTCAGATTCTGTTCCCACAAGCTATCGAGGAATTCGTCGAACTTCACGCTTTCGTCTACGCCCATAAAGCTCACAACTGGATGGCGGTCCTTCGGCTCTTCGGCGCGCAAGGTAGGTGGTATTGCGCCTCGGAGTGCCTCGGCCGCCTTCATAGACGTGGTTTGTATAACCACGCCACTGTTCCCGCACGATCGTACGCTATGCACGTTGACGCCTAGAGCTGCGGGCCTTACTGCTTGCTTGAGTGCCTCCCGGGTGTCGTTAGCTGTTCTGTAAATATCCCTCTGGTCGTCCGCTGGGTAGATAGCCACAACCGGGCCGAGACGAGGTGGGATCTTCTTTGGAGCTTCGAACTTCCCAAGCTTCAACGTGTTAGCGTAGCTAAGTAGTTCGTTCGACTGGTTTCTGTCGTGTCCTGTGACCGACGGTTGCTACTCGGCAAGGGTATGGGCCGCTGTGTCGACGACACCGGCCGGGCAGTGACGACACATGACGTCCGGCTCCACCCCAACAATCCTGCACAGGTATTTAGCGAACACACCGTGACCTGTGAGGAGTTGTGTGAGGTGGTACGTCGGTACGCCATGTGACCTCTCCACCCAGGCCCGCAAGACGGGTCGAACGGCCCCCACGAGCATCGCGCTCGCGGAAGGCGACTCTAGTCGCAAGGCCCACTCCCGGAAGAGATCGTCGCGAGCCGACTGTCTCCAGCGGTCGATCTCCTCCGGAAGCGGGCGACCACCACTCAGTCGCACCAGGGCGCACTCCGCATACACGGCTTGAAGGACTCCAGCCTCGAGATCCCACGGAAGGGACCCGGCTATCATGCACGCCGCCTCGTAAGAGACTTTTCGAGGGCCACCCTGAGGCCGAGCGCCCTGATGCGACTGACGACCTGGGCCGTGCCTGCTGTGGCAAGCACGGCAGCGTCTCGGAAAGTGGGTCCTCGCGCGGTGACAAGGGTATCGTCGGCGTAACAGAGTACGCCGACGCCCTGAAGAGTGGCACCGCGCAGGACCCAATCATAGCCTACGTTCCACAGGAGCGGACCCAGCACCGACCCCTGTGGAACACCACACGACATTTCCCTGCGGACAACGGCCGACCGAGCCGGGTAAGTGATGGCCCGGTCGACGAAGTAGTCCGCAAGGACGCGCCTGAGGTACCACGGTACGTTGTGGTACCTCAGCGCTTCGGCAATTGTTGGCCAGGGGAGGGTGTTGAAGGCGTTGGCTATGTCGAGCGACACAGCCAACACCACCTGCCGCTGGCCAACGGCATCGTCGACGCTGTCCCTGAGTCGGGACACGGCGTCGAGGGTGGACCTCCCGCGACGAAAGCCGTATTGGCCACTACTTAGATTCGGCCCCGCCCCCTCCAGATGCTCGACGAGACGCGCAGCGAGCACCCGCTCGAAGAGCTTGCACATCTCGTCGAGCAGAACGATGGGGCGGTAGGCCGACGGCGACTCCGGGGGATGCCCGTGCTTACGCGTGCGCATTTCCGTGCGAACAATTTCCGACCGGGCCGGATACAAGATGGCCCGGTCCGTAAAATAATCCGCCAAGACGCGTCTGAGGTACCACGGTACGTTGTGGTACCTCAGAGCCTCGGCGATCGACGACCAGGGGATGGTGTTGAACGCGTTCGCGATATCCAGCGACACCGCCAACAACACCTCCCCCCGGCCAACCACCTCGTTGACGTCGTCCCTGAGCCGAGATATGGCGTCGAGGGTCGACCTCCCGCGACGGAAGCCGTATTGGCCGTCACTCAAATTGGGCCCCGCCCCCTCCAAGTGCTTGACGAGACGCCCAGCGAGCACTCGCTCGAAAATCTTGCACGTCTCGTCAAGCAGGACGATGGGGCGGTAAGCCGACGGCGACTCGGGCGGACGCCCGTGCTTTCGAAGAAGCACGAGCTTGCCCGTTTTCCAACGTCGCGGGACCCTCCCCGAGGCCATACACTCGGACAGCAGGGACAACAACTCCTCCTCAAAGGACGGCATGACAGTGGCGATGACCCGCCCAGGGACACCGTCCGGTCCAGGGGCGCGGTTCTTTAACCTCATCTTGAGGACCGCTACACCCAATTCGGCATCAGACACGGGCGGGATCACCTCACTGTCTGCCGGCGGTGACGACGACATCGACGCATCCACTGGCGCCATCCGCGGTGGAACCCACTCTTCCCGCGCAGGGAAGAGGGAGCAGACGACTTCTGCGACGAAGGATGGCTCGAGGGATCTGGTAAGTGGAGGCGCCCAAGGCTTGAGTTTGTCACTCATAACCTTGTACGGACGCCCCCAGGGATCCAGGTTCAGGCTCTCGAGCAATTCCCTCCAGGACGCCTCCTTGGCTGCCCTGATCGCCGAGCCGAAGGCCGCTCGGGCTGCCCGGTATGCAGCGAGCGATTCCGCTTCGTGGGCGGGGTCTCCAGTTTCGCCACGCCTGCGGTAGCGTGTGTACCTGCGTTGAGCTGCGTTGCAAGCTGAACGCAGCTCTGCCAGGTGGTCATTCCACCAGTACACACGCCGCCGCGGCGGGACAGGACCTGCTCTCCGCATCGCTGCATCACAGACGCGAGTTAACGAGTCGGCAAGACGTTCCGACCTCGCGTCCACGTCCGGATCCCCGTCAACAGCGGCCCAAAGCTCGACGATAGCCGCTTCCTTCGCCAGCTCTCTGTCCAGGGTCTTGAGGCGCCACCGCGGTCCTTCCTCAACCAAAGAACGAGTCCCTGCCAGGGGGGCGACCGACCAGGGGGCTACAACCTCAAACCAAACATATCGGTGGTCAGACATTGACTCCACCCGATCGAGCACCCTCCAGCCCTACCGCCTCCTCTACCGCACTCACTAGCTGGTCGGCCCTAAGGTCGTCCGGCGTTGACAGCGCTACGCTCTCCTCCATCGCTGCAGGCTCCCGGAGAAAGGAGGCTCGTTCCTTCTCCTTGCGGGCTTCCGCAGCAAGCTCCTCCTCGGCCTGTCGTTCGAGGGCGAGATGTTCGGCCTCGACCAACTGGGCCTTGGCCCTGTGCAGACCGACAAATTGCCCCGTTGTAGGGGGGCGACCGCGGCCTCGCTTACCGGGCTTACTACCCCTTAAGCAGCCAGCCGACTCGCACTCCGTCTCGTCAGTCTCATCCCCCGAGCCGTCGTGTTTGCGGCGCGCTGCGCGCTGCCACAGGCGAGACAGCGGGCTGGGGGACGGGCGAGGCGATACCTCCACAAGAGAAACGACGCTGCTGTCAGAGTCCGACAGCAGCACCTCTCCAACCACACCGCCGCGCGATACAGTGTCGCAGCGCGACACCGACACCCGCAGCTCCTTCCGATCTCGAACCAGGCTTCGACTCCTGCTTCGCCTCCGGCTTTGGCTCAGGGCTCGACCCGGGGTCCGACACCGCCTCGGCACTGGAGTACCGGGCCTCTCCTCCTTACTACCGACATCATTATTATTTAGTTTTTGTTTTAGTTTTATTTTATCCATAATTTATCCCACGAGTTGAGACGATATAAAAACGACTCCCCGGGTGACGCTCATTCCGGGGAGAGGGCTATTACATGCGGAGGTCGCCAAGTATCCGCTGGGTTTTAACGTGCTTTCCTTCACGGATTTTTGTATCGGGTATCACCCTCAGGCCAGCCAATTAAGGCAAGCCGCCTTCGGCCACGTTGCGCCGCACGTACCCTGTAGACCGTGAGACAGGGGTCGTTGCACGACGCAACGTGGCCGGCTACGAGAGGCTGGTCAGGCCTCCCCGATGCGACCTTTCGGTCGCGTCCGTCCCCATGAGCCTTGCAGGCCCATACGCCCCGACCCCCTCATGGGGTCCTCTTGCCTGTTAAGGCTCGACTCGGGTAAGGCCGAAATCGACCCCACCATAGCTCCAAAAGGAGCTCACGAACAGCGCGCCGTTGCCGCGACAGAAGAGATAAAAGGACAAAGACAAGAAACGAAAGAGGGAAGAATAAATAAGGAGAAAAGAAGAACAAAGAAAAACGACAACGACGCCGCGGGCCTTGCAGGCCCGCCATACCACGACCCCCCTCATGGGGTCAGCCAGCCCTGAAAAGGGCTTGTCGGACTTGGTCAATCGCTACCAGAATCCTCCTCCGAGGACACCAATAACCATTGTCCAGGGTGCACCAGCGTCCCGGCTTCCGTTCCCCCCACCGAAGTAGAAAGGACAAGAAGCAGGGCTAAGCCAACGTGGAGGTTATCCGACCGCACCCCCGACAGGGGGGGGTTAGGTTAGGTTAGGTTAGGAGGTTAGGTTAGGTTTTTTTTTTTTTTTTTTTTTTTTTTTTTTTTTTTTTTGTTGAGTCAATTGGTTTTTAGTTCAGGAGTGGCGCTTATGGAGTACGCCCTCTCCTGGAACCGTTTGCAAGTTGATTGTTTAAATGTTATGTGCCGTTAAAGTGTTTTAGTTGATTTACTATATAGGTGATGTGGTGGAGGAATGAGTTACGTGTTTCGGTGTTGTTTTTAGGTTAGGTTAGGTTAGGTTTTTTTTTTTTTTTGTTGACGCGGGGAATGCATTTAGGCACCGTCACCCCACTGCGGGGGCAGCAGGGCGGTGTGTGGGACTCGACGGTCTGGGATCGGACCGTAATACCCACTAAACCACCGCGGTGTTCCGTCTCACCTTAAACCGGCTCGCAGGGTAGGCCAGAGGTTAAATCACTGCGAGCCGGCAAGGGGCGCCCCGTGAAGTCGGGGCTCGCCTCGGAGGAGCCAATTAAGTGACCCCCCCGGAGCTCCCTAAGGAGCTGAAGAATCTAGCCCGCACCTCCACCGTTCTCGAGCACCTCTCTGAAAGCAGAGAGGGTAGAGAACGGCCGGTGCGGGCGTGCGTAAGTGGGCACCGTCCGGAACACGAGGAGGGTGCCCGTCGCCACGGGTGACCATCGGTGGGCGGAGGTCCCCCGACCTTCCACCCACGGTCAAAAAACACTAGTCGGGGGCGCGCATGAATGCCGCTAGGCGGCGCCCTCGGACCGGACGGCGGGGAGGAAGCGTGCGACCCGCCCGCTCCCTCACCCGCAATTCCTCACCAACGATGCCCGTGAGGGCCATACGCGGCCCGTCCCATGCCGCGCACTCGGCAAGGGTGTGGGCCAGGTTTTTTTTTTTTTTTTTTTTTTTTTACGTGGTCGGTGATGCTTTTACGCACTTCACCGTCTCGCTGCGGGGGGAAGCGAGACGGCTTCGTGTGGGACTCCCGGCCCTAGGATGGAAAACGGGCCGGACTACCCACTAAAACCTATCCACGGTGTTTCTCCTTCGCCTTAGCCGGGCCGCCGGATAGACAGAAACTGTTAAGCAACGGCGGCCCGGCAAAGGGGCGCTCTTTCGAGCTCAACACGGGGGGCCTAAACCCCCCCCAATCAACATAGAAGCGACGCCCCCGAAACACATAAGGGGCGTCGGACTCCTCAGGGCCTTTCGCGTGAGCGGTGGGCCCCCCGACCCACCGCCCACGGCCCTATCAGTCGGGGGCTTGGGCGTATGCAATACGCCGTCGCCCCCTGACTGGTGCCCGGCGGGGGTGTGGGCCAGGTTAGGTTAGGTTAGGTTAGGTTAGGTTAGGTTAGGTTAGGTTAGGTTAGGTTAGGTTAGGTTAGGTTAGGTTAGGTTAGGTTAGGTTAGGTTAGGTTAGGTTAGGTTAGGTTAGGTTAGGTTAGGTTAGGTTAGGTTAGGTTAGGTTAGGTTAGGTTAGGTTAGGTTAGGTTAGGTTAGGTTAGGTTAGGTTAGGTTTTTTTTTTTTTTTTTTTTTTTTTTTTAATGCGCACCTCTACCCATGGCAGAGCCTATTCGACAGCTATATGATTTATCTAGACTACCTAGCTTTTAACGATAGCCCTCACAGGGCTCATTTTTGATTTTAACCTAAACTTACACCCGTATTCGCTGACCACGCCACGAGGCGCATGGACACCATGCACTGGGAAATGGTGATTAACCAGTGCACGCGCCGCACACCCCGTGGCGTAGCCCGCGAATACGTCGTTGTTATACTAATCATCTTTCATTCCAGTTCCCTTGTATCATTCCATTTCTTCTTTTATTCCTCTCGCACTTTCATACTACCTTTCATTCTTTTGTGTGGGGGGATTATTGTGGAATGGCGCTTTATTTATTTATTAAATTCAAAAATTTTAACCTTTACATTATTCTTAAATCTATACAGTTTTCTTTTATTTCTAACAATTTTTTAACTTTTAACAATTTTGTTTTCTTATTTTATAACATTTTTATACTTTCTATTTTTTATTTATTCTAAACATTCTTATACTACATATTTTATTAGTTTACGCTGTTTTACAAATTATCAATATTTTACTATTACGAATTTTTTTTTGCTGTTAGAGCAGTTTAAACTTAATTTTCTACATTTTATTCCTATATTATTATTTTTCTTATTGTTAATATATTCTTGACCGTCTACTTGTGCAGATATGTTGTCTAATATTATTATAATACCGGAACATATTGCTCAATTACCGCCATTTCTCTTATGTACTATATTTATGATCTTTTCGCTATATTTAACAAATTCCTCTGTATGGTTTTTTAGCATCATGGACAAGTTTTCCCTGCTCAACGTTATATTACTCCTAATTTCAAAATTGTAGCGGTCTATTGCATGGACTGGGCATTCGAGCAACAGGTGTATAATTGTCTCGTGTACGTCCGGGTCGCAGGCGCACGATGGGCTCGCCTTACACCTGAAACGGTGCAGGTATTCTGCGAACCCACCGTGCCCCGTCAGCAGTTGTGTAGTGGTGCCAGCGACCGGCATCTTGCGGACGATACTATACGCCTCCACTGCACAAGGGAGGAAAAGCTTGGTGACGGAGGCGGTCGTACCTTCTTTGTACCTCTCGTTCCACTCATGAAGCGTGCGCTGACGCAGAACACGCTTCATGAATGAAACCGGGTACAAACCGTAGTCCGGTGCCTTCTTCAATTTCAGAGCCGCCTCCTTGGCGAGCACGTCGGCTCGCTCATTGCCCTCCAGCCCCGCGTGGGCCTTGACCCAGAATAAGGAGATTTCCTTACCCTGGGCCATGCCTTGTCGAATGGCGGTTCGGGCTTCCACCGCCAGGGGATGGAGGGCATGACGGTTAATTACCGTCAGGAGTGCGGCTCTGCTATCAGAGAAGATGCCGAACGTGGTAGCGCCACGCCTGAGGATCTCACTGGCCGCTCTGCACAGTGCCAGGAGCTCGGCCTGGTAGACGGTGCAATGCGGCGCGAGAGCAAGCTTGAGGGCCTTGGTTTCGGCCGCGTTATTCCAAAATGATAACGCTGCACCGACCCGGCCCTCAATCTTGCTCCCGTCCGTAAATATGCGTACATCCAAGTGGATGTACTCGTTAATTTGTTCCTCGTCTACCAGGTCCTTGAACTCCAAAGCGGTGTGCACAGCGGGGTGAGGTGCCTCGATTGCTCGGGCCATCCGTTCGGCCTCCCAGTCTCCAAGCCATGGCTGGACCACTCCTCTCTTGGCCTCATATAATGAGGCCACCTCGTGAATCCTGAGGTCCAGAGGGAGCAGGCCAGACAAGACTAATGCCGAGTTCAGGGAGACCGTCCGGTAGGCCTTGCACAATTTCTGGGCGAAACCGCGCTGCACCACGTTCAGCTGTTTTTGGACGCCAAGCTTGTTCGCCGTTGTGTGCCAAGCACTGGCAGCGTACAGTATCGTCGGCTCCACGGCAGCTACGTAGATCGTCCGGATCACCTCGGGGTGTAACCCCCAGCTGATCCGGGCCATCCGCGCAAGCTTGTGGTAGATGCCGATCGCTTTTCTGCAGATGTTTTTGATGTGTGTGTTAAAAGTGAGCATGTGGTCAATGGTAAGGCCAAGAATTTTGATTTCTTCTGAGAGGCCAATGTCCACCCCGCCCATGTGCAGGCGTGGGGTATCGTACTTCAGTCGTCGAGTTATGAGCATGGCGCTCGTTTTGTGCGGTGCAAATTTTAACTTATTCGCGACACCCCACTCCCGCACATACGCGAGGGAGGCATTGGCCTGCGTCTCTATGTCCAGTGCCGAATCACCATCAAACACCAACACCACATCGTCCGCGAACGCCTGAACATACGTCTTCTTTCGCTCCAGTCCATTCAAAAGCGGATTCAGAAGTAAGTTCCACAGTAAGGGACCTCCGATCGAACCTTGGTTAGGTTAGGTTAGGTTAGGTTAGGTTAGGTTAGGTTAGGTTAGGTTAGGTTAGGTTAGGTTAGGTTAGGTTAGGTTAGGTTAGGTTAGGTTAGGTTAGGTTAGGTTAGGTTAGGTTAGGTTAGGTTAGGTTAGGTTAGGTTAGGTTAGGTTTTTTTTTTTTTTTTGTTTACGCGGGGAATGCATTTAAGCACCGTCACCCCGCTGCGGGGGCAGCAGGGCGGTGTGTGGGACTCGACGGTCTGGGAACGGACCGTAATACCCACTAAACCACCGCGGTGTTCCGCCTCACCTTAAACCGGCTCGCAGGGTAGGCCAGAGGTTAAATCACTGCGAGCCGGCAAGGGGCGCCCCGTGAAGTCGGGGCTCGCCTCGGAGGGGCCAATTAAGTGACCCCCCGGAGCTCCCTAAGGAGCTGAAGAATCTAGCCCGCACCTCCACCGTTCTCGAGCACCTCTCTGAAAGCAGAGAGGGTAGAGAACGGCCGGTGCGGGCGTGCGTAAGTGGGCACCGTCCGGAACACGAGGAGGGTGCCCGTCGCCACGGGTGACCATCGGTGGGCGGAGGTCCCCCGACCTTCCGCCCACGGTCAAAAAACACTAGTCGGGGGCGCGCATGAAAGCCGCTAGGCGGCGCCCTCGGACCGGACGGCGGGGAGGAAGCGTGCGACCCGCCCGCTCCCTTACCCGCAGTTCCTCTCTCTTGGCCGCCATCACCTGGCTGGCGAACGAGGCGACGGCGGCCCAACACTGCTGGCTGCCGGCCATGGCTTGTACCACGGCCGGCAGCGACAAATTCGCACCAACGATGCCCGTGAGGGCAGAACGCGGCCCGTCCCATGCCGTGCACTCGGCAAGGGTGTGGGCCGCTGTGTCGACGACATCGGCCGGGCAGTGACGACACACGACGTCCGGCTCCACCCCAACAATCCTGCACAGGTATTTGGCGAACACACCGTGACCTGTGAGGAGTTGTGTGAGGTGGTACGTCGGTACGCCATGTGACCTCTCCACCCAGGCCCGCAGGACGGGTCGAACGGCCCCCACGAGCATCGCGCTCGCGGAAGGCGACTCTAATCGCAAGGCCCACTCCCGGAAGAGATCGTCGCGAGCCGACTGTCTCCAGCGGTCGATCTCCTCCGGAAGCGGGCGACCACCACTCAGTCGCACCAGGGCGCACTCCGCATACACGGCTTGAAGGACTCCAGCCTCGAGATCCCATGGAAGGGACCCGGCTATCATGCACGCCGCCTCGTAGGAGACGGTGCAGTACGCCCGTGCACCTCTCTGCGCGATCGCGCGCTGCGGACGTCGCAGCAGCGCTAAACTTTCGGCGCAGAGGGTGCCCGCCCAGATGGGCGCTCCGTAGAGCGCCTTCGAGCGCACCACACCGTCGTACAGACGGCGACACGAACTACCAGGCCCCCCCCGATTGGGGAGCAGCCTGGCGAGCCTCCCGGCGTATGACACCAGTTTTGGTGCCAGACGCCGGAAGTGCTCGACGAAACCCCATCTGCTGTCGAGAACCAGACCGAGATACTTTAAGGTCCGCCCGACAGCGATGGGGGTGCCACCCACCACAATCTGGGAGTCCCGAGGAGGGGCCCCCGACCGAGGCCCGTGAAAGAAAATGGCCTCGGATTTTTCGAGGGCCACCTGGAGTCCAAGCGCCCTGATGCGACCGACAACGTGGGCCACACCAGCCGTGGCCAACACTTTTGCGTCCCTGTAGGACGGGCCCCGCGCGGTGACCAGGGTATCGTCGGCGTAGCAGAAGACGCCGACGCCCCGAAGAGTGGCACCGCGCAGGACCCAATCATACCCGATGTTCCACAGGAGCGGCCCGAGGACTGACCCCTGTGGAACACCGCACGTCATGTCTCGGCGGACCACTTCCGACCGGGTCGGATACGAGACGGCCCGGTCAACGAAGTAGTCCGCGAGTACGCGCCTGAGGTACCACGGGACGTTGTGGTACCCCAGCGCCTCCGCAATGGTCCCCCAGGGGATGGTGTTGAAGGCGTTCGCGATGTCCAGCGACACCGCCAACAACACCTCCCCCTGGCCGACCGCCTCTTCCACGCCGTCCCTGAGCCGGGATATCGCGTCCAGGGTCGATCTCCCGCGACGGAACCCGTACTGGCCGTCACTAAGGTTGGGCCCCGCCCCCTCCAGGTGCTCGACGAGACGTGCCGCGAGCACTCGCTCGAGCAGCTTGCTCATCTCGCCGAGCAGGACGATAGGGCGGTAGGCCGACGGCGACTCGGCCGGGCGCCCGTGCTTCTTCAGCAGCACGAGCCGCCCGGTCTTCCATCGTCGCGGGACTCTTCCCGACGACAGACATTCCGACAGCAGGGACAGCGTCTCCTCCTCGAACGCGGGCATCACCAGGGCGACGACCCGCCCAGGGATGCCGTCCGGACCAGGGGCGCGGTTCTTCAATTTGAGTTTCAGAACCGCGACCCCCAATTCGGCATCGGACACGGGCGGAATCGCCCCGATATCCGCCGGCGTCTGGCTTGGCGCCATCCGCGGTGGGACCCACTCTTCCCGCGCAGGGAAGAGGGAGCTGACGACGTCGCTCACGAAGGAGGGCTCGAGAGACCTAGTGAGCGGGGGCGCCCACGGCCGAAGTTTGTCGTTTACGACTTTGTACGGGCGCCCCCACGGATCTTCGTTGAGTGTGTCGAGCCACTCCTTCCAAGCCGCCTCCTTGGCGGCTCTCATCGCCGAGCGAAAGACCGCCCGGGTGGCCCGGTATGCGGCGAGCAGGACCTCTTCTTGGGCGGGGACCCGTACTCTACGTCCGCGGCTGCGGGTGCACCTTCGCTGGGCTGCGTCACAAGCTGTACGCAGCCCCGCTAAGTGGTCGTTCCACCAGTACACCCGCCTCCGCGGCGGGACAGGCCCCACCCTACTCATCGCCGCATCGCAGACGCGAGTGAGCGCACTCTCCAGTCGCTCCGCCCTCGCGTCCACGTACGGACCCCCATCGATCGCGGCCCATCGCTCGACGATGGCCGCCTCCTTCGCCAGCTCCCGGTCGAGCGTCTTGAGACGCCACCGCGGACCTTCCCCAGCCAGGGGGCGACTGCTGACCGCTGGGGTCCTCGAATTGGGGGCGGCGATGTCGAACCGTATGTAGAGGTGGTCCGACATCGTCTCCACCCCCTCGACCACCCTCCAGCCGCGAATGCGGTCAGCTAGTGCGGGGCTCGCAAACGAGAGGTCTATGATAGACCCCACTTTGCCCCGCACAAACGTATTTACAGCCCCCTGGTTGAGCAGCGCCAAGCCGTGGGACACCGCCCATTCTTCCACCATCTCACCCCGATCGTCGGTCTCCGGGGAGCCCCATGCCCGAGAGTGGGCGTTGAAGTCTCCGGCGACGACAACCGGGGTGGGGTGCACTTCTGCCACCAGAGCTCCGACCTCGACGAGAAACTGTTCAAATTCGGCGAGGCCCCGGTTGGGCGAGAAGTACACCCCGATCACTGCAACGTCTCCCAGCAGTGCCAGCACACAGCCCCGCCCACTCGACACTCTGTCAAATGGGGCGAAGCCGAGCGCACCCCGCTGGGAGACGATAGCCACCAAACCGTCGCGATCTCCGGCCCAGTCATCCCGGGACCGAACAACGTACGGTTCGGAGACTACGGCCACGGTCGCCTGCCACTGTGCCACGGTCTGCATCAAGAGATCCTGGGCCGCGGCACAGTGGTTGACGTTGGCCTGCAGCAACGAGATTTCAGCCATCTAAACTTGGGCGGTGTCCATTGCCTCCTCTGACGGGGCGGAGGGGGTCGCCGCCACCCTCCTGCCCTTTCCTCCTCTACGGGTCCGACCCCGTTTTTCTGACGCCGCCAGGCACGCCTTCGTGCCCAGGCGGTGCGCGGACGACGCTCCCGCTGCCGAGCATATGGGACAGCAGGGCTCCGCTGCGCAGCCGGCCGCCTTGTGGCCGGCCTTCCCGCAGCAGTAACACAGGTCGCTGCGGTCGACGCCCGCAGCGCACTTTGCCCCCACGTGCCCCACCTCCAGGCAGCGGAAGCAGCGCTGGGGTCGGACCTCCAACAGGACGGCATGTACGCGGCACCATCCGATCGCAAGAGGGCGGCCGTCTGAAAGTATTTTGGCCGCCGCGACCGGGCACTGCACCCACACCGTGCCGTTGCGCCCCGAGGAGCGGACTATGTTGCCCACCTTGACGGAGGTGGTGGCGCACCCTCCTACGTCCGCCACCATCCCCGCGACCTGCTCCTGACTCGTCGCGTCACTCAAGCCGGAGATGCGCAACTCCGCACATTTCTCCGGCCTGGCGACCTTCACTTCCTCGCCGAGAGCGGCCCTCAGCCGCTCCGCCAGGGCGTCCGCCTTTTTGGCGTTATCGGCACCCGCCACTTCGAGGACTCGTCCGCCGGTCGCCGCCGTGCGGAATCTCAACGCCTCAATGCCGAGGCTCTTGAGGTCGACTGACCTCTCAGCCTCGGCGAGTTTAGCGGCGTACGTTACGCCCCTATCCGCAGCTTCACGCTGCAGTGTGATGACCACTGCAGCAGTTCTGGGGGCGCGGAGTTTCGGGGCGCGCCGCACGGCATTGCCATTGGCGGGTGCCTTGGCGGGCGCCTTCGGGGCTGGCGCCTTTTTTGGGCGCCCCGCCACCACATTCCACGCTTCGGGCAAAGGCCGAGAAGTGGATTTCTGCGGGGGGGGCGCCTGACGCGCCGCCTCCGCCTCTCGCGCCGCAGCGCTCCTCTTTTGCCGTTTCGGCTTCTTTTTAGTCCCCTGACTCACAGGGGGAGAAGAAGCCGCTGTTGCAGAAACCTCCGCCTCCTCCAACAAAGGGTCGGACGCGGAGGGTGCGGCGCCAGCGGACTGAGCCGCAGCGGCGGAGGAGGTGCCAACAGCAGGCGCGACCTTGGCCGAGCGGCCTTTGGCTCCAGCGGAGCGAATGGGCACGGAGGTGCCGACGTCGCCAACGACAGTGGCTGAAGGGCCAGCAGTGACGGTGGCAGCTACGGAGCGTGCGGCGTTGCGGGCGTCCGCCGCAAGCGGCGGGCGCAGCCGCGGCTCGGGCAACAGGCGGTCTCCAATGCCGTCAATGCGTGCGTCGATGAGGAAAGCGATTTCCTCGCGTGACATCGACGGCGCAGCACTCGCCTGCTGCTTTATCGCCTTCATTTCCACCTTGAGGGCCGCAATCTCGCGCTGCAGGCGAGCCACCTCATCAGACTCCGTGCGGGACAACAGCTCCCGCACGTGCTCCAATATGGAGCCCGCAGCGCTCCTGAGGCCCTGGACCGACTGCCCTTTGAGCTTGGAGCTCTTATGGGCGATGGAGCGTATAGACTCCACCGCCTCCCCAATTGCACGGCCCAGCTGCTCAGCTCGGAGTTCCCCAGCAGCTGGCGGCGACGTCGATGCCTCCTTTTCCGATGCCGGAGACTGGCGGAGGAAGGAGAGTCGCCTCTCCTCCCGCCTTCGGAGCTCTTCGGCGAGCTCCTGCTCTGCCTGGAGCTCTAGCTCCCGCTCTTTGGCCCTGTTTAATTGGGCTTTCGCCGCAGCAAGGCCGACATATTGCCCCGTCGTCGGGGGGCGTCCTCGCCTGGGCCGCTGTTTGGCCAAGACGTCCCCAGCCTCATCCTCTCCTGGCGGGTTGAGGTGGCGCTTCATATGCCTCCTCGGTGATGAGCCAGCCGACTCCTCGCTGTCCCCCTCCGAGTCCGAGTACCGGGGCCTCCGAAACAGCCGGGAACACAGGGGCGAAGGGGGACCCGAGGTCACCTCAATCATTGAGACCACACTGCTGTCAGAATCTGACAGCAGTAGGTCTCGGGACAACACTGCCGTGTCACACCGTGACACCGCCACCCTCAACAATTTCCGACCCGGAACCGGAGTACCGGGCCTCTCCTCTCCACTACCGACATCATTTTGTTTTTGTTTTTGTTTCATTTCATTTTCCATAACTGATCCCACGATTATGAGACGATCTAAAAGCACTCCCCGGGTGACGCTCATTCCGGGGAGCGGGCTGTTACTTGCGGAGGTCGCCAAGTATCCGCTGGGTTTTAACGTGCTTTCCTTCACGGATTTTTGTATCGGGTATCACCCTCAGGCCAGCCAATTAAGGCAAGCCGCCTTCGGCCACGTTGCGCCGCACGTACCCTGTAGACCGTGAGACAGGGGTCGTTGCACGACGCAACGTGGCCGGCTACGAGAGGCTGGTCAGGCCTCCCCGATGCGACCTTTCAGTCGCGTCCGTTCCCATGGGCCTTGAAGGCCCATACGCCCCGACCCCCTCATGGGGTCCTCTTGCCTGTTAAGGCTCAGCTCAGGTGAGGCCGAGAACGACCCCACCATAGCTCCATAAGGAGCTGACAAACAGCGCGCCGTTGCCGCGACAGAAAAGATAGAAGAACAAAGACAAGAAACGAAAGATGGAAGAATAAACAAGGAGAAAAGAAGAACAAAGAAAACAACAACGAAGCCGCGGGCCTTGCAGGCCCGCCATACCACGACCCCCCTCGTGGGGTCAGCTAGCCCTGAAAAGGGCTTGTCGGACTTGGTCAATCGCTACCAGAATCCTCCGAGGAGGACACCAATAACCATTGTCCAGGGTGCACCAGCGTCCCGGCTTCCGTTCCCCCCACCGAAATAGAAAGGACAAGAAGCAGGGCTAAGCCAACGTGGAGGTTATCCGACCGCACCCCAGGTTAGGTTAGGTTAGGTTAGGTTAGGTTAGGTTAGGTTAGGTTAGGTTAGGTTAGGTTAGGTTAGGTTAGGTTAGGTTAGGTTAGGTTTTTTTTTTTTTTTTTTTTTTTTTTTTTTGCGCACCTCTACCCATGGCAGAGCCTATTCGACAGCTATATGATTTATCTAGACTACCTAGCTTTTAACGATAGCCCTCACAGGGCTCATTTTTGATTTTAACCTAAACTTACACCCGTATTCGCTGACCACGCCACGAGGCGCATGGACACCATGCACTGGGAAATGGTGATTAACCAGTGCACGCGCCGCACACCCCGTGGCGTAGCCCGCGAATACGTCGTTGTTATACTAATCATCTTTCATTCCAGTTCCCTTGTATCATTCCATTTCTTCTTTTATTCCTCTCGCACTTTCATACTACCTTTCATTCTTTTGTGTGGGGGGATTATTGTGGAATGGCGCTTTATTTATTTATTAAATTTTAAATTTTTAACCTTTACATTTTTCTTATTTCTAATTTACAATTCTTATATCTAGCAGTTTTAATTTTAGCAAAAATGTTTATCTTATAATTTTACAGCTTATTTCTTATTTTCTATTTATTCTAAACACAAATTTTTCATTATATTCTAAATTCTAACAATTTTACATTTCCAAAAAAGATGTTGTTTTATAAATTTGTTTTACCGTTTGAACAGTTACAATAAAGTTTTACATTTTATTTCTATAATTTTGTTTTGTTGTTGTAAATACATGATCCTTATTGTCTATTTATGCACAATATGTAGTGCAATATTATCATAATATTGAGACATATTGCTCATTTGCCGCCATTTCTTTTATGTACTATACTTATAATTCTATCGCTGTATTTAATAAACTCTTCTCTATACTTTTTTAACATTACGGGCAAGTTTTCCCTGCTCAACGTTATATTGCTCCTAATTTCAAAGTTGTAGCGGTCGATTGCATGGACTGGGCATTCGAGCAGCAAGTGTATTATTGTCTCGTGTACGTCCGGGTCGCAGGCGCACGATGGGCTCGCCTTACACCTGAAACGGTGCAGGTATTCTGCGAACCCACCGTGCCCCGTCAGCAGTTGTGTAGTGGTGCCAGCGACCGGCATCTTGCGGACGATACTATACGCCTCCACTGCACAAGGGAGGAAAAGCTTGGTGACGGAGGCGGTCGTACCTTCTTTGTACCTCTCGTTCCACTCATGAAGCGTGCGCTGACGCAGAACACGCTTCATGAATGAAACCGGGTACAAACCGTAGTCCGGTGCCTTCTTCAATTTCAGAGCCGCCTCCTTGGCGAGCACGTCGGCTCGCTCATTGCCCTCCAGCCCCGCGTGGGCCTTGACCCAGAATAAGGAAATTTCCTTACCCTGGGCCATGCCTTGTCGAATGGCGGTTCGGGCTTCCACCGCCAGGGGATGGAGGGCATGACGGTTAATTACCGTCAGGAGTGCGGCTCTGCTATCAGAGAAGATGCCGAACGTGGTAGCGCCACGCCTGAGGATCTCACTGGCCGCTCTGCACAGTGCCAGGAGCTCGGCCTGGTAGACGGTGCAATGCGGCGCGAGAGCAAGCTTGAGGGCCTTGGTTTCGGCCGCGTTATTCCAAAATGATAACGCCGCACCGACCCGGCCCTCAATCTTGCTCCCGTCCGTAAATATACGCACCTCCAGATGGGTGAATTGATTGACTTGTTCCTCGTCTACCAGGTCCGTAAACTCCAGGGCGGTGTGCACAGCGGGGTGAGGAGCCTCGATTGCTCGGGCCATCCGTTCAGCCTCCCAGTCCCCAAGCCATGGCTGGTCCACTCCTCTCTTGGCCTCATATAATGAGGCCACCTCACGAATTCTGAGGTCCAGAGGGAGCAGGCCAGACAAGACCAGTGCCGAGTTCAAGGAGACTGTCCGGTAGGCCTTACACAATTTTTGGGCGAAACCGCGCTGCACCACGTCCAGCTGCTTTCGGACGCCAAGCTTATTCGCCGTTGTGTGCCAAGCACTGGCGGCGTACAATATCGTCGGCTCCACGGCAGCTACGTAGATCGTCCGGATCACCTCGGGGTGTAAACCCCAGCTGATCCGGGCCATCCGCGCAAGCTTGTGGTAGATGCCGATCGCTTTTCTACAGATGTTCTTAATGTGTGTGTTGAAGGTGAGTTTGTGGTCGATAGTTAACCCTAAGATCTTAATCTCCTCGGAGAGACAGATGTCCACCCCACCCATGTGCAGGCGTGGGGTATCGTATTTCAATCGCCTGGTTACAAGCATTGCGCACGTCTTATGCGGCGCAAATTTCAGCTTATTCTCGATACCCCACTCCTGCACATAAGCGAGGGAGGCATTAGCTTGTATTTCTATATCCAGTGCCGAGTCACCATCGAACACCAACACCACATCGTCCGCGAACGCCTGAACATACATCCCCTTTCGTTCCAGTCCATTCAAAAGCGGATTCAAAAGTAAGTTCCACAGTAAGGGACCTCCGATCGAACCTTGGACGCACCCTTTGTCCGTAGGGCGGCTGCACTCCTCGCCCGCGTACCTTACCCTTACCTTCCTTTCGCTAAGGTAGCTGCTGACCACCCGTCTCAAGTTTGTCGGACATCCTTCCTCCGCCAGTCGTACTTTTATGACCGGCCACCAGGCGCTGTCGAAGGCGCCCTCTATGTCCAAGGACACCATAGTGACTATTCTCTTTGCGTCGAGTTTAGTCACTATGTGCCCCATGAGGTCATAGAGGGCGTCTTCGGTGCTCTTCTGGGGCATAAAGCCGTACTGGCGGGGATTCATCCTCGGTAAAAGATGAAACTTGAGTCGGGTGACCAGCATCCTCTCGTACACCTTTCCCAAGACCGGTAACAGGCCAATTGGTCTGTACGACTTGGGAACCGTGTACGAGTCCTTGCCTGGCTTCTTCAGCACCACCACCACGGCTTCCTTCCATATCTTAGGAAAGTAGCCGTGCCGGAGGCACTGATTAAGCAGCTCGAGGAAGTATAAGGGGTCGGCCCTGACAGCGTGGTTGCAGATGTCGGATGTAAATCCGTCCGCCCCCGGTGCTTTCCTGGGGTTGAACCTGTGAAGGGCATCGTACAATTCCGCGAGAGTAAAAGGTGGGTCATCTCCATGATGACCCTCGCCGTTGTCGTCGTCATCTACCTCTGCTGCCTTTTTTCTAATGGCACGATGCCCCTCGTTATCCTCCTCAACTCTATCTTCCGGATAGAAGGTTTGAGCGAGGAGGTTGGCTGAACCCCAAGAATCCAGGTGGGTTCCATTATGAATTAGAGGCTGATCTTCTTCCCTTACTGTGGCCCTTCCTAACACTCTGTAAATCCCTTCCCATACTCCCTCCCTGTCCTGCTTTCCGCAGAAGGCCTTCCAACTTTCGACCTGTGCCTTTTTTACTTCGCTTTCATACATCTCCTTTTGCTCTAGATATCGCAGAACCACCCTCTCTCTCCGGACCGGGCATGCATTCCGGATCCGACGCCTTTTGGTGTTGACGGCCCTTCTCAACTCGGCAAGCCTCTCCGACCACCACGGCATAGTGACAACATCTCTATTCTTAATACGAGGGATACTATCCTCGCAGGTATCACCGATGATGCTGGTGTACGCTCCAATGACGGTCTCCAATTCCTGCGTATTCGCAATATTTTGGAGACCAATTTGTTGGTCATGGAGCGCACCGACCATCTGTATGCCAAATTTCTCCCAATCCGCCTTTTTTGTGTGATACCTGCGAGTTGTCCTCTTAATGGAGGTACCGGAAGATTTTACCAGATTGATGTTGAACATTATGCCGTTGTGGTCCGAGCTGGGTGCTAGGGTCTCGTCAACCCGCCAGCCGTCGACTCGCGGAAGCATGTCACTAGAACATACCGTGACGTCCACGTGGCTGCGATATCTCGTTACTCCTCTAACAGTGTCGAAAGTTGGAGTGTCTCCGCTATTCAGAACCTGGAGGGCCCATTCATTTAGAGCACCACTCAGTGTGACGCCCCTGGGACATTCTGTCGTGCCACCCCACCAGGCACTCTTCGCATTGGCATCCCCTCCGAAGATAACAGACCGTGGTCCCAACGTACGGACGACTCTATCCAAGGTCTCCAGGTAGGGCTCGATGGGTTCGGATGGTTCGAAGTAGAAGGATACCAGCGTGATCATCCAGGCACTGGTCCGGATCCCCACCACCGCCACATTGTCGGTAGTGAGTTGCGGGTACTGAACGACGTCCAACGTCGAGTCAAACACGACGATGGCCGCCTTTGCAGTCCCATCTCCTTGTCCAGCGTTCTGGAAGACCCTGACGCCCTGGTATCCCCTCATCCTCTTCCCATTGCCCACGTATGGTTCCTGTACGAGTGCCACGGATACCTTACGCCTGGAGGCCTCGAGTAGGAAGTCTTGGGTTGCCACCTGTTTCTTCATTAGGTTTGCCTGTGCGACTCTGTATGGGGAAGCAATGCCCGGGGTGCCCTTAGCAGTACTGGGTGGTTGCCCGTGCTATTTCATCCCATCTCATTCTTACTGGGCATGAACTAAACAATGCGCTGTGCCGTGTGTCGCTCAGCCCCTCCCGACGGCAGTTACAGCAGGAAGGCTGTGTTCCCACCTGCAGCTCCGGGCACTTGGCCTTCATATGAAGGCCGCCACAGTGGCTGCACGTGGGTTCCGTACTCTTACAGTACTTCCTACTGTGTCCATACCCTAGGCATAGGGAGCACTGCACTAGTGGAGATTGATCCGCAACTCTTACGGGTTGTAGATCAATGTGCAGCCTCCCCAGTCCTAGGGCACGGGACCATACCATTGGGGAGACCCTGAGCACCACATGACACATTAGAGGGTTCCTCGCATTCCTTCGGTACTGCACGGACATGCGATCCTGATCGCCAGGTAGGTCGCGGAAGATCTCGCGGTTGCGAGTCCTGACAGCGCTCAGCAGTTCTTCGTCCTTATGGAGTTTCAACACTCCGTACAGCACCAGAAGGGGATCGCGGTTCTTCATCACCTCTACGCAAAGGCCCCTCTCCCTGTCTCCGAGCCTTTGCGCTGCCCTCTTTCGCTCCTCTTCCGTTCTATAACCTACTATAACCCTCTTATCCTTCGCCTTTCTTACTTTCTCAACTCTCACCCATCCCTCGTCCTCATTCGCTACCTTTCTTAGCCTTTCAATCACTTCCTCACTCGTCTCTTGTTCATCCCGTGACGTGATTACCACCGAGTGGAGTGCGGTCCTCCCCGGAGGCTGATTTTCGCTCCGGCCCGCTACTGCGCCTGCGTACGTCATTCTTTCCTTACTCTCTCTCTCTTTTGCTCTCACATCCATACCTTCTAATCTTTCTTTCATCTCTATCATAACTCCATTTCCTTCATTCATTCTTCTCTCATTCTCTTTTAGTAATCTGGTGTTTCTCTCTATTTGGGCCTTTAGCCTCTCCTCCATCATTTTAATTTCCTTGGTCACTTTTGTGAACTCTTTATTTTGGAGGTTCGATACTTCTCCGTCTGTGTCGCCGTTTGGTCCTACTTCCTTTACAATGTCGTAAAGAGCCTCCAGCGCCCCTATGGCACCCCACTTGCATGCTGTTTTCATATTGCCTGCTGTCATGATACACGATTTTCCGTGGATCATGAGCTTTCTTGCCCTGGCTATTCTGTTGTGCGGGCCGGGGGACTCTGGTGTAGTTTTAGGTGGTGTCAGCTCCAGTATGTCCTTACTAGGTGAATGTTGGGATGGTTCTGGGGCGGCTGTAATTGTGGTATTTGCCGTTTTAGTAGGGACCACTGTGGTGGTGGTCGCGGTGCTGGAGGTCGCGATGGTGGTGGTCGCGGTGCTGGAGGTCGCGACTGTGGTCGCGGTTGTAGAAGTAGGTGTCGCGGTGGTGTTGGTGTTCGTGGAGCCGGCTGATGTGGTAGTGGTTTTAGTCCTAGCTGTCCTGATTTTCGGAGGAGTGCGCATTAATACCGGTCTCGTTGGTATTTTTGGTTCCAAGAGGTCCTTTTTGGCTGCTCTCCGAGTTTGTATAGCTTTGGTGGGACTACTACCGGCATTCTCCCAACTTTTGCGAATGGCGGATACTTTTGTAGTTGTTTTGTTAGGTGACTCTATAGGTTCTTCACCCTTCCTCTCCTTGATTGGTGTTCTGATAGGGTTCATGTTGGCGCTCTATACTTCTGATATGTATAGGTATCAGTAAGTATGTGTGTATTGTGTTTACTCAGGGTATGTAAAGGGTACCCTGGGTAGTGTGTATGGGTGGAGTGTGTGCTCGACCCGGACTATGTGGTGTGTGAATGTGTGTGAGTGTGTATATGTGTATGTGTGCTTGCGTGTGTGTGTGTATATGTATGGGTGTGTATGTGTGTGTGCGTGTGTGTGTGTGCTTGAGCGTGGGAGTGTGTGTCTGTATGTGCGTAGGCGTGTATATGTATGTGGTCGTGAGTGCGTGTGTGAGTGTGTGCGTGTGTGTGTGTGGCTTGAATGCCCGATACTAATTTAATAAATTTCTATTTCAGGTGCAGGTCGGTGAATGCGGTGGAAGATAAAGGGAGCACCTAGTATAAGGTGTGTCCCCCCCTTAATGCCACAATGAGTAAAAATCAAAAGAATTCTATTTCTGCACGAGTGTTCGTTAGGATGTATAACGTCCTAAGTCACAGTGTTTGTTTAAGAGTCGTTGACTCTATGTCGTAGCCCAGCTACTGTCACTTAAAACTAGGTTCACGCCAATAGGGGCTCGATGTCTTATAAAATAGTGTGCCCAAATTGGGCACTAAAAGTCTTAAATTACTAAATTAATTTTAATCTTAAATCTAAAGTCGTATTTGATACGATATGAGGTCCGTAGGTGTGCAATACAAGTCTTAATTAATTTTTGTACAGTATAATATATTTACAAATTCAATTTCACACTGATAAAAAAAAACGAAAAATTTTTTGGCTCTACCTAGAGCTGCTCTAGGTAGCCCTGTGGACAGAGCTCCCCGAGACGATTCCAACGATACCACACACGAGGTACTAGCTCCCTCTGGTTCGGCCACAATCGAGGTTCAAAGTTGAGCGGATTCCCGAATCCGACAATCCGCTTTTCTTCCCCCCCGATTATCTCCGGAACCAGAAGTCCGATTTGCCCGTGCGTGGGCTCGCTGTGAAGGGCTCGGCGAGCACTATCAACCACCGGTGGTTTCAGAACCTGAAAATTTCAGGCCCCGAAACCTCCCGAAGACCCCCCAGTCGCGTAGAGCCCAAAAATAGAGGTCCCCCAGTCCAAACCCCGAGTCTGTAGGACCACAGGTTCCCGAGATATCGCGCTTCCAAAATTTCCAAGATGGCGGACAAGCTGTCAAAGTTGGAATTCGGAAGCTCGTATCTCAGGAACCAGAAGTCGTAGAAACTTCGGGATTTCACCTACCTTCTCCGGGGCGACTCCTCTTTCCCACTGAGTACCTTCCAGGAGGTGGAAAATTTTAGGTCTCCAATTGACCTGGAATTGCTGGAGTGGATAGGGGTGAGGCCCCTGATCCCAAATCTGCAATCGCTAATCCTGTATCTCTTACCGTTTTAGAGTTACACTAATTTAAAGTTTTCCAAAATGGCCGCCGAGCTGTCAGTGTCACTTTTGTAAATTGAATATCTCCGGCTCTGTAGGTCGGAGAGACACCGGGATTTCAATGTTCAGCTCGGACGAACCTCCTCTATCTTGTAGGATTTCAAAATCCGTTCAGAAGTTTTTAGTTCCGAATCCTCCTGAAAAGTATCCAGTCCGAAGGTTATACCTCCGACGCTCCCAAAAGTGGAAGTCCGGATCACCTACGTCCTACCGTTCCGGAGCTATGGGACTTAGTAATTTTGGGATCAAATCCGCTAAATGACGGATTTGTCAATATTTCTCAATTTAAGAGATATCGAGCCCAGGTTTGGGTTCGATAATGGTCTAATAGGGGTTCTAAAGGTGAATTTAAGGTCAAAAAGTATTTTAAATAATTAATTTAGAATATATAAGAGAAAAACACATAAAAATCAATATCTCCGGAACGTCAGGGGCTAAAAATACACAAAAAATATGATAATTACTATATAATACAGATCTAAAACATGGAATAATAAAACACAAAAAATATTAAAATTTGGATAGAATATTACAAAAAATACAAAAAACTTGGTTTTCTAATTTTAAAAGTGTCTAAAAATTGTCCAAAATTCTTGAAACTTTCAGGGTCTCTTCAACTGATGAGCGCGCAACTAATAGCAGTTGAAAATTGTTCTATAGTTGCACCAAAACTGCGTTGTAGAGCTTCAAAGTTTGTAACTTTAATTAAAAATAACTCACTCGTTATAGGTCTTAAAATTATTCCGCCACGGCGAAAGCGCCACACGTGATGAGGTCCTGATAGCTGCAATTTTTCAGCGCGATCCGACGAGATTTCAGCTGGGCGTGGCCCGAAGCAAAAGAGAAAGTTCCTCTTTTACTCCGTAACCGTGCACCCGGAGGCATTCTCTCCAGGACGGAACTCACGATATGCACAGAGTTATTCACCAAAAACATAAAAACACAACCGAAAAAATCACTTTCTCTTCGATAACTTTTCACTGGCTATCGTCACCTTCACTCGCGATGTATCGGCGGATGCGCCTCGCGAATGCGCAACTTTTGGTACCTTATTCAGGTTGCTAGCGCGAAAAAAACCCACAAAAACAAATTTTTTAGTGCGGAGCCACGTGGAAACTGATCCGGTCAGCGTGGGAGACCAAATACGACTGGTTAGGTTAGGTTAGGTTAGGTTAGGTTAGGTTAGGTTAGGTTAGGTTAGGTTAGGTTAGGTTAGGTTTTTTTTTTTTTTTTTTTTTGTTGACGCGGGGAATGCATTTAAGCACCGTCATCCCTGCTGCGGGGGCAGCAGGGACGGTGTGTGGGACTCACGGACCCAAAAAGGAAAGGGCCCGTACTACCCACTAAACCACCGCGGTGTTCCGCCTCACCTTAAACCGGCTCGCAGGGTAGGCCAGAGGTTAAATCACTGCGAGCCGGCAAGGGGCGCCCCGTGAAGTCGGGGCTCGCCTCGGAGGGGCCAATTAAGTGACCCCCCCGGAGCTCCCTAAGGAGCTGAAGAATCTAGCCCGCACCTCCACCGTTCTCGAGTACCTCTCTGAAAGCAGAGAGGGTAGAGAACGGCCGGTGCGGGCGTGCGTAAGTGGGCACCGTCCGGAACACGAGGAGGGTGCCCGTCGCCACGGGTGACCATCGGTGGGCGGAGGTCCCCCGACCTTCCGCCCACGGTCAAAAAACACTAGTCGGGGGCGCGCATGAAAGCCGCTAGGCGGCGCCCTCGGACCGGACGGCGGGGAGGAAGCGTGCGACCCGCCCGCTCCCTTACCCGCAGTTCCTCTCTCTTGGCCGCCATCACCTGGCTGGCGAACGAGGCGACGGCGGCCCAACACTGCTGGCTGCCGGCCATGGCTTGTGCCACGGCCGGCAGCGACAAATTCACACCAACGATGCCCGTGAGGGCAGAACGCGGCCCGTCCCATGCCGTGCACTCGGCAAGGGTGTGGGCCGCTGTGTCAACGACACCGGCCGGGCAGTGACGACACACGACGTCCGGCTCCACCCCAACAATCCTGCACAGGTATTTGGCGAACACACCGTGACCTGTGAGGAGTTGTGTGAGGTGGTACGTCGGTACGCCATGTGACCTCTCCACCCAGGCCCGCAGGACGGGTCGAACGGCCCCCACGAGCATCGCACTCGCGGAAGGCGACTCTAATCGCAGGGCCCACTCCCGGAAGAGATCGTCGCGAGCCGACTGTCTCCAGCGGTCGATCTCCTCCGGAAGCGGGCGACCACCACTCAGTCGCACCAGGGCGCACTCCGCATACACGGCTTGAAGGACTCCAGCCTCGAGATCCCATGGAAGGGACCCGGCTATCATGCACGCCGCCTCGTAGGAGACGGTGCAGTACGCCCGTGCACCTCTCTGCGCGATCGCGCGCTGCGGACGTCGCAGCAGCGCTAAACTTTCGGCGCAGAGGGCGCCCGCCCAGATGGGCGCTCCGTAGAGCGCCTTCGAGCGCACCACACCGTCGTACAGACGGCGACACGAACTACCAGGCCCCCCCCGATTGGGGAGCAGCCTGGCGAGCCTCCCGGCGTATGACACCAGTTTTGGTGCCAGACGCCGGAAGTGCTCGACGAAACCCCATCTGCTGTCGAGGACCAGACCAAGATACTTTAAGGTCCGCCCGACAGCGATGGGGGTGCCACCCACCACAATCTGGGAGTCCCGAGGAGGGGCCCCCGACCGAGGCCCGTGAAAGAAAATGGCCTCGGATTTTTCGAGGGCCACCTGGAGTCCAAGCGCCCTGATGCGACCGACAACGTGGGCCACACCAGCCGTGGCCAACACTTTTGCGTCCCTGTAGGACGGGCCCCGCGCGGTGACCAGGGTATCGTCGGCGTAGCAGAAGACGCCGACGCCCCGAAGAGTGGCACCGCGCAGGACCCAGTCATACCCGATGTTCCACAGGAGCGGCCCGAGGACTGACCCCTGTGGAACACCGCACGTCATGTCTCGGCGGACCACTCCCGACCGGGTCGGATACGAGACGGCCCGGTCAACAAAGTAGTCCGCGAGTACGCGCCTGAGGTACCACGGGACGTTGTGGTACCCCAGCGCCTCCGCAATGGTCCCCCAGGGGATGGTGTTGAAGGCGTTCGCGATGTCCAGCGACACCGCCAACAACACCTCCCCCTGGCCGACCGCCTCTTCCACGCTGTCCCTGAGCCGGGATATCGCGTCCAGGGTCGATCTCCCGCGACGGAACCCGTACTGGCCGTCACTAAGGTTGGGCCCCGCCCCGTCCAGGTGCTCGACGAGACGTGCCGCGAGCACTCGCTCGAGCAGCTTGCTCATCTCGCCGAGCAGGACGATGGGGCGGTAGGCCGACGGCGACTCGGCCGGGCGCCCGTGCTTCTTCAGCAGCACGAGCCGCCCGGTCTTCCATCGTCGCGGGACTCTTCCCGACGACAGACATTCCGACAGCAGGGACAGCGTCTCCTCCTCGAACGCGGGCATCACCAGGGCGACGACCCGCCCAGGGATGCCGTCCGGGCCAGGGGCGCGGTTCCTCAATTTGAGTTTCAGAACCGCGACCCCCAATTCGGCATCGGACACGGGCGGAATCGCCCCGATATCCGCCGGCGTCTGGCTCGGCGCCATCCGCGGTGGGACCCACTCTTCCCGCGCAGGGAAGAGGGAGCTGACGACGTCGCTCACGAAGGAGGGCTCGAGAGACCTAGTGAGCGGGGGCGCCCACGGCCGAAGTTTGTCGTTTACGACTTTGTACGGGCGCCCCCACGGATCTTGGTTGAGTGTGTCGAGCCACTCCTTCCAAGCCGCCTCCTTGGCGGCTCTCATCGCCGAGCGAAAGACCGCCCGGGCGGCCCGGTATGCGGCGAGCAGGACCTCTTCTTGGGCGGGGACCCGTACTCTACGTCCGCGGCTGCGGGTGCACCTTCGCTGGGCTGCGTCACAAGCTGTACGCAGCCCCGCTAAGTGGTCGTTCCACCAGTACACCCGCCTCCGCGGCGGAACAGGCCCCACCCTACTCATCGCCGCATCGCAGACGCGAGTGAGCGCACTCTCCAGTCGCTCCGCCCTCGCGTCCACGTCCAGACCCCCATCGACCGCGGCCCATCGCTCGACGATGGCCGCCTCCTTCGCCAGCTCCCGGTCGAGCGTCTTGAGACGCCACCGCGGACCTTCCCCAGCCAGGGGGCGACTGCTGACCGCTGGGGTCCTCGAATTGGGGGCGGCGATGCCGAACCGTATGTAAAGGTGGTCCGACATCGTCTCCACCCCCTCGACCACCCTCCAGCCGCGAATGCGGTCAGCTAGTGCGGGGCTCGCAAACGAGAGGTCTATGATAGACCCCACTTCGCCCCGCACAAACGTGTTTACAGCCCCCTGGTTGAGCAGCACCAAGCCGTGGGACACCGCCCATTCTTCCACCATCTCACCCCGATCATCTGTCGCCGGTGAGCCCCATGCCCGAGAGTGGGCATTGAAATCCCCGGCGACGACAACCGGGGTGGGGTGCACATCCGCCACCAGAGCTCCGACCTCGACGAGGAACTGTTCGAACTCGGCGAGGCCCCGGTTAGGCGAGAAGTACACCCCGATCACTGCAACGTCTCCCAGCAGTGCGAGCACACAGCCTCGCCCACTCGACACTCTGTCGAATGGGGCGAAGCCGAGCGCACCCCGCTGGGAGACGATAGCCACCAAACCGTCGCGATCTCCGGCCCAGTCATCCCGGGACCGAACAACGTACGGTTCGGAGACTACGGCCACGGTCGCCTGCCACTGTGCCACGGTCTGCATCAAGAGATCCTGGGCCGCGGCACAGTGGTTGACGTTGGCCTGCAGCAACGAGATTTCAGCCATCTAAACTTGGGCGGTGTCCATTGCCTCCTCTGACGGGGCGGAGGGGGTCGCCGCCACCCTCCTGCCCTTTCCTCCTCTACGGGTCCGACCCCGTTTTTCTGACGCCGCCAGGCACGCCTTCGTGCCCAGGCGGTGCGCGGACGACGCTCCCGCTGCCGAGCATATGGGACAGCAGGGCTCCGCTGCGCAGCCGGCCGCCTTGTGGCCGGCCTTCCCGCAGCAGTAACACAGGTCGCTGCGGTCGACGCCCGCAGCGCACTTTGCCCCCACGTGCCCCACCTCCAGGCAGCGGAAGCAGCGCTGGGGTCGGACCTCCAACAGGACGGCATGTACGCGGCACCATCCGATCGCAAGAGGGCGGCCGTCTGAAAGTATTTTGGCCGCCGCGACCGGGCACTGCACCCACACCGTGCCGTTGCGCCCCGAGGAGCGGACTATGTTGCCCACCTTGACGGAGGTGGTGGCGCACCCTCCTACGTCCGCCACCATCCCCGCGACCTGCTCCTGACTCGTCGCGTCATTCAAGCCGGAGATGCGCAACTCCGCACATTTCTCCGGCCTGGCGACCTTCACTTCCTCGCCGAGAGCGGCCCTCAGCCGCTCCGCCAGGGCGTCCGCCTTTTTGGCGTTATCGGCACCCGCCACTTCGAGGACTCGTCCGCCGGTCGCCGCCGTGCGGAATCTCAACGCCTCAATGCCGAGGCTCTTGAGGTCGACTGACCTCTCAGCCTCGGCGAGTTTAGCGGCGTACGTTACGCCCCTATCCGCAGCTTCACGCTGCAGTGTAATGACCACTGCAGCGGTTCGGGGGGCGCGGAGTTTCGGGGCGCGCCGCACGGCATTGCCATTGGCGGGTGCCTTGGCGGGCGCCTTCGGGGCTGGCGCCTTTTTTGGGCGCCCCGCCACCACATTCCACGCTTCGGGCAAAGGCCGAGAAGTGGATTCCTGCGGGGGGGGCGCCTGACGCGCCGCCTCCGCCTCTCGCGCCGCAGCGCTCCTCTTTTGCCGTTTCGGCTTCTTTTTAGTCCCCTGAATCACAGGGGGAGAAGAAGCCGCTGTTGCAGAAACCTCCGCCTCCTCCAACAAAGGGTCGGACGCGGAGGGTGCGGCGCCAGCGGACTGAGCCGCAGCGGCGAAGGAGGTGCCAACAGCAGGCGCGACTTTGGCCGAGCGGCCTTTGGCTCCAGCGGAGCGAGTGGGCACGGAGGCGCCGACGTCGCCAACGACAGTGGCTGAAGGGCCAGCAGTGACGGTGGCAGCTGCGGAGCGTGCGGCGTTGCGGGCGTCCGCCGCAAGCGGCGGGCGCAGCCGCGGCTCGGGCAACAGGCGGTCTCCAATGCCGTCAATGCGCGCGTCGATGAGGAAAGCGATTTCCTCGCGTGACATCGACGGCGCAGCACTCGCCTGCTGCTTTATCGCCTTCATTTCCACCTTGAGGGCCGCGATCTCGCGCTGCAGGCGAGCCACCTCATCAGACTCCGTGCGGGACAACAGCTCCCGCACGTGCTCCAATATGGAGCCTGCAGCGCTCCTGAGGCCCTGGACCGACTGCCCTTTGAGCTTGGAGCTCTTATGGGCGATGGAGCGTATCGACTCCACCGCCTCCCCAATTGCACGGCCCAGCTGCTCAGCTCGGAGTTCCCCAGCAGCTGGCGGCGACGTCGATGCCTCCTTTTCCGATGCCGGAGACTGGCGGAGGAAGGAGAGTCGCCTCTCCTCCCGCCTTCGGAGCTCTTCGGCGAGCTCCTGCTCTGCCTGGAGCTCTAGCTCCCGCTCTTTGGCCCTGTTTAATTGGGCTTTCGCCGCAGCAAGGCCGACATATTGCCCCGTCGTCGGGGGGCGTCCTCGCCTGGGCCGCTGTTTGGCCAACACGTCGCCAGCCTCATCCTCTCCTGGCGGGTTGAGGTGGCGTTTCATGTGCCTCCTCGGTGATGAGCCAGCCGACTCCTCGCTGTCCCCCTCCGAGCCCGAGCTCCGGGGCCTGCGAAACAGCCGGGAACACAGGGGCGAAGGAGGACCAGAGGTCACCTCCATCATTGAGACCACACTGCTGTCAGAATCTGACAGCAGTAGGTCTCGCGACAACACTGCGGTGTCACATCGTGGCACCGCCACCCTCAACACTCTCCGACCCGGAACCGGAGTACCGGGCCTCTCCTCTCCACTAGCAACGTCATTTTTATTTTTTAAATTTAAATTTTCCATAACTGATCCCACGATTATGAGACGATCTAAAAGCACTCCCCGGGTGACGCTCATTCCGGGGAGCGGGCTGTTACTTGCGGAGGTCGCCAAGTATCCGCTGGGTTTTAACGTGCTTTCCTTCACGGATTTTTGTATCGGGTATCACCCTCAGGCCAGCCAATTAAGGCAAGCCGCCTTCGGCCACGTTGCGCCGCACGTACCCTGTAGACCGTGAGACAGGGGTCGTTGCACGACGCAACGTGGCCGGCTACGAGAGGCTGGTCAGGCCTCCCCGATGCGACCTTTCGGTCACGTCCGTCCCCATGGGCCTTGCAGGCCCATACGCCCCGACCCCCTCATGGGGTCATCTTGCCTGTTAAGGCTCAGCTCAGGTGAGGCCGAGAACGACCCCACCATAGCTCCATAAGGAGCTGACAAACAGCGCGCCGTTGCCGCGACAGAAAAGATATAAGAACAAAGACAAGAAACGAAAGATGGAAGAATAAACAAGGAGAAAAGAAGAACAAAGAAAACAACAACGACGCCGTGGGCCTTGCAGGCCCGCCATACCACGACCCCCCTCATGGGGTCAGCTAGCCCTGAAAAGGGCTTGTCGGACTTGGTCAATAGCTACCAGAATCCTCCGAGGAGGACACCAATAACCATTGTCCAGGGTGCACCAGCGTCCCGGCTTCCGTTCCCCCCACCGAAGTAGAAAGGACAAGAAGCAGGGCTAAGCCAACGTGGAGGTTATCCGACCGCACCCCAGGTTAGGTTAGGTTAGGTTAGGTTAGGTTAGGTTAGGTTAGGTTAGGTTAGGTTAGGTTAGGTTAGGTTAGGTTAGGTTAGGTTAGGTTAGGTTTTTTTTTTTTTTTTTTTTTTTTTTTTTTTTTTTTTTTTTTTTTTTTTTTTTTTTTTTTTATGTAACGATCTACCTCCCCCTTTAGTGGAGTCTATATTAACCTGTTTCTCTTTGTCATGCCAGTTCTTCGCTTATGCTTCTCGCACTTTCATGCTGCATACTATTTCTTTCTTACATTCGTCTCTTTCAGTCTTTTTATGGGTGGGACTCCCATTTTCGATACCTATTCTGACTAACTACTTTTGTTTCTTTATTTATTTGTTTCATTTTTCAAGGGTAAATAATGCACAGATGGTTTTAATATGTTTCAGGCTTTCCTACTTTACATTTCTTACGGTTATTGATTACTATCTTATTTTCTACAATACAGTTTTACATTTTAACAATATAGTTTTACACTTTCAGCAATTTAGTTTATCGCTTTTAACAATATTTATTACATTTTGTTTCTTACAATGTCTATACAATTATACAATTTTTTATCAATATTAATACAATTTATAATTTTACACATTTTGTTCATTTTTGCATTTTAATAAAATTTTATAGTAGGATTTCTGTTTACATACTAATAATTTTTTATACAATTTAGAATTTCCATTAGGTTTTCCACATTTAGGGCACTCTACCTTTTCCCCACAGAATTTGTTCTTTTATATCGTATCTATATATACTCTTTCAGAATATATTTTAAAACTTGACCCTTTTATTGTACTATACCTCAGTATTTTTGGCCTGTCTTATTTGGTCTTTTGCCAGTGGCTTGTTTTATTATCTGAGTTATCTTGTATCTGTTATATCTGCTTTCATTTGTATTTGTGTGTCAGTTTGTGTGTTGTGCATGTGTGTTTGTGTTTCTGGTTACTGCTAATTTAGTGATTGCTTGATGCTTGTCATTAAGTATTATTACAGTACTATGAAAACATCTGCTCTCACCGGGTTTTATTCCGGTCGATTACTGCGCTTGCAATTTTTATGCAATATCCCAAGAAACAGTCCCTATTCTTCTTTTGCATGAGATCATGCACACTGTTCAGGCCGACATCACAGTCGAGTTCTTGTTCCAGGTTGTATCTGTCTTGTGCGAAGACAGGACATGCGAACAATATATGTGGGACTGTCTCGTTGACTGCTGGGTCACAGATGCACGCGGAGCTCTCCTTGCACCTGAATCGCTTCAGATACTCTGAGAAACCCCCGTGCCCAGTTAAAATTTGTGTAATGGTCTTGTCGATGTTTATTGACCGTATTGTGCTGTATGCAGCCAGTGCATCCGGTAAAAATATCTTAGTGATAGCAGCAGTGTTTCCCGTTAAATACCGTTGATTCCATTCGCCAAGCGAAGCACCTCGGATGTTTCGCTTGACGAATGAGATCGGGCAGAGGTCGTAGTCGGGTTTCTTTTTTCGGTTCATGGCGGCCGCTTTGGCCAGAACATCCGCTCTCTCATTGCCTACCAATCCAACATGGGCTTTGACCCAGAACAAAGACACAGCTTTGCCCTGTTGCAGTAATGCGTTTAAATTATGCCTCGTCTCCACCGCAAGTGGATGGAGGCAATTCGGGTTCTGGACCGATTGAAGGGCCGCCATGGAGTCACTGTAGATACCGCACGATGTCGCCCTTGCCTTAAGTACCTCCCGTGTGGCACTGCGTATGGCTAAAAGTTCAGCTTGGTAGACCGTGCAATAGCTGGCAAGCTTCAGCTTGAGGGTTTTGCTCTCTGCCTCATCCCTCCAGATGGACAGAGCGGCTCCGACCTCTCCCTGAATCCTGCTGCCATCGGTGAAAATGCGCAAGTCATAGTCACCGCTGGCAGCAAGCTGCTCCTGGTCTACCAAGCTGATAAAGCCTATTTCCCTCCTTTCGGACGGATGTGGAGCTTCGAGGGACGATGACATTTTCTCCACTTCTCGGTCGCATAGCACTGGCTGCGGTTCACCCCTCTTGGCTCGGTATAAGGCAGCTGCCTCTCGAACACGGAGGTCGAGAGGGAGAATCCCAGCCAGCACCAGCGCCGAGTTTAGCGACACCGTGCGGTAGGCCTTAACAATCTGCTGCACAATAAGGCGTTGCACAGTCTCCAGTTGCTTGATTACGCCCTTCCTGTGAACCGCCGGTTCCCACGCGCTGGCGCCATACAGCACAATCGGCTCCACTGTCGCCACATATATCGTTCGGATGACCTCCGGATTTAGTCCCCAGGTGGTCTTCGCTGCTCTTGATAGCTGCTTGTAAATGCCCAGGGCCTTTCTGCAAATGTCAGCTACGTGCGGCTTGAAGGTTAGCTTGTCGTCTATGGTCACGCCCAGCATCTTGATCTTCGCTACCATCGGGATGTCGACCCCTCCCATGTTAAGGAGTGGGGTGTCGTAGATGAGTTTTCGCGTTATGACCATCGCATTGGTTTTATGCGGGGCGAATCTTAGTTTATTCTCTACACCCCACTTCCTAACACGTTCGAGGGCGGCATTAGCCCTAACCTCAATCTGCTGAGCGTCATCCGCGTCGAAGACTAAGACGACATCATCGGCGAATGCCTGCACGTAGTCGCCGTTGTTGTCCAGGCCTTTGAGGAGGGGGTCCAATAGGAGATTCCATAAAATGGGTCCCCCTATTGAACCTTGAACACAGCCCTTGTTCGTCGATTTTGTGTACTCCTCTCCAGCATACCGGACGTGGACTGATCGATCTCCGAGATAACTGTCTATCACCCTCCGCAGGTTCAGCGGACAGTTCTCCTCCGCCAGTCGGACTCGTATTGCAGGCCACCATGCGCTGTCGAAGGCTCCCTCTATATCTAAGGATATTATTGTGATGAGTTTCTTTTCTTCGAGTTTCTGTCGGATGTGCTGCATCAGGGTATAGAGGGAGTCCTCGGTGCTCCTCTGGGGCATGAATCCGTACTGACGGTTGCTCATTCCTGGGAGGATGTAGTACTTGATCCGGGACATTAGCAGCTTCTCGTAGATCTTGCCCAAGATCGGGAGAAGCCCTATGGGTCTATAGGCCTTGGGCACCGAGTAGTTGTCCTTTCCGGGTTTTTTGAGGATGACAACGGTAGCCTCCTTCCATTTGCGTGGAAAGTGGTGGAGTTTGAGGCATTTGTTCAACAGGGCAAGGAAAGCAGTGGGATCCGCGTCGATCGCTCGGCAACAAATGTCGGCAGTTAATCCATCGGCTCCTGGAGCCTTTTTCGGGTTGAAGGACCCGCACACCATTCGGAGTTCTGCCATAGTGAATGCGGGGTCGCAAAAATCATTTTTGTTCCCATCATTAACTTTGTCGGCTTTAATCCTTGTTCGGTTGTGGTGTGCGTTGTCCTCCCCTGGAAGGTCTTCTGGATAGAAGGTATTTGCCAGAAGGGCGACCGACCCTTTACTATCCAGGCTAGCTCCTTCCTTCTCCAACGGCAGATCTTCTTCTCTTCGCTCCGTTCTTGATATTACCCTATAGATACCTTCCCACATACTTTCCCTGTCCTGTCTAGCACAAAAGTTCTTCCAACTATCGATTATGGCTCGGGAGGCTTCTTCCTCATACTCTTCTTTCTTCTTCAGATACTCTTCGACAACCTTAGCCCTTCTCACCGGTGCTGCGCACCTGATGCGGTTTTTTCGGGTCGCTACCTCTCTCTTCAGTTTCATGAGCCTTTCGGACCACCACGGCACACTGATTCCCTCCTTGGTCTTTTTGAGAGGCATAGACTGCAAGCATGCCTCCACCAGCATGTCCGTGTAGGCGTTGACAGCTTTCTCAAGCTCGTCAACAGAACTAATCGCATCAATAAAGTCTTTATGTAGAAGGCGCTCTGCTTGTAATTGGCTGAATTTGTTCACAAATTCAGACCAATTAGCCTTTTTCGTATTAAATCTGCGAGTAGTTCTGCTGACTGCCACGCCCTTTGCCCTTGCAAGTCGTATGCCAAACAGTATGCCGTTGTGGTCAGAATTGACTAGACCTGTATCTACTCTCCACTGCTCGATAAGATCCAAAAGATCTTCCGAGCAGGCAGTGAGGTCAATGAAACTGTGGTATCTCTGCGTTCCCCTGTAGGTGTCGAAGGTCGGAGTGGTTCCGTTATTGAGGATATGGAGTCCCATATCCCCTAGAGTCCCGGCCATATCGATGCCTCGCTTGTCGATCTTCAGACTGCCCCACCAGGTGCTCTTTGCGTTGGCATCTCCTCCAACGATCAAATTCTTTGAGCCCAGTGTCTCTTCGACCTTTCGTAGTTGGATTAGGTACGGTTCTAGCGGGTGACTCGGTTCGAAGTAGAAGGACACCAGCGCTATTTCCCAGGACACCGTTCGGATCCCCACCACAACGATGTTGTTTGTGGTGAGTTTTGGGTATTGAATGACCGTAAGGTCATTATCGAAGACTGCAATTGCAGCCTTCACTTTACCCTCCCCTACTGTGGTGTTCTGGAAAATTCTCACGCCAGTGCGCCCTCTCATGAGCGGTTAGGTTTTTTCTTTTTTTTTTTTTTTTTTTTGCGCTCCTCTACCGATGGCAGAGCCTATTAGACGGCTTATTTTAATTACTCTAGGCTAACCTATTTTAACGATAGCCCTCTCAGGGCTCATTGCTATTGAGCTACACTTACACCCGTATTTGCCGGCCACGCCACGGGGCGCATGGACGTCATGCACTGGGAAATGGTGATTAACCAGTGCACGGCGCCGCACACCCCGTGGCGCCACCCGCAAATACGTCGTTTTGTTTTTTATTATTCAATCATCTTTCATTCTGTTCCTCTAGTACCATTCCATTTCTTCTTTTATGCCTCTCGCACTTTCATACAACCTTTCATTCTTTAGTGTTGGGGATTTTGAGGGTACATTAGCGCTTTTGTATTTATTAAAATTTTTTGAACTTTACATTTTCTTATGTCTAGCATTTCTTAATTCTAACAATCTTAATTTTGTACAAAGTATTTTAACACTGTATATATTGTGTTTAAATTTAAACTTAACAATCTTATTTATTATCTGTTTCAAACTTTCTTAAATCTATAACATTCAAAACTTAATATAATCCTTAAAATTTTTGTGTCTATTTTACAGCTTGGTCAGATTAAAACCTGCTCACACCTATTTTGTTCTTATTCTTCTAATTATTTTTATCTATATCATTAACATTTCTTTTTACTATTTCCGTATATATATCAGCCAATATTCGTTATAATATTGCTTTATATGACTTAGTTTCCTCCATTTCTTATATGTGCTATTCTGATAATTTTCTCTGTATATTTAAGAAACGGGTCACAATACTGTTTTATTAGTGTGGGCAGGTTGTCCCGGCTCAGCACTATATCATTCTTCCTTTCAAAGTTAAAACGGTCAGTCATATGGACTGGGCATTCAAGAATTAAGTGTATGACTGTTTCGTGTACGTCCGGGTCGCAGGCGCACGATGGGCTCGCCTTACACCTGAAACGGTGCAGGTATTCTGCGAACCCACCGTGGCCCGTAAGCAGTTGTGTTGTTGTGCCAGCGACCGGCATCTTGCGGACGATACTGTACGCCTCCACTGCACAAGGGAGGAAAAGCTTGGTGACGGAGGCGGTCGTACCTTCTTTGTACCTCTCATTCCACTCGTGAAGCGTGCGCTGACGCAGAACACGCTTCACGAATGAAACCGGGTACAAACCGTAGTCCGGTGCCTTCTTCAATTTCAGAGCCGCCTCCTTGGCGAGCACGTCGGCTCGCTCATTGCCCTCCAGCCCGGCGTGGGCCTTGACCCAGAATAAGGAAATTTCCTTACCCTGGGCCATGCCTTGCCGAATGGCGGTTCTGGCTTCCACTGCCAGGGGATGGAGGGCATGACGGTTAATCACCGTCAGGAGTGCGGCTCTGCTATCGGAGAAGATGCCGAACGTGGTAGCGCCACGCCTGAGAATCTCACTGGCCGCTCTGCACAGCGCCAGTAGCTCGGCCTGGTAGACGGTGCAGTGCGGCGCGAGAGCAAGTTTGAGGGCCTTGGTTTCGGCCGCGTTATTCCAAAACGATAACGCTGCACCGACCCGGCCCTCAATCTTGCTCCCGTCCGTAAATATTCGAACGTCGAAGTTATTCGAGTTTTGTAGTTGTTCCTCGTCTACCAGGTCCGAAAACTCCAAAGCGGTGTGCACAGCGGGGTGAGGACCCTCGATTGCTCGGGCCATCCGTTCAGTCTCCCAGTCCCCAAGCCCTAGCTGGCCAACTCCTCTCTTGGCCTCATACAATGAGGCCACCTCATGAATTCTGAGGTCCAGAGGGAGCAGGCCAGACAGGACCAGTGCCGAGTTCAGGGAGACCGTCCGGTAGGCCTTACACAATTTCTGGGCGAAACCGCGCTGTACCACGTTCAGCTGCTTTTGGACGCCAAGCTTGTTCGCCGTTGTGTGCCAAGCACTGGCTGCGTACAATATCGTCGGCTCCACGGCAGCTACGTAGATCGTCCGGATCACCTCGGGGTGTAATCCCCAGCTGATCCGGGCCATCCGCGCAAGCTTGTGGTAGATGCCGATCGCTTTTCTGCAAGTGTTCTTAATGTGTGTGTTGAACGTGAGCTTGTGGTCGATGGTTAAGCCTAGTACTTTAACTTCTTCAGAGAGGCCGATGGCCACCCCGCCCATGTGCAGGCGTGGGGTATCGTACTTTAATCGTCGCGTTATCAGCATTGCGCACGTCTTGTGCGGCGCAAATTTGAGCTTATTTTCGATACCCCACTCCCGCACATACGCGAGGGAGGCATTGGCCTGCATTTCTATTTCCATAGCCGAGTCTCCATCGAACACCAACACCACATCGTCCGCAAACGCCTGTACATACGTCATCTTTCGCTCCAGTCCATCCAAAAGCGGATTCAGAAGTAAGTTCCACAGTAAGGGACCTCCGATCGAACCTTGAACGCACCCTTTGTCCGTAGAGCGGCTGCACTCCTCGCCCGCGTACCTTACCCTTACCTTCCTTTCACTAAGGTAGCTGCTGACCACCCGCCTCAAGTTCGAAGGACACCCTTCCTCCGCCAGTCGGACTTTTATGGCCGGCCACCAGGCGCTGTCGAAGGCACCCTCTATGTCCAAGGACACCATAGTGACCATTCTCTTCGCGTCGAGCTTGGTCACTATGTGCCCCATGAGGTCATAGAGGGCGTCTTCGGTGCTCTTCTGGGGCATAAAGCCGTACTGGCGAGGATTCATCCTTGGTAAAAGATGGAACTTGAGCCGGGTGACCAGCATCCTCTCGTACACCTTTCCCAAGACGGGTAACAGGCCGATTGGTCTGTACGACTTGGGAACTGTGTACGAGTCCTTTCCGGGCTTCTTCAGCACCACCACCACGGCTTCCTTCCATATCTTAGGAAAGTAGCCGTGCCGGAGGCACTGATTAAGCAGCTTGAGGAAGTATAAGGGGTCGGCCCTGACAGCGTGAGTGCAGATGTCGGATGTAAATCCATCCGCCCCCGGAGCTTTCTTGGGGTTGAACCTATGAAGGGCATCGTGCAATTCCTCGAGAGTAAAAGGTGGGTCATCTCCATGATGACCCTCGCCGCTGTCGTCGTCATCCATCTCTGCTGCCTTTTTTCTAATGGCACGATGCCCCTCGTTATCCTCCTCGACTCTATCTTCTGGGTAGAAGGTTTGAGCGAGGAGGTTGGCTGAGCCCCAAGAATCCAGGTGGTTTCCATTTTGAATAAGAGGCTGATCTTCTTCCCTCACTGTGGCCCTCCCTAGCACTCTATAAATCCCCTCCCATACTCCCTCCCTGTCCTGCTTTCCGCAGAAGGCCTTCCAACTTTCGACCTGTGCCTTTTTTACTTCACTTTCATACATCTCCTTTTGCTCTAGATATCGCAGAACTACCCCCTCTCTTCGGACTGGGCATGCGTTCCTGATCCGACGCCTTTTAGTGTTGACGGCCCTGCGTAGCTCAGCGAGCTTCTCCGACCACCACGGCATGGTAACAATATCCCTGTTTTTAATATGGGGAATACTATCCTCGCAGGTATCACTTATAATGCTCGTGTACGCTCCAATGACTGTCTCTAACTCCTGCGTATTCGCAATGTTAGTGGGACTAATTTGTTGGTCATGGAGCGCACCGACCATCCGTGTGCCGAACTTCTCCCAGTCTGCCTTTTTTGTGTGATACCTGCGAGTAGTTCTCTTAATGGAGATTCCCGATGACTTCTCCAGGATAATACTGAATACCATGCCGTTGTGGTCCGAGCTAGGCGCAAGGGATTCGTCAACCCTCCAGCCGTCGACTCGAGGAAGCATGTCACTACTGCATACCGTGATGTCCACGTAGCTGCGATATCTCGTTACACCTCTCACAGTGTCGAAAGTCGGAATGTCTCCACTGTTCAGGACATGGAGGCCCCATTCATCTAGGGCTGCACCCAGTATGACGCCCCTGGGACATTCTGTCGTGCCACCCCACCAGGCACTCTTCGCGTTGGCATCCCCTCCGAAGATGACAGACCGTGGTCCCAACGTACGGACTACTCTACCCAAGGTCTCCAGGTACGGCTCGATGGGTTCGGATGGTTCGAAGTAAAAGGATACCAGCGTGATCGTCCAGGCGCTGGTCCGGATCCCCACTACCGTAATGTTGTCAGTAGTGAGTTGCGGGTACTGAATGACGTCCAACGCCGAGTCAAACACGACGATGGCCGCCTTTGCAGTCCCATCTCCTTGTCCAGCGTTCTGGAAGACCCTGACGCCCTGGTATCCCCTCATCCTCTTCCCATTGCCCACGTAAGGCTCCTGTACGAGTGCTATGGAGGCCTTACGCCTGGAGGCCTCGAGCAGAAAGTCCTGGGTTGCCACCTGTTTCTTCATTAGGTTTGCCTGCACGACTCTGTATGGGGTGGTGATGCCCGGGACGCCCTTAGCAGTACTGGGTGGTTGCCCGTGCTATCTCATCCCATCTCATTCTTACTGGGCATGAACTAAACATTGCGCTGTGCCGTGTGCTGCTCAGCCCCTCCCGGCGGCAGTTACAGCAGGAAGGCTCCGTTCCCACCTGCAGCTCCGGGCACTTGGCCTTCATGTGAAGGCCGCCACAGTGGCTGCACGTGGGCTCGGTACTCTTACAGTACTTCCTACTGTGCCCGTATCCTAGGCATAGGGAGCACTGCACCAATGGAGATTGGTCCGCAACTCTTACGGGTTGCAGATCAATGTGCAGTCTTCCTACCCCTAGGACACGGGACCATACCATCGGGGAGACCCTGAGCACCACATGGCACGTCAGAGGGTTCCTCGCGTTCCTTCGGTACTGTACGGTCATGCGATCCTGGCCGTCAGGCAGGTCGCGGAAGATTTCGCGGTTGCGAGTCCTGATAGCACCTAGCAATTCGTCGTCCTTGTGGATTTTTAACACCCCGTACAGCACCAAAAGGGGGTCGCGATTTTTGATCACCTCTACGCAAAGGCCCCTCTCCTTATCTCCGAGCCTTTGCGCTGCCCTCTTTCGCTCCTCTTCCGTTCTGTATCCTACTATAACCCTCTTATCCTTCGCCTTTCGTACTCTCTCAACTCTCACCCATCCCTCATCCTCATTCGCAACCTTTCTCAGTCTTTCGATCACCTCTTCACTCGTCTCTTGCTCATCTCGCGACGTTATTACAACCGAGTGTAGTGCGGTTCTCTCCGGAATCTGGTGGTCCTTCCGGCTCGCCACTACACCCGCATAGGTCTTTCGCTCCTCTGTCACTCTTTCTCTTTCACGCATATCCATACATTCTAATCTCTCTTTCATTTCCGTCATAGCTACATTCCCTTCTTTTATTCTTCTTTCATTCTCTTTTAATAGTTTTTCATTATTAGCTATTTGCGCCTTTAACCGTTCTTCCACCTTTTTTAATTGTTTTGACAGCTTTTCGTGTTCTGCTGTATGGCCGTTTAGTGGTTCACCCTCTGTGATCACCATCTCAGTTGTCTCGCTTGGTCCTCTTTCTTTGACGATGTCGTAGAGGGCCTCCAGTGCCCCTATAGCTCCCCACTTGCACTCCGTTTTAATGTTCCCAGATCTCATAATGCAGCCCTTGCCGTGGATCATGAGATTTCTCGCCCTGGTGATCCTATTGTGTGGGCCAGGTGGCTCTGGGGTGGTTGCCGGTGGTATGTACACCGTTTCGTTCTTACTCGGGGAACGTTGGGGTGATAGTGGGGCGGCTATAGTTGTGGTAGTCGCGGTGGTGGTTGTAGCGAGGTTGGAGGTTGCGGTGGTGGTATTCGCAGTAGTAGCGGTTGCGGTCGTGATGGTGTTGGTGCTCGTGGCGCCAGAAGCAGTGGCAGCGGCTTTGGCTCTGGCCGTCCTCACTCTAGCTTTTGGCGGAGTTCGTGCTAAGGCTGGCTTTTTTTGTATTTTCGCTTCCGGGTCCGCGATGTCCATTCGGACGGCTCTCCGCGGAAGCAATGTAGTGGTAGCACTACTGCCAGCATTCTCCCAACTTTTCCTAATGGCGGCCACTTTCGTAATCGTTTTCGGTGTTGTTTTAGGCGTTGTTTTTGGTGTCGTAATAATAGGCTCTTCACCCTGCTTCGCCTTGGTTGGCGGTGTCCTTATAGGGTTCATTTTTGCGCAGCGACTTCTGGTATGTAAAGGTACCGTGTGTGTATTCTGTTTACTCAGGGTGTGTAAAGGGTACCCTGAGTAGTGTGTATAGGTGGAGTGTGTGCTCGACCCGGACTATGTGGTGTGTAAGTGTGTGTGTGTATATGTGTATGTGTGCTTGCGTGTGTGTGTGTGTGTGTGTCTGTGTGTGTGTGTGTGTGTGTGTGTGTGTATGGGTGGGTATGTGTGTGTGCGTGTGTGCGTGTGTGTGTGGCTGTGTGTGTGCGTGTGTGCGTTTGTGTATGTTTAAATGTGTCTCGTGCGTGTGTGTGTGTATGTTGCTTAAATGCCCAGTATTAATTTTAATTATTTTTCTTTTCCAGGTCCTACTGGTTGTACGTTTGAAAGTAAAGGGGGCACCTAAAATGAGGCGTGTCCCCCCCTTTGGTCAACTCTAACTCTAATAGGTGAGTAGTAGAAATACTCTTGTTAAACGAAATTAAATTAAAATTAAATCAGAAATAGTAAAATAAATTGACTCTATGTAGAGTCCTGGGTCTAAAGTATTGTAGCACAGCTACAAGTCTTAACCTAGGCCAATAAGGGCTTAAATGGTCTTAAAGCTACAGTAAAGTCTTAAATCTAATAAAAAGTAAAATTTGTAATTTCTTAAACACTAAGTTGCAATATGTATTGTCTAAATAGAGGCAGAAGGTCTCCTAAGTACAGGGTAATACCCCAAAGTAGGGAAGACCCTTCAAGAGCCCACAATTTTGGATCGACTCTATGTAGAGTCGATATATCTGCTCTACAACCCCCTGGATGGATAGAGCTCCCCGAGACGATTCTCGTGATACCACACACGAGGTACTAGCTCCTTCGGGTTCGGCCACAATCGAGGTTCAAGGTTTACCGGATTCCGAATTCCGGAATCCGTTATTCCTCCCCCCTCGATTATCTCACGAACCAGAGGTCCAATTCCCTCGTGCGTGGGCTCGTTTTGAAGGGCTCGGCGAGCACTACCGATCCCCTAGGGTTTCAGTACCTGAAAATTTCAGGTCCTGAAAACTTCCTGAAAGCCCCCCAGTCGCGTGAAGTCCCACTTGGCAATGACTCCAGTCCAAATCCCGAGTCCGTAGGACCACCGGTTCCGGAGATATCGTGCTTCCAAGATTTCCAAAATGGCGGCCGAGCTGTCAAACTTGGATTTCAGAAGCCCGTATCTCGGGAACCAGAGGTCGTAGAAACTTCGGGATTCCTCCACCCTGCCCAGTGGCGACTCCTGTACCGAACCTGGTACCTCCTGGGAGGTGAAAAATTTCTGGTCTCGGATCGACCTGAAACTGCTGAAGTGGACAGAGGTGACGCCCCTGATCCCAAATCTGAAATCAGCAGTCCGATATCTAAATCCGTTCAGGAGTAATTGTAGTTTAAAGTTTTCCAAGATGGCCGCCGAGCTGTCAGTGTCACTATTCAAACTGGGATATCTCCGGCCCTATGGGTCGTTGAGAGTCCGGGTTTTCACTGGGCCGCTCGGACGAACCTACTCTACCTTGCTGAGTTGTAAAATCCGCTCAAAAGTTTTTATCTCTAATTCCTCCCAAAAGGTAACCAGTCCGATAGATAAAAATCCGGCGCTCCCAATAGTGGAAGTCCGGTCCTCCTAAGTACTACCGTTTCGGAGCTACAACACTATTAAAATTCCGGAATTAATCTGCTGAATTCCGGTTTTGACGATTTTCGCCAATTTTAGAGCTATCGGGCCCAGACTTGGGCTCAATAATGGTGAAATGGGTACTCTAAAAAGGATTCTGTTGTCAAAAAGTATTTGAATTAATTAACTTATGATATATTAACAAAAAACACATAAAAATCGATAGCTCCGAAACACAGAGGGCTAAAAATACACAAAAAATATTGAAAATAACATAAAATAGGGGGTTACGACATAAAATAATAATAATGAAAAAATGTAAAAATTTGACTAATAAAATTCCACAAAATCTAAAAAATACAGTTTTTAATTTTAAAAGTAACAAGGAATAGTCCAAAAGTGATGAAACTTGCTACACCGGTTCTTCTCACGAGCGCGCAAAAACGAGCAGTTGAAAAATTTTTAAATTCTTGATAGGTTTGGGGCGGCGTGTGCTCAAAGTTTCAGTTTTCTTATAATTACTACTCACTATGTGTGTGTCCTAAAATTATTCTGTCCACGGCAATGTGCTTGTATCGGTGTTCTCTTGAGCGCCGCAAAATTTGGTGACTCTCCGATGAAAATTGAGGTGGGCGTGGCACGTTGCAAAAGAGAAAGTTCCCTCTTTTCTCCGGAACGGTGTGCTCGCGGCTCGATGTAAAGGTGTCCGCAGATGCGGGCACGCGGAGCGCACTCGAAGGCACTTTGTCCCGGAGGAAACACACAACACACACTGCAGCGCACGCAGAAAACACAATTAACAAGCTCGAAAATTTGGTTTTTCACTAATAACTTCGCGAGGCGATGTGCGAATTTCACTCGCGAACTATCGGCGTGTGCGCCTCGCAAATGCGCAACTTTTGACGTACGGGTCAGGTCTCTACGTCAAGAAAAACCCACCAAAACGATTTTAAAACTGTGGAGCACGTGGGAAAATGATCCGGTTAGCGTGGCAATCGGATTGCAACTGTGAGCGGTTAGGTTAGGTTAGGTTAGGTTAGGTTAGGTTAGGTTAGGTTAGGTTAGGTTAGGTTAGGTTAGGTTAGGTTAGGTTAGGTTAGGTTAGGTTAGGTTAGGTTAGGTTAGGTTAGGTTAGGTTAGGTTAGGTTAGGTTAGGTTAGGTTAGGTTAGGTTAGGTTAGGTTAGGTTAGGTTAGGTTAGGTTAGGTTAGGTTAGGTTAGGTTAGGTTAGGTTAGGTTAGGTTAGGTTAGGTTAGGTTAGGTTAGGTTAGGTTAGGTTAGGTTAGGTTAGGTTAGGTTAGGTTAGGTTAGGTTAGGTTAGGTTAGGTTAGGTTAGGTTAGGTTAGGTTAGGTTAGGTTAGGTTAGGTTAGGTTAGGTTAGGTTAGGTTAGGTTAGGTTAGGTTAGGTTAGGTTAGGTTAGGTTAGGTTAGGTTAGGTTAGGTTAGGTTAGGTTTTTTTTTTTTTTTTTTTTTTTTTTTTTTTTTTTTTTTTTTTTACGCACCTTTGCCTATGGCAAAGCCTATTAGACTGCAGTAGTGTTTACTAACTAGGCTAACTATTGGAGCTATAGCCCTCTCAGGGCTCTTTCCTTCTGGAAACTAAACTTACACCCGTATTCGCCGGCCACGCCACGGGGCGCATGGTCGCCATGCACTGGACAATGGTGATTGACCAGCGCACGGCGCCCCACACCCCGTGTCGCCACCCGCGAATACGTCGTTTATTAATATCTAATCATCTTTCATTCCGTTTCTCTTGGTAACATTCCATTTCTTCTTCTATTCCTCTCGCACTTTCATTCAACCTTTCATTCTTTTGAGTTGGGATGGTGGGATATGATTGCGTTGAGTTTCTTTATTAAAGGTTTTGTTTTTTCAGTTTTATACATTTTTGTCCTTATTCTATTTACATCTTTATCATTATCTAAGATTTTATTATCTATTTTTGTATTTTTAACAAATTTTAACAATTATATACTATTTTTATAACAAATTTCTACTATAACTAACTACTATAACTATACTATAACCATTCTTAACTTTAACAATGTGTATCTTACTTTTAACAGTGATCTTAATTTCTATCCTTATATTATACATCGACGACGTTTTTCATTTCGATTTTATATATATAAATCTTATATTAATTATAATATTGACTATATATATTTATTTCCCTCCATTCCTCTTGTGTACAGTATTAATTATTTTTTCTGAATACTTTAAAAACTCGTCTCTGTGATCTTTTAACATTTTCGGCAAATTGTCAAAGTTTAAATTAATATTGTTTCTTTGTTCGAAATTCAGACGATCCAGGGCATGGACTGGGCATTCAAGAATGAGGTGTGTAATGGACTCGTGTACGTCCGGGTCGCAGGCGCACGATGGGCTCGCCTTACACCTGAAACGGTGCAGGTATTCTGCGAACCCACCGTGCCCCGTAAGCAGTTGCGTGATGGTGCCAGCGACCGGCATCTTGCGGACGATACTATACGCCTCCACTGCACAAGGGAGGAAAAGCTTGGTGACGGAGGCGGTCGTACCTTCTTTGTATCTCTCATTCCACTCGTGGAGCGTGCGCTGACGCAGAACACGCTTCACGAATGAAACCGGATACAAACCGTAGTCCGGTGCCTTCTTCGATTTCAGAGCCGCCTCCTTGGCGAGCTCGTCGGCTCGCTCATTGCCCTCCAGCCCCGCGTGGGCCTTGACCCAGAATAAGGATATTTCCTTACCCTGGGCCATGCCTTCTTGAATGGCGGCCCGGGCTTCCACTGCCAGGGGATGGAGGGCATGACGGTTAACCACCGTCAGAAGCGCGGCTCTGCTATCGGAGAAGGTTAGGTTAGGTTAGGTTAGGTTAGGTTAGGTTAGGTTAGGTTAGGTTAGGTTAGGTTAGGTTAGGTTAGGTTAGGTTAGGTTAGGTTAGGTTAGGTTAGGTTAGGTTAGGTTAGGTTAGGTTAGGTTAGGTTAGGTTAGGTTAGGTTAGGTTAGGTTAGGTTAGGTTAGGTTAGGTTAGGTTAGGTTAGGTTAGGTTAGGTTAGGTTAGGTTAGGTTAGGTTAGGTTAGGTTAGGTTAGGTTAGGTTAGGTTAGGTTAGGTTAGGTTAGGTTAGGTTAGGTTAGGTTAGGTTAGGTTAGGTTAGGTTAGGTTAGGTTAGGTTAGGTTAGGTTAGGTTAGGTTAGGTTAGGTTAGGTTAGGTTAGGTTAGGTTAGGTTAGGTTAGGTTAGGTTAGGTTAGGTTAGGTTAGGTTAGGTTAGGTTAGGTTAGGTTAGGTTAGGTTAGGTTAGGTTAGGTTAGGTTAGGTTAGGTTAGGTTAGGTTAGGTTAGGTTAGGTTAGGTTAGGTTAGGTTAGGTTAGGTTAGGTTAGGTTAGGTTAGGTTAGGTTAGGTTAGGTTAGGTTAGGTTAGGTTAGGTTAGGTTAGGTTAGGTTAGGTTAGGTTAGGTTAGGTTAGGTTAGGTTAGGTTAGGTTAGGTTAGGTTAGGTTAGGTTAGGTTAGGTTAGGTTAGGTTAGGTTAGGTTAGGTTAGGTTAGGTTAGGTTAGGTTAGGTTAGGTTAGGTTAGGTTAGGTTAGGTTAGGTTAGGTTAGGTTAGGTTAGGTTAGGTTAGGTTAGGTTAGGTTAGGTTAGGTTAGGTTAGGTTAGGTTAGGTTAGGTTAGGTTAGGTTAGGTTAGGTTAGGTTAGGTTAGGTTAGGTTAGGTTAGGTTAGGTTAGGTTAGGTTAGGTTAGGTTAGGTTAGGTTAGGTTAGGTTAGGTTAGGTTAGGTTAGGTTAGGTTAGGTTAGGTTAGGTTAGGTTAGGTTAGGTTAGGTTAGGTTAGGTTAGGTTAGGTTAGGTTAGGTTAGGTTAGGTTAGGTTAGGTTAGGTTAGGTTAGGTTAGGTTAGGTTAGGTTAGGTTAGGTTAGGTTAGGTTAGGTTAGGTTAGGTTAGGTTAGGTTAGGTTAGGTTAGGTTAGGTTAGGTTAGGTTAGGTTAGGTTAGGTTAGGTTAGGTTAGGTTAGGTTAGGTTAGGTTAGGTTAGGTTAGGTTAGGTTAGGTTAGGTTAGGTTAGGTTTTTTTTTTGGTTGTTGGGCGCTGCGGCCTGGCCCGCGATCAGTGTCCCTACCATAAGTAAGGCTTTGCTATTATTATTTATTACTTATACTTATATACTATTATAATTTTTAGTCTTAAATCTAGTTTGTAAAGAGTTTTAGGTAGTGTATAATAATTAAGGTTAAAAGCGAATATTATTTGGGCAGCTTAAATAGAATAGTGGTATATAAAAATTTGGTGTAAAATTGGGACATATACTTCAAACAAGCATATAAAAAGGTTAAAAACATTGTATAATTTGTATAAGTTAAAAAACAGTCATAATAGTTGTAGAATCATATTAAAATAAAATAAAATTAAAAAATCTAAGTCCCATTCTATGAAATAAAACAATAAATAGTCAAATTACACCAAAAATAAAGCTATAAGTTTCCCCGGTGCGGTGGGCAGAGACAGGACCATACGGATTGACTGCCTGGCTGAGAGCGATGTATGCTGTCGGTTAATACCTATCATATATGTTCAGCCAGGGGTCTCCTAGGTCCTGTTTCTCTCCACCGCCCGTTCTGCCACGTAAGTGAGGAAGGTAATAACCTTCCTCCTAGCATTTTTATCTAATAATAACCTACCTACACTATTCAAACTAAAATCAGTGGCCAGGGACATCTCCAGGTCATATCGTTGTGCCCCAAAGATGGGACACTCGAACAGGAGGTGAGGCACGGTCTCGTCGACGGTGGCGTCACAGGCACACGACGGACTCGCCTTGCACTTGAAACGATGCAAGTACGAGGCGATCCCGCCGTGCCCTGTGAGTATCTGGGTGAGTAGGTACCCAGTACCCACTTTGACGACGAATTTATGGGCTACGCGTACGTCAGGGAAAAACAGCTTGGTCACGCCGGCGACCCCGCCCTCTGTGTATCGCCGATTCCATTCGTCAACCGACTTCTCGCGGAGAATTCGTTTGACGAATGAAACCGGCAGGTTAGGTTAGGTTAGGTTAGGTTAGGTTAGGTTAGGTTAGGTTAGGTTAGGTTAGGTTAGGTTAGGTTAGGTTAGGTTAGGTTAGGTTAGGTTAGGTTAGGTTAGGTTAGGTTAGGTTAGGTTAGGTTAGGTTAGGTTAGGTTAGGTTAGGTTAGGTTAGGTTAGGTTAGGTTAGGTTAGGTTAGGTTAGGTTAGGTTAGGTTAGGTTAGGTTAGGTTAGGTTAGGTTAGGTTAGGTTAGGTTAGGTTAGGTTAGGTTAGGTTAGGTTAGGTTAGGTTTTTTTTTTGGTTGTTGGGCGCTGCGGCCTGGCCCGCGATCAGTGTCCCTACCATAAGTAAGGCTTTGCTATTATTATTTATTACTTATACTTATATACTATTATAATTTTTAGTCTTAAATCTAGTTTGTAAAGAGTTTTAGGTAGTGTATAATAATTAAGGTTAAAAGCGAATATTATTTGGGCAGCTTAAATAGAATAGTGGTATATAAAAATTTGGTGTAAAATTGGGACATATACTTCAAACAAGCATATAAAAAGGTTAGGTTAGGTTAGGTTAGGTTAGGTTAGGTTAGGTTAGGTTAGGTTAGGTTAGGTTAGGTTAGGTTAGGTTAGGTTAGGTTAGGTTAGGTTAGGTTAGGTTAGGTTAGGTTAGGTTAGGTTAGGTTAGGTTAGGTTAGGTTAGGTTAGGTTAGGTTAGGTTAGGTTAGGTTAGGTTAGGTTAGGTTAGGTTAGGTTAGGTTAGGTTAGGTTAGGTTAGGTTAGGTTAGGTTAGGTTAGGTTTTTTTTTTTTTTTTTTTTTTTTTTTTTTTTTTTTTTTTGTGAGCGCTCCTCTACCAATGGCAGAGCCTATTCTGCAACGTTTATTCTAGTCTACCTATTTAAGCGACAGCCCTCTCAGGGCTCATTTATTTAATCTAGACTTACACCCGTATTTGCCGGCCACGCCCCGAGGTGCGCGGTCGCCATGCACTGGAGAATGGTGATTAACCAGCGCACGGCGCCGCACCCCCCGTGGCGCGACCCGCAAATACGTCGTTTTGTTTTTTATTATTAAATCATCTTTCATTCTGTTCCTCTAGTACCATTCCATTTCTTCTTTTATGCCTCTCGCACTTTCATACAACCTTTCATTCTTTAGTGTTGGGGATTTTATGGGTACGTCAGCGCTTTTTTATATTTATTAGAAATTTTGAATTTTTACATTTTTCTTATTTCTATTTAACATATATATCTTAAGTTTTAAAACATCTTAATATTCTAACAGTGTTCTTGTAACAATCTTATTTCTATCTATTTATGTTTAAGCTAACAATCTTATATAATATATTATTTTATTGCTGTAACTACATTTAACTTTTCCTTAACCTTCTAACATTTTAGTTATGTATGTTTTTAACATTATTCCTTATTTTTGTTTAAGAGCTATTACAGGGTGACCTACTTATTTCTATTTTTGTTCTTATTCTTATATTTATTCATATTCCTTATTTTGAGCTTTACTTTTTACTACTTATTTGTATATAACAACTAATATTATATAAAATATTGTCTTATATGACTGTATTTCCACCGTTTCTTGTGTGCACAATTTTTATTATTTTTTCAGAATATTTGAAAAGTGCGTCTCTGCATTGTTTTAATATTATGTGTAGGTTATCCTGACTAAGAACTACATTGTTTTCCTGTTCAAAGTTAAATCGGTCTGACAGGTGGACTGGGCATTCGAGCAGTAGATGCATGATAGTTTCGTGTACGTCCGGGTCGCAGGCACACGATGGGCTCGCCTTACACCTGAAACGGTGCAGGTATTCTGCGAACCCACCGTGGCCCGTAAGCAGTTGTGTCGTGGTGCCAGCGACCGGCATCTTGCGGACGATACTGTACGCCTCCACTGCACAAGGGAGGAAAAGCTTGGTGACGGAGGCGGTCGTACCTTCTTTGTACCTCTCATTCCACTCGTGAAGCGTGCGCTGACGCAGAACACGCTTCACGAATGAAACCGGGTACAAACCGTAGTCCGGTGCCTTCTTCAATTTCAGAGCCGCCTCCTTGGCGAGCACGTCGGCTCGCTCATTGCCCTCCAGCCCGGCGTGGGCCTTGACCCAGAATAAGGAAATTTCCTTACCCTGGGCCATGCCTTGCCGAATGGCGGTTCTGGCTTCCACTGCCAGGGGATGGAGGGCATGACGGTTAATCACCGTCAGGAGTGCGGCTCTGCTATCGGAGAAGATGCCGAACGTGGTAGCGCCACGCCTGAGAATCTCACTGGCCGCTCTGCACAGCGCCAGTAGCTCGGCCTGGTAGACGGTGCAGTGCGGCGCGAGAGCAAGTTTGAGGGCCTTGGTTTCGGCCGCGTTATTCCAAAACGATAACGCTGCACCGACCCGGCCCTCAATCTTGCTCCCGTCCGTAAATATTCGAACGTCGAAGTTATTCGAGTTTTGTAGTTGTTCCTCGTCTACCAGGTCCGAAAACTCCAAAGCGGTGTGCACAGCGGGGTGAGGACCCTCGATTGCTCGGGCCATCCGTTCAGTCTCCCAGTCCCCAAGCCCTAACTGGTCCACTCCTCTCTTGGCCTCATATAATGAGGCCACCTCACGAATTCTGAGGTCCAGAGGGAGCAGGCCAGACAGGACCAGTGCCGAGTTCAGGGAGACCGTCCGGTGGGCCTTACACAATTTCTGGGCGAAACCGCGCTGTACCGCGTTCAGCTGCTTTCGGACGCCAAGCTTGTTCGCCGTTGTGTGCCAAGCACTGGCTGCGTACAATATCGTCGGCTCCACGGCAGCTACGTAGATCGTCCGGATCACCTCGGGGTGCAACCCCCAACTGATCCGGGCCATCCGCGCGAGCTTGTGGTAGATGCCGATCGCCTTTCTGCAAATGTTCTTAATGTGTGTGTTGAAGGTGAGTTTGTGGTCGATAGTTAACCCTAAGATCTTAATCTCCTCGGAGAGACAGATGTCCACCCCGCCCATGTGCAGGCGTGGGGTATCGTATTTCAATCGCCTAGTTACAAGCATTGCGCACGTCTTATGCGGCGCAAATTTCAGCTTATTCTCGATACCCCACTCCTGCACATAAGCGAGGGAGGCATTAGCTTGCGTTTCTATATCTAGTGCCGAGTCACCATCGAACACCAACACCACATCGTCCGCGAACGCCTGAACATACATCCCCTTTCGTTCCAGTCCATTCAAAAGCGGATTCAAAAGTAAGTTCCACAGTAAGGGACCTCCGATCGAACCTTGGACGCACCCTTTGTCCGTAGGGCGGCTGCACTCCTCGCCCGCGTACCTTACCCTTACCTTCCTTTCGCTAAGGTAGCTGCTGACCACCCGTCTCAAGTTCGTCGGACATCCTTCCTCCGCCAGTCGTACTTTTATGACCGGCCACCAGGCGCTGTCGAAGGCGCCCTCTATGTCCAAGGACACCATAGTGACTATTCTCTTTGCGTCGAGTTTAGTCACTATGTGCCCCATGAGGTCGTAGAGGGCGTCTTCGGTGCTCTTCTGGGGCATAAAGCCGTACTGGCGGGGATTCATCCTTGGTAAAAGATGAAACTTGAATCGGGTGACCAGCATCCTCTCGTACACCTTTCCCAAGACCGGTAACAGGCCAATTGGTCTGTACGACTTGGGAACCGTGTACGAGTCCTTGCCTGGCTTCTTCAGCACCACCACCACGGCCTCCTTCCATATCTTAGGAAAGTAGCCGTGCCGGAGGCACTGATTAAGCAGCTCGAGGAAGTATAAGGGGTCGGCCCTGACAGCGTGGTTGCAGATGTCGGATGTAAATCCGTCCGCCCCCGGTGCTTTCCTGGGGTTGAACCTATGAAGGGCATCGTACAATTCCGCGAGAGTAAAAGGTGGGTCATCTCCATGATGACCCTCGCCGTTATCATCGTCATCCACCTCTGCTGCCTTTTTTCTAATGGCACGATGCCCCTCGTTATCCTCCTCGACTCTATCTTCTGGATAGAAGGTTTGAGCGAGGAGGTTGGCTGAACCCCAAGAATCCAGGTGGGTTCCATTATGAACTAGAGGCTGATCTTCTTCCCTTACTGTGGCCCTTCCTAACACTCTGTAAATCCCTTCCCATACCCCCTCCCTGTCCTGCTTTCCGCAGAAGGCCTTCCAACTTTCGACCTGTGCCTTTTTTACTTCGCTTTCATACATCTCCTTTTGCTCTAGATATCGCAGAACTACCCTCTCTCTTCGGACCGGGCATGCATTCCGGATCCGACGCCTTTTGGTGTTGACGGCCCTTCTCAACTCAGCAAGCCTCTCCGACCACCACGGCATAGTGACAACATCTTTATTCTTTATACGAGGAATGCTATCCTCGCAGGTATCACTTATGATGTCGGTGTACGCCCCAATGACGGTCTCCAATTCCTGCGTATTCGCAATATCCTGGAGACTGTTTTGCTGGTCATGGAGCGCACCGACCATCTGTATGCCAAATCTCTCCCAATCCGCCTTTTTTGTGTGATACCTGCGAGTTGTTCTCTTAATGGAGATACCCGATGACTTAATTAAATTGATGTTGAACACTATGCCGTTGTGGTCCGAGCTGGGCGCGAGGGTCTCGTCAACCCGCCAGCCGTCGACTCGCGGAAGCATGTCACAAGAACAAAACGTGACGTCCACGTAGCTGCGATATCTTGTTACACCCCTGACAGTGTCGAAAGTTGGAATGTCTCCACTATTCAGGACCTGAAGGGCCCATTCATTTAGGGCACCACTCAGTGTGACGCCCCTAGGACATTCTGTCGTGCCACCCCACCAGGCACTCTTCGCATTGGCATCCCCTCCAAAGATAACAGACCGTGGTCCCAACGTACGGACGACTCTACTCAAGGTCTCCAGGTACGGCACAATGGGTTCGGAGGGTTCGAAGTAGAAGGATACCAGCGTGATCGTCCAGGCGCTGGTCCGGATCCCCACTACCGCCACATTGTCGGTAGTGAGTTGCGGGTACTGAATGACGTCCAACGTCGAGTCAAACACGACGATGGCCGCCTTTACAGTCCCATCTCCTTGCCCAGCGTTCTGGAAGACCCTGACGCCCTGGTATCCCCGCATCCGATTCCCATTGCCCACGTAAGGCTCCTGTATAAGTGCTATGGATACCTTACGCCTGGAGGCCTCGAGCAGGAAGTCTTGGGTTGCCACCTGTTTCTTCATCAGGTTTGCCTGTGCGACTCTGTATGGGGTGGGTATGCCCGGGACGCCCTTAGCAGTACTGGGTGGTTGCCCGTGCTATCTCATCCCATCTCATTCTTACTGGGCATGAACTAAACATTGCGCTGTGCCGTGTGCTGCTCAGCCCCTCCCGGCGGCAGTTACAGCAGGAAGGCTCCGTTCCCACCTGCAGCTCCGGGCACTTGGCCTTCATATGAAGGCCGCCACAGTGGCTGCACGTGGGCTCGGTACTCTTACAGTACTTCCTACTGTGCCCGTATCCTAGGCATAGGGAGCACTGCACCAATGGAGATTGGTCCGCAACTCTTACGGGTTGCAGATCAATGTGCAGTCTTCCTACCCCTAGGACACGGGACCATACCATCGGGGAGACCCTGAGCACCACATGGCACGTCAGAGGGTTCCTCGCGTTCCTTCGGTACTGTACGGTCATGCGATCCTGGCCGTCAGGCAAGTCGCGGAAGATTTCGCGGTTGCGAGTCCTGATAGCACCTAGCAATTCGTCGTCCTTGTGGATTTTTAACACCCCGTACAGCACCAAAAGGGGGTCGCGATTTTTGATCACCTCTACGCAAAGGCCCCTCTCCTTATCTCCGAGCCTTTGCGCTGCCCTCTTTCGCTCCTCTTCCGTTCTGTATCCTACTATAACCCTCTTATCCTTCGCCTTTCGTACTCTCTCAACTCTCACCCATCCCTCATCCTCATTCGCAACCTTTCTCAGTCTTTCGATCACCTCTTCACTCGTCTCTTGCTCATCTCGCGACGTTATTACAACCGAGTGTAGTGCGGTTCTCTCCGGAATCTGGTGGTCCTTCCGGCTCGCCACTACACCCGCATAGGTCTTTCGCTCCTCTGTCACTCTTTCTCTTTCACGCATATCCATACATTCTAATCTCTCTTTCATTTCCGTCATAGCTACATTCCCTTCTTTTATTCTTCTTTCATTCTCTTTTAATAGTTTTTCATTATTAGCTATTTGCGCCTTTAACCGTTCTTCCACCTTTTTTAATTGTTTTGACAGCTTTTCGTGTTCTGCTGTATGGCCGTTTAGTGGTTCACCCTCTGTGATCACCATCTCAGTTGTCTCGCTTGGTCCTCTTTCTTTGACGATGTCGTAGAGGGCCTCCAGTGCCCCTATAGCTCCCCACTTGCACTCCGTTTTAATGTTCCCAGATCTCATAATGCAGCCCTTGCCGTGGATCATGAGATTTCTCGCCCTGGTGATCCTATTGTGTGGGCCAGGTGGCTCTGGGGTGGTTGCC